>ML776999.1:1173696-1218379 GCA_009831015.1 Picea engelmannii
CGGGCTGTAGTGGTCCTGCTAGCGGATGCTTTTTAAAAATGGAGTTTTTAGAAGAGTTTTTCAGCATGGCTTTGGCAATGAAGGGCAATGAGTTGGCCTGATGCCAGGTAAGCATGTGTGGTGCAATTTAGGGTTATAACAGTAACAAAATACTTAGAAGAGGCTTTTAGTTCTATAGATGATAATCTGTTAGGCATTGATAGCGAAGGTAATGCTGAGGCATTAATTCAAATGAATGTGGAAAAAATCTCACTTGATTTAAGTGAAAAAGAGGAAAGAGATACGGCCGAGATCTCACAAGTGACTATGGCAGACATAGTCCAAATAGATAAATGTATGATTAAACCAAGTGTACAATTGTGCACTATTGACATCATAGACAGACAAATGGAAGAAAGGTTACTGCAATTAGCCCGATATTGTTACTCTTTTGAAGCCAATTGTCAAGCAGAACCGTCAAGGCTGATATCTCGGCTGGTGGAAAGATGTGTCACCTATACCAAGCATGCACGAGGACAAGATTCTGTCAACAAATAAAGACAGAGAGGAAGAAATGGAACGATTTCTCTCCTCCCTATCATAACTGAAAATTTTGCAACGATTGAGATTCCATCTTATTGTAAAACTGTATAAATATACCATAGAAAGAAATAAAAAGGGCTGGAATTTTTTGTGTCGATTGTAATAGAAGTTTTACATTTTGAGAGTTAATATAAAGAAAATCCGAAGATTCTCAATTCCGTCATGACTATGTTATGATTTTGTTTTCTTGTATCTCATATTTCGTTTCATTTCATATTTGTATCTGATGAATGCTTCGCTATAATTTAGTACAACCTATACTATAGTGAATAAATTTTGGTTTTCTATATTGTTTACTGTTTTTCCTCTGTACCAACTATCAGCAGGTATAAGACCAGTCAACACTTTCAAAATTCTATATATATTTTATGCTTCATCAGGTTATTTCTTTACATTTTTCTTCTTCTGTTTATACGTGAGATTCTCCCTTGATAGGAGCCTTAATCAATAGACAACTAAATGTTTTCTCCCACCTCATACATTATATGAAAGTATAACTCAGTTACGGGAAAGGGCCTTTGATTTGCACCCCTTGTTCATTCCTGAAACCATAAACTCTCTTTTATACGACCGAATTGAGACAACACTTAAATTCCCCCTGAGATTTTCTTATTTTACTGTTCCTCCATGACTATCCCCGTATCAAGATAGCCTAATATCGAACCCGAACTATCAGATCAAACACATATTGCTTTAAACCTTTTTGATACTATTCTTAAAATAACCACTACCCAAGTTGAACTCGAACGATCATGGGTAGCGATTGAACGGGATATAAACATTCAGGAATGGTTGGAAGCTAGACAATGCCAACACAGAAATCATCCCTAGATTCCCTTGCCGAAGGGTGATGTTTCTCTTTTCTCTACCCTTTACTCACTTTCGAATGCCTAGACACTGTACTTTTAAGCCTTAAGTACAGACTCTGGAACAACACCCCCACTGGGTAAACCAAAGGATCAATTGTTGATATCGAGTCATGAGAAGGAAAACATGATTGCACAGGTTCCTTCTCAGAAGAAATTGAACATCGAGGATAAGACGCCACATAATTAACCCATGACAGGGTCAAGTCTACACGAACACTAGAAACATATAAAGGGGTATTCTGAAATAATGTCGAATTAGGATGGTGATTATTAGGTGCCAGCTGGTCAATAGTGACAATGCTTCCATTGTGAGGGAAATGCATCCCCCAAAAGAACGTAGACACCACAGCATTCATAGCATATACATAATCATGCCCGAGAAGCATATTGAAATCTAACGAGCCTTGCACCACTATAACATCGACACAGACAATATTCCCACCTAACGAGATAGGAAACTGAGGAATAACCCCCAAATTTTCACTAGGACGTTTGTCAAAATCCAACAACTCATTTGATGCAGACACAGGCTTGGGAGAACCTAAGACTTTCCAAACTAAGGAGGATAAAATACTTGCAGAGGCTTCCTCAGCCACACTACATCGATAAATGTTTGTTGAATTAAATTCAACCCTTATTTGAAAGGGTGCGGAGGAAGGAATATGAGGCTCAACAAGGTCATTCCAATCAAAGGAAACCATCCTAGGGCTTGGAGGGGGTGTGCTCAGAGCGAGCAAAATGCCCCCTTGTTATGAAAATACTAAACCATAAATGATAAAAACATAGTTGGTAGACATGTCACTCCCCAACAGAAGAGTGGGATCATCCGATGACTGCATCGACATGACCACTTTCGCAACCAATGGTTGAATAGGTTGCAAGACTACTTGGTCTAAAGGCATCTCACCCCTCAAAAGGGGAGTGGGATCAGCCGATGACTGCATCGACATGACCACTTTCTCAACCAATGGTTGAATAGGCTGAGAGACTACAAGTTCTAAAGGCACCTCACCCGTCAAAAGAGGAGTGGGATTAGTCGATGACTGCATCGACATGACCACTTTCTCAACCAATGGCTGAATAGGCTGAGAGACTACAATGTATAAAGGCACCTCACCCCTCAAAAGAGGAGTGGGATCAGCTGATGACTACATTGGCATGACCACTTTCTCAACCAATGGCTGAATAGGCTGAGAGACTACAAGGTCTAAAGACACCTCACCCCTCAAAATAGGAGTGGGATTAGCAGATGACTGCATCAACGTGACCAATTTCTCAACCAAAGGTTGAATAGACTGTGAGGAAACCCGAGAAGACTCAGAATCAGAAGAGCTTGCATACAGGGACCACAATCTTTGTACCTCTGTAATTTCAGCGCATATATGAGTAAGGTGATATCCCTTGCAAAGCTTACAAGGGAACTTAGGTTTACGTCCTATCCATCTAGGTTTATCAATGGAATCAATGCCCCTAGCATGACTAGCTATGGTTGGTTGCACATATCCAACATGACTTGCAGAGGTTAGTGATGGGTCAATAACATGACTTGCAGAGGCTACAGACCTATTACCAGTATGACTAGCAGTGACTGGACTTTTTCCCCCAACATGACTTGCAGAGGGTGGGTGTTTTCACCCAGCATAACTTGCAGAGGCTAGGTGCTTTCCCCAAGCATAAATTGCAGAGGCTAGGTGCTGGTATTCAATGTGACTTGCAGAGGTTGTTGACCTATCTCCAACATGACTCACAGAGGTTGGTGATTTATTCTTCCTATTCTTCCTCTTTCTATTTCGTTTAGACTTCTGGTTACTAGTAACTATACTTTCACCAAAGGCGAGAAAAGAAGGAGGGGAAGACTTTGCTGAATAAGAAACATCAACATGGTGCCCATGACATAAAGTGCTTAATTGAGAAGCATCAAGAGCATTTGGGACATCTGGAATGGTACCCAACCAAACCGGTAATCCCACATTCAACCCAGGAATGTACAAAGTGGCCATCAAAGGGACACCAAAGTTTCTGAAGAAAGGAAAAGCACAAGAATCCCCTTATGAAGGGGTTCCTTGGTTGGTATCATTGAGAACTTTAACCATGATAATCTTTTGCACAGTTTCTCCCTTTGTGGGATCATTTAAGTCCGTAAAAGTCTCACACACTGACTCTGAAGAACCAGTGTTATCAAAACAATGCCTATAAAGAGGCAGCTCCACATTTCTAAGAGGAAGACTAAAAATTCCTCTCGACCGGCAGAGTGGGTGGTATACCACCCTAGGTCAGAGACCCAAATACACAACTAACTAACTCACTATGGAAAATTCAGGAGCACAGAGCACACACGAAAAGTTCCTAAAAGCAAATCAAGAAAACGACTAACTAGTTGGAAGAATAGTTACACCAACCAACACTAGATAAACTTACCGGTGCAAGTGAAACTCAAATACAGAAGAAGCCTTTGGGTATACTATGAAAAGCGTGGCCCAATGTATACCCTAGGTACTACGGTATACCCCCACGGTCACCTATGTAAGTCCCTAAAATAAAGGCAACTAGGTTTCCAGCTCGTGAACAATAACCAGGCGGGTATAGTCGACAGTCGGGTGGACCGCAATGGGAAGGGTATCAAGCTTGAAACCTATCAAGGGTATCGAAAGCAAGTGTTCTAGAAGACAATTGAGGACCTTGAACGGATTCGAGACCCATGAAGCTCCATGACAAATGCGATCAACAGAATCCCAAGAAAGGTCCTCTATATGCGTTCCCCACTATGCTTGGTCTAGCTTTGGAGGGGTCATCTCCGCTACTTTTCCACACGCGACCTCATGTTTATCCCCTATGTTAGAGGGGGGTCCCGCATAATTTCCGTGTTACTAGACTTCTACACTCCTTAGCACAGACTTGTATGTTATTTTATAGCCTTGAAGCGTTTCCTCTCCAACCTAAATCAAGGCTCTAGCCTAATCTAGTTGATGGACCCTACAAACATAAAGTCTAGTAAATTTTAATTAGCGTTCTTTTTACTGGCTTGATTTACTCAAAAGGGTACGGTAGTGCAACTGATGGTGTTAATACTCTTGCGAAAAAATAATGAAACTTATATGAACATTGGAAAAGAATGATTAAACTTTTTTTTTTTGAAATGCTTTTAAGATGAGAAGAAAACACAACACTATGCTAATTTCTTTTCTTTTTCAAATAAAAATGCCAAGAAAATGCCAGGAAAGAAAGAGATCTAACAAAATAAGTTTTTTTTTATATTTTCTTCCAATCAAAGAAGAAATAACAAAAGATTCTAAAAGAATCTGATGAATGCACGATTCAAAATGCACCTCATTTTTCTTAAAATTTCAAGCTAAAAATAAGTTAAAAAAACTAGGAAACACAAAAAATCTTTTAAATGAAAAAGCAAGCTATGATGGAATAGAAACTAGGCTAAAAATGCTTATGACAGAGACCAGAAAGAAATAAGAAAAACATGGGAAGTAAAAAATTGACAAGGAAGAGGATGACTACCTCCTCAAAATTTTCTAGACAGACACGTGACTGTCACTTTAACAACCAGCTTATGCATGTGGGCTGCCCAAAGATAGGACGCGTATGCACACATGTAGGCCCACTACAGACTATGTGTGCCTCTGTTTCTCCTCAAAAGAATCAAGATAAGTGTCTAAGCTTAGGTAGGGAGTACTAGTATTGAGAACCAAAATCCCTTGAAGACACAGAAACTTAGTTTGACAGAAAACAATGCAAGGAAAAAGTTGATCTGAGGTTTTTCCCTGACTATGGACTGTTCAATCAGAGGCCTAGAAGGACCCAGAAGATCCATGAGAAGGATCACTTATGCAGGGGAGAGGATGACTACCTCTTCCTGAGAAGGATTACCTGGGTTCTTAGACACGCAGCTAGCACTTCATCAGCAAGCGTATGCACGCGAGCTGTGTGAAGGTAGGGTGCATGTACACCCATGCAGGCCTTATACACGCCATGTGTACCTCTATGACTCTCGAAAATAAAATTCATCCAAGCAAAGAAAGTAGGGAGTACTGGTATGGAAGACCAGAATCTCTGCTAGCTCAGACTCTTGCAGAAACTCAGAAAAAAGGTGTTGAAACCAATTTAAAACTACCAAAAAGTATCCCCAGAAAACCTGAGAGATCCCCAATATGGTTGCCAATTCTATTGTGGGTGGGAAATCCCTCCTATGGACTATCACTTAGGGTTTTATCATGCATGCATAAAATACCTAAAGATTCTGACTTTCTACCATCATCCCAGACCTATCCCCATTATTCTTAAACAAATACATAGTTAAGAAGATCAAGTGAGCATACCTTATTTCCGACGTTTGATATCGATCCCTCTTCACGCTTGGTCGCTCTTTGACTAGAACTCTCCTCCCAAGGATGACCTGCATTCGCAAAGATAAACAAAGAACTCTACATGCATTTGATCTACAGATTAATGGGTTAGAGATTTAATCAACATGTACGTAATAAACAATGAAAACCTCATATGGTAGGATGGGAAAAGTACTTCTTTATTATTAACTTCTTTATCTGGTCCTGGGATCCTCTTTTACTGTGCACCAACTGCTAACACACTTTCTTCTCTTCTTCGTTGAAATCACAAAATGGTTGTAGAATCTTGGGCAAAGGGGAATATGAATTTGGGTAGAGTTTCTTTACTATGTTTTCCCTCCTTTCAAATGGGACCATTACCCCTTCTTTTATAGGCTAGAAGGAGCTAGGTATTTGGTCAAATGACCGGTCATGCATGGCTGAAAGGTTTAGTTAACTTACCCAAAGTTGTGTGTTCCGTCAACAACTTTCCTTTTTTCATGCTTCTGTAGGTCCACGTGGGCTGTAGTGGGTCATCGAGCATGGAAACTGTAGATACACGTGGGTTGTAGTGGAGTAGGGTGTGTGGACCTTTAAAAAAGGTATTTTTAAGAAGAGTTGTTCAGTAGTGTTTTGGCAAAGAAGGAATTTGAGATGGCTTGATGCTAGGTAAGCATGTCTGGTGAAAATTAGGGTACATTTCAGTTAGGACTTCAATGGTGAGAGGAGAGGGGGACTCGGCTTTGGATATTTGCATCATTCAGTCAATGGCATCAGGTGTGATAGTGAAAAGGGTTTCTCTAGATGATGAAACAATGAATCTCTGATCGGGGAGGTAATGTGCCTGGCTTTTGAGGGAGAACTCGGGAAAATGGTGGATTTGGGGAAAAAGATATAGTGGGAGATTCGAATCCCAGAGCCCAATCTCATCACTTTGATCCAGGAAGGTGTCCCTAAACCATTAATGCAATTCAGCAAGATCAAATTCACACCTGGTCTCTGAGATCAAGTAATCTTTGTCAACTAGCGGGATCCGGTCAAGATTGACAGGGTGCTGGAGGAACGAAATTTCATTGACTTCTGATCTCTTAGATTTTGGCGCCATCAATTTAACAGGTACCTGCAAATTGAAAGAAAAAACGTTAGCGGGTAATGGCTATGGCTGGGTCGCTGACTGAAATAGTTAGGAAGGTGGGCTTCTGGTGTGCGAAGAGTGTGAGAAGTGTGAAAATGAAGGAGACGAGATTAAATTTGGGTGAATAGGTACTGTTGGGTGTGGGGGATAGGTCAACAAACTAACGGATATGTTAGCTTGTATTAAATGGCCAATGGATCACTTGAGGTATGAGGTGTCAAGTGAAGGACGGGTGACGAGTGTGTCAGGATGACATGAAGGGTAGTAATTGGAGGATAGGTGAATGGGACATGACATGTGATGGGTAAATGGAAGGGATAATGCTGACAAAGTAATGAGACAATACTTATAAGAGGAGGTAGTGGAAAATGACATCACGAGACGACGGGATAGTGGAGAATGATGTCATGAGGTGACGCTAGTATATTAATGCAGGCATGGTAGTATGTTGGAGAGGGGAATAGGTAGTAAACGATTTAGAGCGAGGGGGGTTCGACACCATGGATTTGTGCCACGTTAGGAAGGGGCCTGCTGGGAAAACTGCCCATATTGGACTCCCCCCCCACCGTTAAATCTAGAACTGTCAGGGGTGTCCAAAATCTCTTGTCGGCCGTAGATCTAGGCACCGCTAGATCAATCATATATCTATGCACACTCATTAATCTCCATATCAGACCCACCCCGCCCCCCATTGTTAAAGGTAGAAAGGTCGAGGGGGGTCCAAAACTTCCTGTCAACCATAGATCTCAGCTCCAATGGATCCACCGTAGATCTATACGCACTCCTTAAGCTCAGGGTGCGAATCAAAATGCACAGCAAAAACTTAGGATAGTGCTCCTTTGTGGGTTTTTGCAATGCTTCCCTTGCATTTTGTCACCATGGGGTTACGAAACACACTTCAAACATAAAAATCATGAACTTTCATCGAACATCATGCATGTTTTATTGAAGGAAAAAAAACTTGCTAGCCTAGGTCCTATCCTACCTACTTACATACTTAGCCCAGATTAGACTATTGGGCCAAAAATTCCTCTACCCTAGAGATATTTGACCAAGTTTAAACAGTTTGGTCAAATTTATTCACTAAATAACCTATCTACTTGGCTAAGGTTAAACAGTTTAGCCAAATTTATTCACTAATACTATCAACATAAATTTAAAAGGACTTGGCCATGTTTAAACTGTATGGATCAAGTCATTATTATTGCATGGGGATTTTATCCATTTTCTTTTATGCCCTCCTTTATTCTTTTTATTTATTTATTTTTGTTTTTCTTTTCTTTTCCTTTCTTTTCTTTTCTTTTCTTTTCTTTTCTTTCTTTTTCTTGAAAATAATTTGTAGAAATGAAATATTATTTGCAAGCCAAAATACATCAAGAGTGAAAATTTTCCAGTCACTAGATGATCCTATGAATTATAGGGTTATAACACCCTCAAGGTTCTGTTTGATCTCCTCGAGATCCTCAACAACCACCCCTTGACCCACCACTGCGGCTATCTCTCCACGTATCTGAATAAAATATGATACTAGAGGTCGATAAGGTGCCACATATGCATTGTTGAGAGCACTTGATTAGTCATAGGGTTCACACCTTTCCAATTAGTATATGGTATCGAAGATCTTCTATCGATAGAATGTGAAATACCATCTTTGAAACTAGTTGTTAAACTTCTCCCTAACACCTCAGTCGAAGAGGAACTTCTCTTGTATTTTATTCAATTAGACAAGACTCGTCATGATGCTACTTTAGTCCTAGAAACTCAAAAAAAATGTGTCAAATCTCAATACGACAAGCATGTCAAACCACGTGTTTTTTCTGAGGGTGATTTAGTTATCCTTTGCGAACAAGATCGTGACTTATTAGGGTCTGGTTAAATGAGTGTTGGAGAAAGGGGATTATGAGATGGTGGATTATGATGGAATTCCTTTGGGTGAACCCAGAAATAGGATTTACTTGAAGAAGTACTATGCTTAAAATATTTTTTGTATGAGTGCTTTGTATTTTTAGTGTATCATACTCTAGTGTGCCTTTTTTGTTTCATGTTCTGCCTTTAAGCTGCTTACCTTGCACGGTGCTTGGTTTCTAGATGTCCATGTCTTCGCTACCCTATGTCATATTTGCTGATGGTGCTAGTCATAGTACTCAAACCCTAGCATCGGTTGCATGGGCAATCTATGCACATACAGATGAGTTGGTCAGTCTACACAGTGTTTTCCTTGGTGATGCAACTAACAATATCGTGGAATAAAGTACAATTATCAAGTTATAAACAAATTCCATTTAATTTGAAATCCATCATCTTATTGTACGACTTGATTCACAACTAGTAGTGCTGCAATTGAGTAACATTTATTCCATCTGAAGTCCTACATTGTTATGGGTATACTTAAGAATTTGCCTCTTGGAAAGACATTTTGATTATATTGAGTATCAACATATTCCTACATCTCCAAACACATTAACAAATGCATTGGCTAATTATTTTTTAGATAGACATTTACGCCATTTATAAATCCAAACACACATTTAAAAGACAAGTAAGCCAGTAGGAAATTTATATTAATACGTCAAAAGTTACAAAAAAGTGTTTTTGTTGAGACCAAAATGTCAAAATAGTGAATCTCATGGCTTCATATACATAATCATCAAGGATGTTTCTCGCTATAAAAAAGGACTACTCATTCTACACAATGGAGAAATCGACCAATGGATGCTGATATGCCAAGTGTATGGTGTTGGTAGCATCGAGGTAACTCGTCCACCGGGCTGTCAGTGATGTTCATGGTTAATCCCTCAAGATTCTATTTTATCTCCTCAATATCCTCAATATCCACCCCTCGACCCACCACTGTGCATATATCTCCATGTCTCTGAATAGGAGATGATCCTAGAGGTCGATAAGGTGCCACATATGCATTGTTGAGAGAACTTGATTAGTCTCGGATAAATAACAAAAACATTTTATAATTAAAATACCAAAAACAACATACAATGGAAAAATTCTTCTTACCTATCTCTCCCCACTGAGAACCCTTAGGTAATGCCAAGTTGAGGTCTCCACGGAAGTTGGTCACAACATAAGCATAGTCCTCCACCATAATTAGTTGATCCCTCAGCCACTGGAAGAAAGCTTGGTCATATTCAACGATTGGCACACCAACATGACAAACCATCAAATCCATGCATATATTCATTCGAGGATCCTGTCAAATGGGTATTCCCCACTCCACATGCTGTAGGCATAATATGGGCACCCTCTCCAGAAAGAAGGATACCAAAATAGACACATAGGTGAATTTTTTCAACCGAGCGTTCCTACACTTTGTCAATTTTTTCTTCAGGTTTTTTAGAAAACCCTCGCACCAATTGAAGACCTGAGGCTCCACACACTCTATAGCATATTGAAAGTGGATTTGTAAATCCATGTGAAGAGCTACACTCCCTTCCATCCAAGTTATAGTGTAGATGATAGTTCTCAAAGGTAAATATCGAACATACCTTATGGAAACCTTTCCATTATTATTTTATGTACTTGGTACACAGTGATGTGAAATATAATAGTCCATAGGTTCTCCACCACCTCTACTTCTTGAGAGTGATACCTGAGAGCCTCAACGAGATAACCCCGTCAATAAGTAAATGTCATCAATATCCAAGGTAAGTGTATGCACACCCAAATGAAAGGCTTGTTCATTGATGCCCCACATGTGGACTAGGTACTCCAATAGCCTTGGTTGGGATCTCATACCATGACCTTTGAAAAATTTGAGTAAAACACACTCCCGGAGTGCCATGACAGTTCCCAGGTCATTCCCAATGAAGTAATATTTTTCCTCATGCTCACGTTCTCTCCACTTGAGCATAATGACTAAATAAAAACTGCCAAACAACATTAAAGGATGATTGGATTCATCAAAATTCAAAAGTTGGAAGTTTTTCTAACTCTATTTCTATTTTTAAAATTTGATTTGTGGTCGCCGCATAGGCTCTCTTTTCCACAGAGTGCCATCATTGCACCCTGTTTGTGGAACTCCTGCGACAATTTGGGATCATCACAGTTCATGATATGGTGATCCTGCAACGATCTCAAAGCACAATAACCCCTAAAAAATTGCCCATAACTAAAAAATGAACCATTAAAAATGAAAAATTCAACCATGAAAAGAGAAAGGGGAAGGAGAATACATGTTTGATGGAAGTGATTAAAATGGGTACTTGACACTAAGAGGGGGGGGGGGTGAATCAGTGTCACAAAACTTAGGACAATTTTCCACTTTTCGCAACGTAACTGAACAACAAATATTTATTTCATTTTCTCAATCAATATATATAAAACAATAAATACTTTATTTATTTATTTAACTCGAATAAATACATAAGATCAATCTTCATCTTCAAACAATTATGAGATACCCAACTCTATGTTACAAGACCCGGCTTGTAGTTCTCAGATCCAATTGAGAAATGAGGAATCCAACCCTCATAACAAGTCCCAGCTTGTTGATCTCAGATCCAACTGATATGTGAGTAATCCAATCCTCATACAATACCCAACTTGTAAAAATGCACCAACCTGATAGAATGAACTTTCATTCAATCCATTATATAAAAATATATATACTTTGATAAATTCAACTACAATATTCTCACAATTCATTTTTGTTTATATAGTATTCCAACTGGTGTGAATTTGAATCATTGTGTCTTTTGATATTTGAACCATTGTACCTTTTCATTTAAAATGATAATATTTAAACTTTAGTTAATATCATTTTCCTTTTTATTTATTTATTCATGTTTTCATGATTTAACTCTCTTTCAATCATGACTGTGTATCGGTTCATTTGTCCTCATGATTTGATCATAGACATGGATCAACTCATTAGATTGTACTCATGCTTCTGCTGCATTCTCGTTTCACCAACAAATCATATTCGATCTTTTAACGATTCTCTGTGTTTTTCTGGTGTAACTCATTGTTGAATGAAACCTATATGAGGTGCTTCCTTCAAACCATATGATCACAGGCATAGACCCACATTCTTATCTATTTAATCATTGTATTATTGTTTGCCTTTATTTCTTATTTCATATGATCAATGATGGTGACCAGACACTAGACCAAACGAGTGCTTGAGTGCTTTATCAGAATCAATGATCACGATTCAATCTTCTGATGAGATGGATGACTGTCGGAACTTCGACATTTCCCCCTTCAGAAATTTTGGGCTTGAAACCTTTCAAGAATTCCGAATCAGATTTCCCAAACAGATCAGATGGTTTACGTTTATTTTACAGAACCATATCAATGGTCATATAATATCCTTACATCTATCCTTTCATTGCTTAATTCGACGGCCAGGACTTAATCAAGCAATGAGATGGATGGCCACCATTTACTTCTGGACTTCGGCTATTATTCTTATGCTATCCTTCTACTGTATTTTGATCAATGGTTAAGAGTACACCCGACATTAGATCAATGAATGATATCTCCTTCGGGTATCTGGACTTCGAATATTTTAAATCTCAACTTCTTCTTTCCTCTGAAGTGATCACCTGTTGAGTAAGTCATAAATGGTGGGGAACACTTGTTGTCGGTTAACGCTTCCACTTACACTATCCTTCCACTGTAGTATATAGATAGTCGAGAATTCTCCCAAAGTGATATTCATATTGGATGTCTCGTGTCCACTTTAGGACTTTGGGGCTTTGGACAAGTGTTGTTGGTAGAACTCCCGAAGTAATTCTCCCAGAGTGACGTAACTTGCTTATGTCACTTATTTTCATGGCATGAGCCAATTTCCTCTTGACGCTTGTCATCATCTGATTATGTCATGTGTGTTTGCTGACATGGTCTGCCACATGTATTTTTTTGTCGTGGTCTGCCACATGTCTTTTTCTGTCGTGTTCTACTGACGTGGTCTTCTGACGTGGCCTTCCACGTGTCCTTGCTGACATGGTATACTGACCAACAACCCTGATCCAATGGTCATCGTATGTCCTCCAAATCCGATGGTCCTTATTCATTTCGGATTTATGGGCTTCAGGTATTTCGAATCTCAAATTGAGTTCTTGAAGTGATATTTCTCCAGAGCATAAACTCCTCGCAACTTTAGACCTGAAATAAAACTTGTTATTCGATCATGTTCTTAGATCAATGACTCGATCTATCTACGGTGCAACTCTTCTAGCTTATCTTGTCCTTCCACTTAGGATGATCCAACGGCTGACAAAAATTTGCATAAATGAGATCTCAGATCTTTTACCTCGCTTATCATATCCTTCCACTCAAAATGATCTGATGGTTGAAGAAAATTTGGGTTTGATCCGACCGTTGATGGGTATTCGGTTAATCAAATTCTCAATCATTTTTCCCCACTTATCCTGTCCTTCCACTCAAAAGTGATCCAATGGTTGTGAAGATTTCTCGAAGCAGAGCCATGATCAAGGATGATTGCGGAACCACAAATTGTGAGTGATTTAACTCATCACCCAAACTCTGCAATTGGAGGTTGTGTGTTATTGGTGAGTCAACCACAATCATCGATCTTCGAAGCTATAAGATTGGACAATCCTAACTAATTACAAGATTGGAACTAGCGCGATATTTAATTCTCCTTTCAATCTCTGCAATTCATCCCTGTCGTTGATCTGGAAATTGCGCATCTGACAATTATGACTTAATATGACTTAATATGACTTAAATTGATCGCTTGTTGGATCAACCACATTCGTTGATATCTGATTCTATGAGATCTGACAATCTAGACCAATTCCAGGATTAGAACTAGTGGGAATTTTAATTCTTCTTTCACTCCTCACAATTCATCCCTTCCGTTGATCTAGCTTGAAGATTCACGATCATGATCCTCCAACGATCCTCAATCCCATGGTCACTCATATGACCGATGTTCGTAATATAAGATGATCAACACGGTCGATTTATTGATTGGATGGATACTGAGGATTCTCACCTTTTCCTATACATTGGTCGACTTCTCAGTCTTTCCATCGATCAGACGACATTTCTAGAATGTGATGTTCATTCACTAACTCTCCTGAGATTTGGTAACTGTTTGTGCATTCTTTTATGCACTGATAGTCAGTCGCTAATTCTCCTGAGCTTTGATCATATGAACATTGTTGATCTTATCGTGATCAACAATAATCATGAATTGCTTTCAGCTAACTGATGTTGACATCAATGACAAACTCATCTATGGTAATTCATCATTAACAACAAATCATCACATCGACTATTGACATCAATGACAATATGTCCAACAATGGTTCAAAAAACGGTCCACTAGTTGGTCCATAATTGTCGCTTGAAATTCATAATAAAAAGGGGGTTTTTGGCACTATTTGGGTGAAAATACAAATGAAATGGTAAATGAACTATTTTAACCTATTTTATTCACTTTTTATCATTTTAATTTCAAATTAAATTATTTTTTGAATATTTTTACCTATGCCCTATGCCTAATGAACTTTGCAAAGTGTCTCTATTACAGGTTGAGAGATGTGAGGACAAAACGTTTGATATGGATCCTCATTTTTGGTCGGTTTTGTGTGTTTTTCTTATGTACATATACTTTTAGGGTTTTTTAGGAAAAACTTCGAGCATGGTGTTAATTCTTTCTGACGCTCATGAAACCATGAGAATGTAATCGAGTAACCTTTTATCGCTTTTTTGGACTCGCATTGGTAATACGAAAAATGAACCCTATGGAGTATATTTTAAGATCTTTTCAAGATCCCTAAAAATGAAAAGATAGCCAAGCGACCTTGTTCTTTTCATGCTCGTAAAAGTATTTGAAGAAAATTTCTGATGAGCGGTAGCTTATCTCATTTTTGGTCTCATCGGACTAACTTATGAAAAATGACATTTTAATATTTTCTTTAAGTGTTTTTTAGACTCTCTAAACATGAAAAACCCCTGAGTTTTCTTTCTTTGGACTTGTAAAACAAGCATCGAAAGGCCCATATGGGACCGAACCACTCTTTCATAGGGTTCATTAAAAATACTCCGAGGGACTCATCCGAAGGATGAGATTACATTACAAGCTTATGTTATCCTACTCAATCTTGTGTAAAAATAAAGAGGTACTCGCCAGATATGGTGGGGGGAAATCGGGAAAGAAATGTTTATATGTATTTGTGTTAGTGGCAGTAAGTCTCTCTTGAACATGACACCCCCCTTCATCATTGTATCTGGGTTGGGAAATCCATTTGTCTCTCGTTTGACCATACACAAGTCCATATGTTGGGTCCTCCTTGAGTCAATGATGCCAAGACAATTTTTGTGTCATTCATATGTTCAAGAGAATTCCAGCCTAAACAAGCCTTCTATCAAGTCGACCATCAGCAGTATTTAAAATTTGTACCATGTCAGCCTTACCTGAGTTAGTTCTGAATCACTTCATGCTCTGATCTACTTCAAATTTGTTACATATTTTGTGTCATTGATGGGGTATACATTAATTCCCTTCTATGAGGAGTATTTTCCTGTCAACTTCTACTCATTATCCAGAAACAAGGCTTAGAAATCATTTAGTACCTTAGAACCTGCATGCCTCAATGGTAGGTCTCCTCGCTTTCAATAGTGGGTTCACATCATTGACCCCTGATTGGAAGATTACATTGAGTGTTGGACTTCAAATCATTCATTCATGTTTGTTGTATTGTACTAGAGTACCTTGGAAGTCATTGACATCAAGGGTGATTTCCCTCGCACTTGTTAATGGTATTCATTAATGACTGGTAATCAAGTGGTTTCTACCATGTTCAACTTTGACACCTGTAATCACATGGTTAGATTCGTACTTTGGAATGATGGAAATGAAGACCTTGGATATCACCATATTGGTCTAGGTTGCGTTGGAGTATTCATGAGTTTGTACTGACACATAGATCCACCGTGTACATCTCGTGGCTATTTCCAAATTTGAATTCTTAAGAGCATAGATCCACAATGTATTTCTCGTGGATATGATAAATCATGATGACATGCATCCATAGTGTATTTTTAGTGGCCATGACTCACTTGACACTCATATTTAGAGTCACTTGTAGTCTAAGTATGGGAATTCCTACCTTAGAATATGGGATATTATTATGCATATGCTTGATTGCTTGTAGGTTCCCGACTTATGCGCTCCTTGTTTTTGACACACACATTCTACAAATCATTTCAGTTGTCACAGGTTCCAACTTCATTCTTTGGGGGGAATTTTGTTACACATTATTTTGGTCAGCCTTGTGATCAAATGATGATATGTGCATAACTCACTTCCATGTTCCCTGAAGATACTAAACGAGACTTTCTCCATGAGAAAAGTGGATTATCTTTTCTTCCTTAAAAACTATGTCAAGGGAGATCGTCACACCCTGATCAATGCTTGGGGTGGGACGATGCTTGATCTTTCCATGTTTCACCAAAATTGGACTGTGGCGTCACCGTAGGTTACCTATTCATGGGGTGCGATGATTCTCAAACAAGATAAAAAGTGAAATTCACAAAGGTTCTAGAAGGGAATCTTCTAGAAGATGAGGTGGCCTCTGATTGATTTGGATCTTACTCGCTTATATGATTTAGTGGGATCATCATAATATCCTCATCCATCGCTCTTCCACCCTATATAAAGAGGGATCTCTCATGGGAAAGATTGGTCTTGCTTATGCATGAAGAATTTTGTTGTAGGTTATACTTGAGATAGCTTTGCTTTAGCTCTCCAAGTTAGGATGTGGATGTTCTTCATCAAATGCACTGGATCAAAGGTGTGTGTGTGTGTTGAAGAAAAGGGACATTAGAAGGGACCTTGCAACATCAAGGCATGGGTTGTATTCTCCACTTTCATTTAATATAATGCAGTAATATATTTCTTCCCTATAAAGGTGTCTCTACTTTTATTGTATAACTCCTTGATCTTATACATAGACTTCATTAGAATATATACATTGTTGTTCTCTCTCTTTGTTGGTTTGTGCTTCTTAACAGGTTCACCATCTCAAAAATCCAAATATGGAGCAAGGATGAAACTAGCTAGGATCAAACATCATTTATCCCTCTCTGAACTAGTTTATATGACAATGAAATCTAAGGAGAAACTTGTATTTTTCCCTGTTTTGTTCAAGCTTCTTGTTGAAGTTAGGGAGATTAGTTTGTGTCCGCACTTACCGATTTGTCTGATAAAAATTGTTTACTTCATAAAAATGATACATGCCTTTTTATTCCATGAGGTGTGACGCAACCTGCCCCTCAACGAGCAAGCCGCTCCCACCAGGATCTCCTTCAACCACGGGCCCGAAGAGTCGAAGACTCTTCCAACTCCCCTCGGGAGTTACCCACAGTATCCTCCTTCAGCGATTCCCCCTTCTTTGGAAATCGGGATATCGCGACTCGGGAATTCGCGGTTCACACGAACACAGTTCACCTATAGCTCCAAACCCCGAACCCTAATAGTCAACAGTCAACAATTTCACGCATCGGGAATTTCCCTATCAGGAAATCGGGAATGTTGATGTTATGGTTCACTGTCCCTTTCAACCCCCGAACTCCGAACTCTGAATTGACGCCACCTGTCTTCCACTTTTTACCTGGGGTCCCACACTGCCATGTCGCTCCTCCACTCGTGCGATCGGGGATCGCGGGATCGCAATTTCAACTGTTGCAAGTCCTTTGCATTTGAAAACCCTGAACGTCGAATCCCCGAAGTCCGATGGACTTTAATCCTCCTCGCCTGCGCTTATGGGTTAACTCCCGCATAACTCCTCCTTGATCCGACGATCCTCGGGATTTCGCAAAACTTCACTGGGATTACAAGTCGTCCATTCTCTTCCTCTTGAGAACTCTTCCGGCTTCCAATATTTCCCCTTGATTCCAATCTCTCCCAGGCCTGTTCCTACAATACGAACGAGGAACTATCCCTCCTGAGCTGAATTTTCACCAGCTCCTTCAGAGACTCAAGCACACTGTCTGTGCTCCACCTTCAACAACCTTCAAAGTGTTGAAGTCTTCCCAGACTCTGGGCACTCACAGTCGCATCAACCCCAGTCTTTTCCTTTTCTCAGACTTGCTACTGAGCCTTCACGTCCAACCTACACTCGCCTGCATGGTTCGAATAAAAAAACACAACTTCGGGATATGAGAATAAGAGTTTACCTATAGAGCCCCCTCAACTCACTCTAGGCGGAGGAATTCGACTGCAATCTATGCAGGAATCTCCTGGATCAAACAGAGGAACAATTGAAACTCATTCACTCAGGTATTCAGAATTCAATTCTTCCATAAAATCACATACACAACATATGAAAGAAGTGAATAACAAGAAGCAAATATGCAGAGGCATAATATCAAAAACACACAAAGAATAATCACAACCATGAAACTGAATGAATGCTTTCCTATTAATTCAATAATTGTACATGGAGATTCTTCACAATTCTCTATTCTGCTCTCTGTTGCCCCTGTATGAATGAATGAATTCTACAATGTGCAAAGGAGGGTGCCTATATTCCGTTTTCCCTCTCGAAAGAAAAACTGTCTAATCCAGACTTAATTAGCTTATCTACTTGCATTAAATCTAGTAAATGCCTCAACTACCTAAGGACGAGAGATTATCTGCTCAAGGTCCGTTACAATGTACAAGTGTGCTTCATCACATCAACACATTAATGTTTGGCGCAGCCAAATTACAATGTTTCAAAATTTGAATACTGGCGTTCTCCAACTGTTTTTTGCTCCACGCGCTGGCTTGCTTGATGGGTGAGTGATGCTTCTGCATCATACTCCTCGGCTCAAAAGATTTCATGGGCTCCTATCCATGAGTTCCTGTACACTATGTCCATGCTTCTGTATCATTGCCTCCGTCTCCCAGCTGGCATCCTCCACTGGGTGATTCTTCCATTTCACCAGGTATTCAAAGTACTATTTTCTCCTGGTCTTCTTGCCTACCCTTTTATCCAGTATGCACTCCATCTGTGGCTTCTGCACAACTGGTAGTTGTTTCTTCCACTGGATTACTAGTTCCTTAGGTCCTGTGCCTACTTCTCCATCCCTGTAGGGGTACAAATCCGAAATGTTGAATATCGGAGATATCCCGATGCCTTCTGGCAACTCAAGCTCGTATGCATTTTCGCCAAATTTCCTCAGGATTCGGCACGACCCAATTTTCTTCATCTTGAGCTTGTTGTATGTTCCCCTTGGGAACCTTTCTTTCCGCAAGTGTGCTAGAACCATGTCCCCAACTTCAAACTAAAGCTGCCTCTTTCTCTGATCAGCTCTGCGCTTATATTCCTGATTCGATTTTTGTAATAGCTGCTTCACCTGTGCGTGAAGCTCTTGCATCGCTTTAGCAAATTCTTCAGCCCTGGCGCTGCTAGTCTCAGCCTGTTCTGACTCCCTGAGCTCAGAAACTCCTCTTGGCTGTGTCCCATACAAAATTTGGAACGGGATCTTACCTGTACTCCGATTCACCTAATCATTGTACGCGAATTCTGTCTGTGGTAGGATCTGATCCCAACTGCTGTGATGCTCCGTCACTAGGATTCTCAATAAATCCCCCAGACTTCTGTTGACTACCTCGGTCTGCCCATCTGTCTGCGGATGGTATGCCGAGCTGAATGCCAATTCAGTCCCCAGCTTTCTCCATAGCGTCCTCCAAAAGTGACCTATGAACTTGGTATCCCGATCCGATACTATGCTCCTGGGCAATCCATGCAATCGCACAATCTCTTTGAAAAATAAGTTCGCGATGTGTGTCGCATCGCTTGTCTTATGACACGGTATGAAATGTGCCATTTTCGAGAACCTGTCCACTACTACAAAATGGAATCAACTCCACGCTGTGTTCTCGGCAAACCCAACACAAAGTCCATACTAATGGCTTCCCATGGCCTCTCTGGTATAGGTAACGGCTGATAAAACCCTGTGTTTTGTTTTCGGCCCTTCGCATGTTGACATATCCTGCACCTGTCAACAAACCTTTTAACATATGTATGCATGCCTGGCCAAAAATACGACTCGCTCATCTTGGTGAATGTTTTATCATGCCCAAAATGACCTGCTAATCCTCCGCTGTGCTTTTCTCGTACCAAATTCTCTCTCATAGAGCAATCTGGAATGCACAATTGATTTCCCTTGAATAGCAATCCATCTTGTATCAAGAAATCTATCCACGGGCTCCTATCCCTGAGCACCGGATTCTCGGCTGCTTCATAAGCTTCCTCGAAATCAACATCACCTGCATACATATCCTTCAGGTTTTCAAAACCCAAAGTCTTGACCCTGAATTCCTGCAGCAATAAACATTTTCAGCTCAAGGCGTCAGCTACCTTATTAGCAGTCCCCGAAATGTGCTTTATCACGAATGTGAAATTCTTCATGTATTCCACCCACTTCGCATGCTTCTGATTCAACTTTTCCTGCTAACTCATGAATTGTAATGCGTGATTATCGCTGTACAAAATGAACTCCTTGGGTATCAGGTAGTGCCTCCACTTCTTCAATGCTTGGATGATGGCATAGAATTCTTTCTCGTACATGGAGTACTTCAACTTCGCATCATCCAGCTTCTCGCTGTAATATGCCATAGGTCTGTCATCCTGACTCAAGACCCCTCCAACAGCATACCCACTGGCATCACACTTCACCTGGAAGGTTTTCCGAAAATCAGGCAGCACTAACACTGGTTGCTCCGTTATCTTCCACTTCAATAGATTGAAGCTCCTTTCAGCCTCGGCTGTCCACTGAAAAATTTTATGCCACTTCCTGACCGTATCCATCATTGCTGCACTAATTCCGCTGAAATTTCAAATGAATTTCCTGTAGAAGCTTGCCAATCCATGGAAGCTCCTTACCTCAAAAACATTCCTTGGCGATGGCCAATTCCTGATTACTTCAACCTTTTCAGGATCCATCTTTAATTCATTCGCCGAAATCACAAAACCCAAATAAATGAGTTATGTCTACATGAAGGAACACTTCTTCAAATTAATCAGCAGCTTCTCCTGTTGTAGCCTTCTCATCACAATGGCTAAATGTCTCAAATGCTCAGCCTTCATTCTGCTGAAAATCAAAATATCATCTAGGTACACCACCACAAATTTGCCAATGAATTCTCGCAGGACTTCATTCATCAGCCTCATAAATGTGCTTGGTGCGTTTGTCAGCCCAAACGGCATGACCAACCATTCGTACAAACCCTCGTTTGTCTTGAATGTTGTCTTCCATTCGTCTCCCTCTCTCATCCGGATTTGATGATATCCACTCTTGAGATCTATCTTGGAAAAGTAATTTGCTCCGCTCAGGAAATCCATCAGGTCGTCCATTCTCGGTAGTGGAAACCTATACTTGATGGTGATCTTATTGACCTCCCTGGAGTCTGTACACATCCTCCAGACTCCATCTTTTTTTGGGCTTAGTACTGTTTGAACAACACATGGACTTAGACTCTCCCTCACCAGTCCTTTGTCCATCAAGCCTTGCAATTGCCTTTTGACCTCCTCGTTCTCCTGAGGTGTCAACCTGTATGCTGCCTTGTTTGGAAAACTTGCTCCGGGTATGAGGTCAATGTGGTGACTCACACTCCTCATCGGTGGCAATGAACGAGGTAGTTCATCCACGATGATATCAACAAACTCTCCTAGTAGTTGTTGAATCTCCTCTGGCAAGTCGTCCACTCTTGTGTTTGTCAGGACAATCCTCGGCTTCCTAACAACAAAGAACTGTGGATCTTCATCCTTCTCCAACTCTGTGAGAAGCTCTTTCCCACTCATGAGAAGTATCGTGCTGCTAACTTCTGGTTTCACTTCCTTATCCTTTACCGGTAGCAGTTTATGAATTCTCCCATCCTTCTCCAAGGTGTATGTGTTCATCCTCTCGTCATGAACAACATTCCTATCATACTGCCATGGTCTACCCAACAGTATATGACACACGTCCATGGGAATAACATCGCACAAGATCTCATCATGATAATTCCCAATTTTAAATTTAACTAAGCATTGTTTAGTGACACTTACCCGGTGTCCCTTCTGTAACCACGAGACTTTATATGGACTCGGGTGCTTAGTTGTCTCTAGCTCCAATTTCTCCACCATCTCGGTCGAAACGAGATTGTCAATTCTCCCACTGTCAATGATGACTTTGCATTTCCTGTCCTTGGATGTACAAGCCGTTCTGAACAGTCTGCTCCTCTACACTGCGCTTTCCATCTCCTTTTCAGGCTTCAAAAGGATTTTATGCATCCCCAGTGATCTTCCGTTGTCTGCATCTTCACTCTCAACGTCACACCTCTGCGCCTCAACGACGTGAGTTTTTCCTCTGTCCATTTTCCTGTCTGGACAGTCCACGGCTTTGTGACCATATTTACCACACATAAAACATGTGATAATTCCTCCTCGGCCTCTTCCTCTACCTCAGGTACGAGGAAAAGTGTTGGCATCAGCATATCCTCCTTGCTGATCATCTTGTTGTCTCCTCGGCTCAGCATATTGTTGCCTCTACTGTGAGGTTCCACCCATTTCAGCTTTTCCCTGAGGCCTCTTCCAATCCTCTTTGGGATTCTGTGTTTTTTCTTGGGCAACTGCTTTGCCTCTAGGTTGGATTCTTCCTTGCCCTCGTTGTCCCTACTTGCGGCTCAGCTTCTCCTCAGCTTTCAGAGCCATCTGGTATGCATCCTCAACAGTTCGGATGGTGACCATGCTCAATTCATCCTGAATGTCATACCTGAGACCATTCAGGTATCTCGCCACCTTTTCGTCATCACTCTCCCGATGACCAGCTCGAATGTTGAGCCTGTAGAACTCCTCGATGTACTCCTTCAGTGTCATCATCTTCTGCCTCAGGTTCTGCATCCGCCTGAACAGTGTGATCTGGTAATCCCTCGGAATGAACTTCGCCTTCATCCTGGCGATCATCCGATCCCAGCTCTTGATATTTTGTTTGCCTTTGGAATGCCTGTCTGCCTGCAGCTTGTCCCACCATAAGGCTGCATGTCCTTTCATCTTCGTGACGGCATAGCTTACCTTCTTGTCCTCTTCGATATCTTCGTAATCGAAGTAGGTGTCGAGTGCTCGGATCCAATCCAACAACTCTTCTGCATCCAGGCTTCCCTCGTAAGCTAGAATGTCCATTCTCACCTTTGCGCTCATCCTGGCGATAGCCTTGATTAATTGCTCATTGGCTACATCTTCTGCTGCAAATCCACCTTGTGGTACAGCATCAGCTTCACCTTCAGAGTCACTCAGATCTCCTGTATCTGTTGTGCACCTCTGCGCTACTTCCATATCTTCCATTCTAGCACAAATATTTCGTATTTCCCTCTCCATTTCTATATTTTGTCCATGACTGCTCCTTTCCCTGGACAATTCCCTCTCCTTCTCTGGATCGGGTGATTGCCTACCTCTTCTCGGCGGCATTACGTCTTCTCTTCCTCTCCGCTATAGAAAACAAAGAAATCTTGGCTATGATACCACTTGACGCAACCTGCCCCTCAACGAGCAAGCTGCTCCCACCAGGATCTCCTTCAACCACGGGCCCAAAGAGTCGAAGACTCTTCCAACTCCCCTCGGGAGTTACCCACAGTATCCTCCTTCGACGATTCCCCCTTCTTCGGAAATCGGGATATCGCGACTCGGGAATTTGCAGTTCACACGAACACAGTTCACCTACAGCTCCAAACCCCGAACCCCGATAGTCAACAGTCAACGCTTTCGCGCATCGGGAATTTCCCTATCGGGAAATCGTGAATGTCGATGTTATGGTTCACTGTCCCTTTCAACCCCCTAACTCCGAACTCCGAATTGACGCCACTTGTCTTCCACTTTTTACCTGGGGTCCCACACTACCACGTCTCTCCTCCACTCGTGCGATCGGGGATCACGGGATCGCAATTTCAACTGTTGCAAGTCCTTTGCATTTGAAAACCCCGAATGCCGAATCCCTGAAGTCCGATGGACTTTAATCCTCCTCGCCTGCGCTTACGGGTTAACTCCCGCATAACTCCTCCTTGATCTGACGATCCTCGGGATTTCGCAAAAATTCACTGGGATTACAAGTCGTCCATTCTCTTCCTCTTGAGAACTCTTCCGGCTTCCAAGATTTCCCCTTGATTCCAATCTCTCCCAGGCCTGTTCCTACAATACGAACGAGGAACTATCCCTCCTAAGCTGAATTGTCACCGGCTCCTTCAGAGACTCAAGCACGCTGTCTGTGCTCCACCTTCAACAACCTTCAAAGTGTTGAATTCTTCCCAGACTCTGGGCACTCACAGTCGCATCAACCCCGATCTTTTCCTTTTCTCAGACTTTCTACTGAGCCTTCACATCCAACCTGCACTCGCCTGCACGGTTCGAATAACAAAACACAACTCCGGGATATGAGAATAAGAGTTTACCTGTAGAGCCCCCTCAATGCACTCTAGGCGGAGGAATTCAACTGCAATCTATGCAGGAATCTCCTGGCTCAAACAGAGGAACAATTGAAACTCATTCACTCAGGTATTCAGAATTCAATTCTTCCATAAAATCACATACACAGCATATGAAAGAAGTGCATAACAAGAAGCAAATATGCAGAGGCATAATATCAACAACACACAGAGAATAATCACAACCATGAAACTGAATGAATGCTTTCCTATTAATTCAATAACTGTACATGGATATTCGTCACAATTCTCTGTTCTGCTCTCTGTTGCCCCTGTATGAATGAATGAATTCTACAATGTACAAAGGAGGGTGCCTATATTCCTTTTTCCCTCTCGAAAGCAAAACTGTCTAATCCAGACTTAATTAGCTTATCTACTTGCATTAAATCTAGTAAATGCCTCAGCTACCTAAGGACGAGAGGTTATCTGCTCAAGGTCCGTTACAATGTACAAGTGCGCTTCATCACATCAACACATTAATGTTTGGCGCAGCCAAATTACAATGTTTCAAAATTTGAATACTGGCGTTCTCCAGCTATTCTTTGCTCCACGCGCTGGCTCGCTTGATGGGTGAGCGATGCTCCTGCATCAAGGTGGGATACCACAACTATACAGGTTCGATTTTACAATTGACTTGTTTGGATAAATGCAAACCTTTGAAAACATGACAATAAGTAATGGAGGAGATTAGGTATGAGGACATGTGGAATTTCTTATTCGTCCTAAAATTTTCCAGCTGAAAAGATAGTTCTCCGGAGATAATACTTTCCCAATCAAATATTTTTTTCTCATGGATAGAAAAATACAAGATATACAAAGTCAGTCGAGGAATAATACTTGTATACTCTTGTTAGACTAATCTGGAAAAAAATGATGACATTTATCGATAGGGATTTTTCAACAAACTAACATGGATGCTTGATAGGTCTTTTGAAATAATTGTTGGGTTCTCAATATATTCTTGTAGGAGCTCCAATCCACCATTTCTTTCCTTCATAAAATCCTTAGCTTCATCCTCTTTGAAGATAATTGTCGGCTCTGGGAGCCTAAGCATTCTCTTGAAGACCAAAGGTGCCAAAGAAATAGGGGATTCTCCTTGCAACTGAATTATTCTCTGGTTCTTATCGAATTTTTTGATGCACCTTGAAATTAACTCTTTGAAATCATGGACCTTTGGAACACAACTTCCTAGAGAAAATACCAACATCCAAATCTAGTTTGAACTCCTCTCTTGAGGTGATAATGAGGAGTAATATTTGTATTCTCTTGACCACTAAAAAGTTTGATCTTATCGTCCAAATGAGTTTATGGTATCTCCGTAGAAATGTTCATTTCTCCTTGTTTTCATGCTTAATCAAGTTGGAGGATTAGTGTACAATTCCTTTTTAGAATTTCATTACCAAAGAAAACCTTTTTACCATAATATTCTTTGAGGCTCTTCTTTCAAAGGATGGTTAATATGAACTAAATTTTGAATTAATGAAGAATTGTCTCGAGAATATTTCCACTAATAATGTCCTTTTAATACTTAAACCATTTGTTATTTCGATGAGATTTTCATTGAATGCACATCGGGGAGAGTGATAATATAGGAAATGAGTTACCACAGGGAAGCAGAATTAGGAGTATGTGCAAGAATAATGAAATGAGCGTGAACTTGCCGACCTACAATGGAATTTTGAAAAATTGATGAAGTGTAAGGAATTGGTTGGACATACAGGATTATAGGTATGTATGGAGGAACCATGAAATTAACGTGGCCCGTGGTGATGTTTAAAAAATTGTCTAAGTGTTGAGACATCATGGAGGTAATGAAGTATGGCAGAGAAATATCATAATTTCCTACGGAGCATTGTAGAATTTTAAGAAATTTTCTAATATTAGGAGTTGGTCAGATGGAGGGGTCGTGATTATAAACAAGTGAATCAAGAAAATACCTTATTCCTATGGTGAAGTGTTTGGGAAAGTTTCTAATTATGAGTGAAAAATGAAGGTGGCAGAATGTGAGGGTGTATTTTGGAGGCCACAGATGTTTGAAATAAAGAAAAGATGGATTGTGAACCTGTGACATTTGAAAATTTTTATAAGTGTGGAAAAGGAATATATGAGAGAAGATTTACACAAGACTTAACAAATTTGAGGATCAACAACTGGCTCCAATTGTGGGACAATAACCCCTTGTGGGATATTGAGAATCCAGAATCGAAATCATTGGGCAATGGAGTCATTAAAACAAAAATAAAGAAAGGTCTTTAATAAATATGTATAGAGGAAGAAAAATTGTATATAGGAAACGACTAAGAATTTTTTAAGAGAATATTTTTTTAGGTGTTTCCCATTGACTAGAAAAATTTGGACTATCCCTTTCACGTCTTTCAACAAATAAGAGTTGTCTTGAAGTATTATTTCAATCATTTAAGGACCAATCCACAATGATTCAAACTTTATATGGATAAATGAATTTTCTTTTTCTTTATTCCATAACAACACCAACTGTCCGTTTTGAAAATATTTTATTGATGCTCCTTCATCAAAATGTATTTTGGTAGTCTTCTATCTTTGACTCGTTTTTCTTAATCCCTCACTTCATTGTTCTTCCAAATGCATCAATTGATCATATCTTCTTTGTAGGGGGGAGACTTTTTCAACATCTTCTTTGTTCACAACATAAGTCAAGGCATTTAATTCTAAATGAATTTACATTTTTTCTTATTTTCCATATATCAATGTATATGGTGATAATCATGTACTATTCTTTGGTGTAAGTCTACTGGCCGATAATGCGTGAATCAATTTTATGTGGCAGTTTCTCTAGTTTGCAATGATTGTCTTTTCAAGAATCTAAATCAATGTCTTATTTGTAGACTTAGCTAAGCCATTCCTTTGGGGATGTTAATTTGATGATTGACCCATGATGATGCCATATTCTCCACAAAATTTGGTGAAATTTGATCCCATAAATATCGATCCATTATCAATTATGATTTTCTCTGGAACTCCAAATCTTGAAAACATGTTATCTTTGAGGAAAGTGATGAGTTCTTCATAACCAAGATTTTTCAATGTTATTGCTTCTTTCCATTTGGTAAAATAATAAGTTTCAATGAGAATATATGAGTGACCTTTTTTGGACTTTGGATTGATTGGTCTGATAAAATCTAGTCCCCATTATGAAAAAGGTTCTTTGATCATTATGGACTGCAATGACATTACTTGTTTCTTCATTTTTCTTGAAGTTTTTTTACAAGAGATACATTTTCTAATCATTGAAGAAGAATCCTTAAAAATGGTGGGCCAATAATAGCCAACTCTCATAATTCTGTATGTAGTTGTTGTAGGTGCAGAATGTACACAAAAAACACCTTCATGAAACTATTCTAGCACCTTTCGAGCCGTTGTGTAATCAATATGTCTTAATAGAATTCCATCAAAATTTCCCCAAAACAATACTTAAAAAACTAGGACATATTGATTGCTATTCATTTTCAATGACCTTCTCTCCTTTGAAGGCATACTAATAGGAAATTGAACAAAATTCAAATAAAATATGATATTATTGTACCATTCTAATGTTGACAATGATGACCCTGATGAAATGGATATGTCTCCACTTACTACATCAATTCATGTCATTAACTTGCATAATCCTTGTCCTTTAACTACTTTTAAATGCTTGATCTCAATATCATATTATTGAATTTTAACCAGTCAATTTTCCCATTTTACTTCTCTAAGTTGTTGATTAATAAGCATCTTCATTGGAGAGGTCAAGACATAAGCTATGACATGAGATAATAAAATATATGTCCTGAAATGTGCTACTTCTTTGACCAAGGAGAGAGCCTTCTTTTCTATTTCTGAGTATCTCAATTCATAATTATGTAAATTCTTTCTCATTAAACTGATTGAAATTTCTCCCCCCTTCAAATTCCTTTGTGTCAATATGGAAGCAACAATTTCTTCTGAAGCAAAACAATACAATACACAATCTTTATCAAAATTTGGGCAGACTAGGATTGGAGCAGTAGTGATTGCATGCTTGATTCTAGTAAATCTTGCTTGAATTTATTGATTCCATTTCAATTACCGATATTTTTTCAACAAGATGTTTATTGGATTCACAATTGTATCATAGTCTAGGACAAACCTTCGTACAAAGTTTATATTTCCAAAGAAATATTGTACCCCCTTTTTTGACATTGGAGAACTCAATTCATTAATCATCTTGATTATATATATATATATATATATATATATATATATATTCTTTTTTTACTAACTATATAACCCAAGAATAGGTATTGGTTTTTTTAATGTTGAATTGCTAGATACCACTCTGAGTGGAGGAATGAGCTAGGGTCTGGAGCAACAACAGGCTAGTGTTTGGCAGTCGTGGCCATAGTAGAGGACAACATGAGTACAAAGGGGGGGATTAATAAAACCCCCTCATACAAACAGGTAGTGGTAGACTGAGGGAAAGGGCCATGAGGCGTAGGTTTCAAAGAACCAATGACAAGCACCTCGGGATCGAAACCGAAAAAGAGTCAGGAAAGAAACCAGGAAAAAAATGATCACATGGGGGTAGAAGCCAGAGAAACTCAGAAGGATGTGCAAGAAATGATGAGCCCCGTTGGAGCAGAAGGGAGAAACACATGAAAACCAAAAACAACAATGATACCCAATGTAATACTGGAAGATCTGCAAACACAACTCTACATGGACCAGATGAAGACGCATGCGCTAATATACAAGTTTATGGGCTTGTGTCCCACAGAAAGATCACTACACAACTGGATTAAATATCAATGGAAGCCAAGTGGAGAATTGTAACTCCATCTGGGCTCGAAAGGCTTATTCACATCAATATTCATGAACCTGGAAGATAGGGATAAGGTATTTGAGGGGGGGGCATACTTCCATGCCTCAGTAGGACCGTACATGCAACCATGGAAGGAAAACTTCTCCCAAGAGAAAGAAACTTTCAAAAATGTACCTGTCTGGATGAGACTTTACTCCTTGTCATTAGATTACTGGCTACCTTCCACCTTCGAAGCAATAGTGAACAAATTGGGAAAATACGTGAAGACATTCGAAGAAACCCTAAAAGGGAGATATACATCCTATGCAAGAATCTGCATAGAGATGGATGTGTCAAGGGCACTCCCAGAAGCCATAATCTTGGAATTCAGGGATGAGGAAAGGATACAAAACATTGACTACGAAAAGATCCCCTTCATATGTAGAAGATGTCATGAACATGGACACCTAATCAGAGAATGTCCTCTCATTAAAAACAAGAAGCAAAAAATACCAAACTATAGCAGGACGAGGATGGATTTATAAAGCCGAACCAAAAAAATAGAGCTAACAAGAAACAAAGTAAAACCCCAACAGGGAGAAATCTAGAGGCCAGGAATAGAACCGAAGGATGAGACAATACCAACAAAGGGGAAGAAGGAGGAAAGAAGAAGGAAAAAGATAAATAAGCCAGGGATCAAGAAACCAATGAGTACAGAGATAGCCCAAGAAAGAAGATGGGATGGGGGGTAGCACAACTCCTATGGATGAAGAAACTAGAGATGTGAACACCGCCATGCAATAGGTATACAGAGATGCATAAATGTCTCCAAGCGAGGTAGGAATGGAAGATCCTGATCTCAGAGACATTTTTGAAAGGGAAGGGATATATCTCCCGAACATATTGGAGCAATGGAAAAGGCAGGGTGTAGACAATGTACCAACGAAGCAACTAGACCACATCTAATACTTGTTCCTCCTAAGGGAGGAAGATAAAACTAGAGGGCTCAAGCACACACACGGGGATATAGGACACCTAGGAATCAAAGCAGGTGAGGTAAAACCACAACTCTCACCCAAGAAGACGAGAAGGAAAAAAGGAAGGAAATCAAACAACGTAGCACTACAGGAACTAGGAGCTTTGCTTATAAACTCAGGTAGGATAAAAAATATCTTTCCCAACTCCCCAAAACATGTTTAAATGAACATTATAACATGGAATATAAGAGGCCTAAAAAACCCACGAAAGAAGCAAATCCTTAAAAATAGACTTAGGAAGGAACAACCAGACCTCTGTTTCATTCAAGAGACAAAATGCACTATAGAAAGAATGGAAAAAATTAGCAAAAAACAATGGAGCAAGTACAAGATGCTGGTTTTTGAAGGACAACAGATGGCAGGAGGTATTCTCACCTTGTGGAATCCACAAGTGGTGAACCTAATAATAGTCGAGGCTAACAGGCACACATTTTTGGTTAACATGGAAATCATTGGTAATAAAAAGATGGTTTTGTGCACTAATGTGTATGGACCCTAGATGTTAGAGGAAAAGAGAAGAATTCTTATAGACTTAGAATACCTAAAATCGTAATCCAACAACCTCCATTGGATCCTGACAGGGGACTTCAACATGATCACATCAATTGCAGAGAAAAAAGGAGGCACTAGGACATTGGATAGAGATGCAGAAGAATTCTCAATGTTCATAGAAACAATGGAGATGGTGGACATCAAAACTAATAATGGATAGTTCACCTGGAACAATAAATGGATAAACCAACATCAGGTCACGACAAGACTAGACAGATTCTTGGTGTTAGAGTCCATCATTATGCAGGGGTTAATCGTAGACTATAGCATCCTTCTCTAGGGGGGGTTGATCACTAGCCAGTCCAACTAGAAGCATACTTCCCAACCTACCTAAAGAATAGACCCTTCAGATTTCAAAAATTCTGGATAGAACACCCCACCTTTAAGGAAAACATCAACTAGTGGTGGCGGGAGGAACAAACGGAGCAAGGGACAATGATGTTCAAACTCTATAAAAAATTAAAGTACATCAAATATAATCTCAAGGAGTGGAACAAGGAAATCTTTGGGAACATAATCCAAGAGAAGGAAAATATTGAAGACAAAATTAGAAAACTGCAGGAAGTATGCATAGCAGAGGGCTATACAGAGGATCAGAAAAAGGAAGAGAACCAAATGACCCAGGAATGGGATGCAAGATGCTAGAAAGAAGAAACTCTATGGCGCAAAAATTCACAAATCATATGGATAAAGGAAGGAGAGAGGAACACCAAGTTTTTTCATTGACCAAACATTGCCAGAAGAGCCCACAAAAAATCCTGAAAATTAAGGATCATGATGGGATCGAGAGAGAATCCCACAAGGAGATTGAAAATACTCTAGTAAGACACTTCCATGGGATATCCCATGAACCCAACAAAGACTGAACAGAATACATCTAAAGGATAACTCAACACATCCCTCATCTAGTCACAGAGGAACAAAACAACAACCTAAACAAACCCATTGCTAATGAGGAAATTGATCAAGTGATCTAGGAGATGCCCAACAAGAAATCCCCAGGTCCACATGGTTTCACAGTGGAATTATTCAAATCCTATTGGGAATTGGTCAAACATGATGTTTATAGGGTGGTGGAGGACTCTAGATGGTCAGCCTCCATCCTAAAAGTGGTAAATGCCACAATGATTAATCTTATTCCCAAAGAAAATGAAGCAAGGAGCTCTGACTGGTACATACCTATATCTTTATGCAATGTGGTTTACAAGATAATTTCCAAAGTCATAGCCAATAGATTGAAACCCCTCCTACCCACACTAATTTGAAAAGAATAGGTGGGCTTCGTGGAAGGAATACAAATCATGGACAACATCATCCATGCCCATGAGCTAATCCACACCCTGAAAATCCAAAGGAGAGGGGGGATGATGACACGACTTGACCTAGCAAAAGCCTATGAAAAAATTAGCTAGCACTACATGGTCAAGAATCTGGAAGCTTTTGGTTTCACCCATCACTGGATCAACTGGATTATTAGCCTAGTCTCAACGACAAGCTACTCGCTCCTAATAAATGGAGCCCCAACCATGTTAGAATGTGCTCGTTTTACCATAGAAAATATCACTATTGTCACCCAACCATAGGTCGAAGCCACCCTCTGAGAACCTTGACCTTGATAGAGAGAACAATCCTGGTAGAAATCCAATAGCCAATCAAGGCTAATGCACCAAGAAAGAAGTAACCAAAGTTGATAAGAGAGTCCAACCCAAAAAGATAGAAGCAACAGGCTTAAGAACTGGCGACAACACATTCTCTAGAACTTGCGTAGAAGAATACCAGACTGCAGTGCGCACAAGTGCCTCTCTGCAATTCTGAGAAGTGTTTGTCAAATGAATATTGGAACCCTGTATTTATAGTAATCCTGACATACTGCCTAGGCCAATTTCTCATTCTGGGTACTAATTAATTTATATTAGTTATTTCTCTCAGCCAACATCTCTTATAGGGTTGCATTCACTTCATTTATTTCTTCTAGAATATTCTAATATTTTCAAAGGTCACAAGGGAGGTTGATACCTCTTGAAGCTACCATAATATCAACAATATAAACACTCCCTCCTAGCTAGGGAGGTATAACCGATAATGGTCTTGAGCACAAACAGACCATTCAATTGGTAGCATCACAAGCACCGTCATTATTATCCAGTTGGATAATCTCCATGACAACTAGTACAATGTCAACTGATAGAACACAACTTTGTTTATTCATAGTAGTACACAACTACTCAAACCGTGACACATAGTCACAAACAATGGAACATATCCACCACGGTAGCATATCTCTATTGTCTGGAGACATGCAGTCTCCATAACAATCATCTGATATAAACCTCCATAGAAGATATTGTTATGATATAAATGAAATCATCTGGGCCGTTCTTTCACTCACATCTGTGATATCTGAAAAAGCATATGCCCTTAGAGTAAAACATCAATGATGGGCTATCTAGACTATTCTTCTCAAGAAAGGAAGAATAATTGTCCTGATTTCTGATCCTGGACCATTCCCCACCATAGGCCATTCCTCTGGCACTAAACAAAGTGCAACTTGGAGAGAATGTGTCTGCCCTAGGGAATGCCTGTCCCTGATTTCTGAACCTGGACCATTCCCCACCCTAGGCCATTCCTCCGGCACTAAACAAAGTGAAACCTGGAGAGAAATAATATGCCCTAAGGAATGACTATCAGGACCATTTCCTAAGGAAATGACTGTCCTGCACCAACCTCCAAAACAAACCATTCTTCGAATCTACTCACAATTGTGAGATTCAAAACAATGATTATCTGATGAGGCGGGCTAGTCTTCTTGAGTAACCCTCAAGAAGAGAGACTTCCCTAGACAATTCCCCATGTTAAACACAATGGGAAATCATTTTCTATGGTACATCAACAATCCATCGAACCATTTTCATTATGAAAATGACCATTTGATCTGGACCATTTTCTGACCTGGAAAATGCCTGTCCATCATAAATCTCAAACCACTTTCTGAACTGGAAAGGAACTGCCCAAGCTGGACCATTTTTCAAACTTGAAAATGATTGTCCTCAACTCAATAATATGTCAGTGCTCCCTCCAAACCAGGAGATTGATTTCTTCCCTTTCATCTAAGGGAGTTATTTACACGATCCCCAATTTGTCTCGGAAATATGAAAACTTTATTCTGGACAGAGGCTTTGTCAGGATATTTGTTGTCTGCTCATCTGTGGGGACATACTAGAGCTTTACTTCTCCTTCCTAGACTTTATCTTAAATAAAGTAGTATTTGATCTCAATATGTTTCATGAAACACTGGGTGTTCTGATATCCTTATACAACTCTGATTGTCACAGTGTATTATGGTCGAATCTGGAACCTGATCAAATAAATCGAAGATTAGATTTCTCAGCCATATTGATTTTGTGCATGCCTCACATGCTGCAATATATTCTTCTTCTATTGTGCTGAGTGCGAAAAAATTATGTTTCCTGCTGCCCCAAGATATCATAGTGGATCCCAAGATGAAACACATCCCTGAAGTACTCTTGTTTTCTTCTGCACTTCCTGCCCAATATGAATCTGTGAATCCATGAAGTTGTATATCACTGGATGCGGTATATCTTAAACCATAGTTCAGTGTTCCACGAATATATCTTAAAAGATGCTTTGCAGCTGTCCAATGCTCATGTCTAGGTGCCACCAGGAACTAACTTAGTGTGTTCATGACAAAGAAACTTTTTGGTAGAGTATTTAGCAAATACATCAATGACCCAATCAATTGTCGATATAGTGATGGATCTATTGGATCAAAATATGAATCTCTTACTTTTCTTATATCTGTAGTCATAGGAGTGTCCATAGATTTGCAATCCTCCATTCCAAACTTCTAAAGAATATTTATTGCATACTTTCCTTGTCCAAGGAATACTTCACCACGCTTCTACCATACTTCTAGTCCCAAGTAATAATGCATGAGAGCAAGATCTTTCATATCAAACTCAGAAGCTAGTTCCTTTTTGCATTGGATGATGAGAGACTCTTCACCTGTTAGGAATAGATAGTCAACATATAGTAGTAGAATCACATGCGCATTTTTCATGACTTTGTAGTAAAGATTTGGATCTGCATGACTTTTGGAGAAACCGAGTCTCGTTAGATAGATATCGATTCTAGCATACCAAGATCTTGGGGCTTGCTTGAGTACATATAAACCTTTCTTTAGTCTGTAAACATGATTGTATTTGGAATGTACTTCAAACCCTTGAGGTTTTTCAATATATACTTCTTCTTTGATTACTCCATTGAGAAAATTTGTTTTTACATCCATCTGATGTAAACTCCATCCTATGGAAGCGACAAGAGATATGATAGCTCTAATGGAAGTATACCTAGCAATCGGAGAAAATGTTTCGTCATAGTCTTCTCCCTCCTTCTGGGAGAACCCTCTAGCTATGAGCCTTTCTTTATATTTATCCACGCTTCCATTTGCTACATGTTTGATCTTATATGCCCATTTTGAAGTTACTACTAATTTTTCTTTAGGTCTAGGAACAATTTCCCATACATCATTTTTCATGATGGATTGGTGTTCTTTCGTCATAGCTTATTTCCATTGTTTCTTCTGAATTGCGTCTTTAAACATGGTAGGTTCTTCATCTAGAATCTTTGTCATACATGCTGCATAGCTTGAGAATCTTTTGGGCTTCTTACTTTTTCTAAAAGTCCCATCTGGGGCCTTGAGTCTTTCTTCTTCTTGTAAGGTAGCTTCAAGCCAAGATGTTCATTTCTTGGTCTTAGGTATGGTGTCTGCATCAATGGTATCACATGGTTGCATCGGATGATCAAGTTGTTCCTTTTCTTCATTCTGGTTTTCTTTTCTTTCTTTAATAGGATCTTCATACTCTTCTTCTTCTATAGTTTCTTCTATGAATTTCTTGAAAACCATCTTTTCATTGAAGGTCACGTCTCTGCTAACTTCAATCTTATGTTGTTTCAAGATATATATTCTATAAGCCTTGGATGATTCACTATATCCCATGAATATGCCCTTCTTTCCTGAGGGTTCTAATTTATTCCTTTTGTCCTTGGGAATGTAAGAGTAAACAGGACATCCAAAGATTATTAGGTTTTCCACATTAGGTTTCTTACCTAAGAAGGCTTCTTCTAAAGTCATATCATTCAATATGTGGTGAGGACTTTTGTTCTGGACATATATTTTTGTCATGGTTTCTTATCCCCATAAGAACATGGATAAACCTTGATTGTTTAGTAGTTCCTTCATGGTTTCTTCACTAGATCAGTTCTTCCTTTCTGCTACACCATTTTGTTGAGAATTATGAGGAACAATTAGCTCCCTCCTAATCCCTGTTGATTTACAGAATGCAATGAATTCCTTTGATGTGTATTCTCCTCCATTATCTATTCTTAAGGTCATGATTTTCTTGTTTGCAAGGTTCTCTATCTCTGCTTTGAATTATTGAAACTTGATGAATACTTCATCCTTTGTCTTCAAAATATATAACCAAGTCTTTCTTGAATAATCATCTATGAAGACTACATAGAAAAGAGAACCTCCTAGAGATTTTACTGGCATCGGAATGCAAGCATATGAGTGTATTAGATCTAGAATCTCCTTAGATCTATTGTTGCTTCTTGGGAATGTTTTCTTGATATTCTTTCCAAGATCACATCCTTTGCAAATTCCTTCATGTGTAGACTACAATTATGGTATTACTTCAACCATGTTTTTGAAAAACGGTAATGCTTGATAGTTAATATGAGCGTACCTTCTGTGCCAAATTTCATTGGGATTGACTTCATCATGTACAAGAGCTTCTTCATTTTGTTCTAGTAGTCTATATAGATTTCCTTCACAGGTTCCAATAACCCTAGAATTCTCTATGTTGGACTATTTTTGCCAAGATAACACTTTTCCATATAGGAAAGCTATTATGTTTCCTTTGTCTTCTAGGAAGGATATGGATACAATATTATTTTCTAAACCAGGTACATATAATACATTTCTCAAATTAACATTGTTACCTGTTTTCAACTTGACGAAGGCTTGTCCAAATCCTTCGATTGGGTAAGTGATTTTGTCTCCAAGCTCTACCTTGTACGATGTATTCTTCTCATTTAGATTTGAGAGTCTGGCTTGATCTCCCATCATATGCCTAGAATATCCACTATCAGTTATCTTGAATCATTCCTGTGAGTGTTGAGTAGTGTAGATGACTAGTCTTTTCACTCATGACTTCGGTTGACTGGTGACTAGTCATGCCTTGATCCAAAACTTCAACTTTGATGTTTCTTCCTTATGAGAGTGCCAAGAGATGTGTTATAATAAGGTGCATTTGAATACCTTCTTCTTAAACTATATGTTTCATCACAAGTTGTTGGATCAGGGTTTTAGGGTTTCTACAATTTCTCCCACTAGTAACCCTAGCGACAGTGTCTTGGAAGTTGCTCCTACTAGTAACCCTAGCGACAGTTATTCAACAAGATTAGTATCCTAATGTCTATGATTCCTTCCATAGGTTACACTAAATGAAGGAGGTGTGGGCCTATAACTTGTTAGAATGTTCTCGTTTTACCATAGACAATATCACTATTTTCACCCAACCATAGGCCGAAGCCACCCTCCAAGGACCTTGACCTTGATAGAGAGAAGAATCCTGGTAGCAATACAATATCCAAGAAAGGCTAATGCACCAATAAAGAAGTAACCAAATCTGATCAGAGAGTCCAAACCAAAAATATAGAACCAATAGGCTTTAGAACTAGTGGCATCACCTTCTCCAGAACTTGCGCACAAGACTGCCAGGCTGAAGTGCGCACAAGTGCCTCTCTACAATTCTAAGAAGTGTGTGTCAAATGAATACTGGTGCCCTATATTTATACTAATATTGACAGACTTCCTGGGACGACTTCTCATTCTGGGTACTAATTAATTCATATTAGTTATCTCTCTTAGCCGACATCTCTTCTAGGGTTATGTTCACTTCTTTTCTTTCTTTCGAAATATTCTAATCTTGTCAAAGGTCACAGTGGAGGTTGATACCTCCTGAAGATACCATAATATCAAAAATATTAGCAATCCAAATATTATTGGCCTACGAGATGCATCAGAAAAGGAGACCCGCTTTCCCCCTTCCTGTTCATTTTGATAATGGAAGGTCTCAGCCAAAGCATAAAAAGCGCAACAACAACAGGAAAAATAATAAGCATCAAACCTTTCGAAAACTGTCTGAATTACACACACCAATAGTTCTTGTATGACACCTTACTCCATGGCACACCCATGGTCAATGAAGAAAAATCCTATAAAATAATCTTAGAAGAGTTTGGGGAAGCCTTGGGTGTTGAGATCAATCACTCAAAATCTATGATCTATTTCTTCAACACCAACCCTGCAATCCAAAGAAACCTGCAAAATATCTTGGGATTTGAGCGCAAAACACTCCCAACCAACTACTTGGGCATCCCCCTAATAGACAGGGCATACAAAATGGCAACATGGGAAGGAGTGATCAACAAGCTAAAATAGAGGGTGAAAAAATGGATGTACAGATCCCTCAACATAGTGAGGAGACTCATTTTGACCAAGATGATTCTGCAAGCAATCCCAACCTATATGATGTCTGTATTTCTCTCTCCCAAAGGGGTACTACAAAAAATAAGAAACATCCAAAGGGACCTCCTATGGTGAGGAGCGGAAATAAATAAAAAATGGGCCCTGGTGGCCTGGGAGAAGGACTGTAAACCAAAAAGCAAAGGAGGCTTGGGGCTACATGAACCACAAGTAACCAAAAAATCCTACAGGGTGAAAATGTGGTGGTGATGGGTCAAAGAAACTTCTACACCATGGGTAAACCTATGGAAGGCCAAGTATTCCCCGGACATAAACAACCAAGACCAAATATGCTTTAGGGGAAACATGGAGGGATCAACCATCTGGAGTCTATCTTGGAGCAACAAAACATGGATCTAGACACACAACTTTTGGAAAGTAAGGAATGACAAAACAACCAAATTATAGGAGGATGCATGGCAGAAAGAACCCATAATGGAAAATACAGACAGGGAGGAACTCCAATAGGACATGATCGCGCAAGGTAAAACCAAATTCTACCACTACTGGAAACAAGAAACAGAGAGAAACAGATAGATAATCTGGGATGATCTTAGTTTTCAAAATAGAGACCAGACCACAACAATCGTGAAAGAGGTGGAGGAGGAAATGAGGAAAAGGAAATGGAAGTCTCAAAAGAAGAGGACCAACTAAGATGGGGCCAAAAAAATGGTGGAGAATTCAACTTGAAAGAATCCCGACATTGCATCATGGACCAGGATCAAGAAGATCCAATGCAACAATGGGATAAGCTTTGGAATAGCCCCCAATGGACAAAAATAAAAAATTTCAAATGGTTAGTACTTCACAACCGAATTCTAAATTGGGAAAACTTAAGGAAAAGGGGATTCATTGGACCGTCAGGATGCCACCTCTGTCAAGATAAGGAAGAAAAAACAAATCATCTCCTCAATGAATGTAACTATACAACAGAGATCTGGGACTGGGCGACATGTATCTTTCAATAGTCCAATAGGATATGAGGTAACATTTGCGCAACTATTAATACCTGGAATGAGAATTACAACGAAAATGAAGAGGTGAACCTCTGTTGGAATCTCATTCCGTGGATGGTCATATGGGAAATATGGAAAGAAATAAATCGACGCATCTTCCGGAATGAGATTCAGCCTGAAGGAAACCTCAAGGAAACAATAATCTCTCGGATAAGAGAAATGATGTAGAGCCACAACAACTAGGCGGTAAGAGCACAACTCGCAAGCCAGGACTCCAGAGTCCTAGAAGCTTTCCACTTAAAAGACATGTGCAACCGCACTCAAGTAAGGAAAATACCGCAACTCCAAATAGGTGAGCGCAATTGGAACCCCCTTCCAGCAGGGTCCCTCAAGTTGAATTTCGATGGGGCAGCAAAAGGAAACCCAGGTATGACATGAATGGGAGGGGTAATCAAGGCTAGTGACGGTAACATAATCCAGCTGTATGTGGGGAGTATTGGAAACTCAACCAATAACACAACAAAGTTCAGAGCCCTGGAGATCAGCCTCGAGATTCTAAATCATGAAAGGATGACAAATACCATCGTGAAAGGTGACTCCAAACTAGTTATAAACATAGTGAAGAGACTCCAAAATGGCACCAGATTGGGAAAGATTCATAGGCACTAACGCTTGACACACTCCTTGCAAACAATCCAGGAGCATCTGCAAACGATGAACACAGTGGATTTGCATTGGGTATCCAGGTCATCGAATGGACTGGCGGACATAATCGATAACAAGAGGGTTATCAAGGAAGGACCAGAGCTAGACACTACATGGAGTAACATCCCGAACGGGAAGTTCAAAACAGACTACATCCAACTAGCGATAAAGGACTACGACGACAACCAATGTACGGAAGGCCACATCAAGGAAGGAGGCACAAGGCCAATTGGTGGGCACAAAGGATAAAGGTAGAATATGACTTCCCAACACTCGACCACAAGTTACAATGAAGACTCAGAACACATAGCAGACGGGGGTACGACACCAAGGTCTTGTCAATTGGAAGAAGTACAGAGGTAGAACGTGGGAAATTATAGACGATGTTCACCAGACCACAAATGATGATGGGAAAAAGGTGATATCATGGACTAATATGGATACATCTTAACCAAACATAGATACAAGGAGTAGCACAATTGGTGGTACAACGAACAGGGGCAAGGGCCGGTGCAGGGTTTATGGTCAGGCCATCATGATCAGACATACCGAGATAGGGAAAAAGGACATGAAGGATCACCTATACGGGCAGACCATGATTTCTAGGATGAGCCTGCATCTGGGGAAATCCCATAGGAGAAGAGGCACCAGGAATAGATACAGATAGGAAAAGTTCAATTGCAGGAGCTACCACAAAAACAAGGCCTGTGTAGATACGAATAGGAGGAGAAACCAAGGCAAAAACTACCACAAACTAGTTGGGATGGTATGAACATAGTTACCAACTTAATGAGAACTGTGACCTCAAAACGAGAACTCTGGCCCAAAAAACCCATATTTTTGCATAAAAAACATCAAAATCAACCCCCAAATCAAAAAGTGGTGCTACTGGTAGCACCATTTTTTTAAACGGGGTCAAAATTACAACATTTTTCAAACATTGCCTTCAAAAATTAGGCAGTAGCTCAGAAAAACCTTAAAATTAGCACCTAAAAACAAAACAGATGTTTTTGATTTTTTTTTTCTTTTCAAAACGTTAAATTTTAAGATCATTTGAAATCGTGTTTTTATCACTTGGTACCATTAAAACTAAAACCTCAAAATCAACCATCAAATTGAAAAGTACTGCTACCAGTAGCACCCACTCTAAAATTGGGGTATTAAAATGACACATTTTTATAATGTTGTAAAAGAACTCATCATTACTGTAAACAAAATCATAAAAACAACCCTTAAATGTTTACTTTATAAATTTTATCATCATGCAAAGCACAAGGTAATACATAATTCCATGAAAATGTTATAATATACTTTAAATGGGACCGTTCCTTAGCCGCAAGTCATGGTCGTGCAATTATCTATTGTTCTCTGTTGCGCCCAGGGCTTGGCCATGGAGGTTGGTGATGTCGGGCATCGCTGGCCTCCATGGCCAAGCCCCGGGCTCTAATTTCAAAGTACAAAGATGTTTACAAACACTCTTACTCATGCATTACGTGTCAGAACAGTTTGGGTTAATTGCTTTGACATTTTTGATGGAGGTATACCTTTCGGTGGCTATAAAATGAGTGGCACCGAAAGAGAGATGGGTATCTACAGTCTCGAAAATTACTTACAGGTTTAGCTGTGATGCCATAACCGTGAGCGAATGCTTCTCGTCTTTCATCATTCTCAATTACACCAACAATTCTTTTCTCCAGAAACTCGTCACAACCTTACTTAATGGTAACGAATTCGGGAATAAATATAACTAAGAATGAGAGATACACGCTAAGTTATCTATAAAACTACTAACGTATTAATCTTGAACCAAAGTGAGCATTGGAATATGATCAAATCTGTTTAAACCAACTTGTAGTTGACTACGATTTTTATTTGGAAGTATAAACATTTGAAAAGAGGATTTCCTAGAAGAACCAACCCTCTACATTAAGAGAGAAACTTAACTCGGCCTAACATTGCAAGATGAGAAATAAGAACTCATAGGATTTTCAAAGCAAAGCAATGGCCAATCTCATCGGGAATTTGGCCAGAGAGACCATTTCCTTTGAGGTCGAAGCATACACAACAAAATGAATCAATAAAGAACACCATAATATTATAAATACATGTTCAATATGACCTGCATTGTAATAATAAGCTTAAATGACAACCCCAACAGCTTAAAATCAATATACATTAAACCTTTGGATTCACATGCATCGATTCTAGACTTTTCAGATTGCCAATGACTGGGGAAGTTTCTCCTCCAAGGTTTAGATGAGAAAGGTTCCTACATGAAACAAACCCGAACAAATAAAAACATATGAAGGAAATTGTGAATCAGAACTAAAAAAAAAGTTGGTGTAGAAATAAGAAAGACTAAGTTCCCAGTACCAACATTCTTTATTTCTAGTGTTATAGGATTGAGTACTGGTCTCATCTGATATAACATGAATTATAGTGGAAAAATAAAATTCCAACTTACAATGCAACCACATCGAAGGTGACATTGTTTCAGGTTACACCCCTCCAGGAGAAGTGGTCATTCGATGTGGCATCAATCCAGCCGTACATCATGTTATCAGTATCACAGAATGACTTTTTAATTTCCAGTAGAGTTGTTGCTCTAGAAATAAGATAAAAGGCCTGTAAATAACCCTGGAACAATTTGAGTTGATTAACTACATTACCCAATAAAAAACTCATTGCAAAATACAAATATACTACGTTCCCATGACAACACAACAACAGGAAATCTCATTTCCTCGATAGGTTTTTCAAAATAAGAACCCAAACATTGATTTAGAAAAGTAAAGGATCGTTAATGGGTTAACTTATCATCATCTAAACCAGTCGATAAAAGACAAAATGTGGGAATAAATATATCTAAGAATGAGAGATACAGACTAATTTTTCTCCAAGTTTTCTCAGTGTTTGTAAACATATTTGTACTTTGAAATTAGAGCCCGGGGCCTAGCCATGGAGGTTGGCGATGCCGGGCATCGCCAGCCTCCATGGCCAAGCCCCAGGCTCTAATTTCAAAGTACAAAGATGTTTACAAACACTCTTACCCGTGCATTACGTGTCATAATAGTTTGGGTTAATTTCTTTGACATTTTTTATGGCAGTATACCTTTTGGTGGCTATAAAATGAGTGGCATGGGAAGAGAGAAGGGTATCTATAGTCTCAAAAATTACTTACAGGTTTAGCTGTGATGCCATCACCGTGAGTGAATTCTTCTCGTCTTTCATCATTCTCAATTACACCAACAATTCTTTTCTCCAGAAACTCATCACAGCCTTACTTAATGGTAACGAATTCTAACACAACTCTTAAACGACGAGGAACAATAACGCCAGTTTACACGATTCTCTAAACAATGAAGAACATGACCCAATTAAGAACTAATTACGATTAACATACATACGAACACATATATCACAATGTGCATCACTCAGGCTTGGATTTTCTTTGTGTCTTTGTATGTTAAAAAACCTTGAGGTTGCATAAGACTTGCCCTGTCTTTGTGTAAGGAATCTGTGAAAGTTCGAACGCCATATAAAGTTGAGGAAAATGTCATTTTAGTGGTCAAACTTTGTTGGAATCCAACCAATGCTATATACTTTTATAAATGAGAAGTGTGTAAGGAGTTTGATAAAGAGGACTTAATGGGCATTTTCATAGGCAACCTTCGTTATAATACAAGGAGAGAAACCCGCAAAATCTCAGTGTTTGTAAACAAAGTAACCACACTAATTTGGTGTTTCCTTTATCTTGGTTCAGGGTATGTTGTTTGTAAATAAAGTAACCTTCTTTTCTCTTGCTTCATGGTATGCTAATTATGAATTATCTAACATTTATTATAGTGAAAACAAAGTAAGCACATTAATTTGGTGTTTTCCTTCAGACTATGCTAGTTATGAATTATCTCACATTTACTACAGTGACATAATTACTAGAAGTATTCCTCTTTTATAGGTTTATTAATTTTCCTTTTGACAAAGGCTTTGCCTAACCATGGATTTACTACTTTTATTAATTGTTTTAATAGAGTAATTTAAGTAATTAAAATGATGGCTTGCTTCCTCTTTAGAGGAAGGACTCAAAATTCGAGAAATCCTCTTGTATCAAATTTATCATCAATACTGTACAAAGAGATATCGATTAAATAACAAAAGTAATCTATATACATGACACCCATTATACAAAAAACGGTGTTGTAGGAATTGGAAGCTCCATGCATACATTAATCACAATAGTTATAGAAGACATGTAAGGTTAATTATTCAGAATACAATCTGTATATTTATATTTATATATTAGAATCATTGCAGAATGATTCGATCAGAGCAAAATAGGAAATAAGGGGAAGGGGAAAGACATATCAGCTAGCTACAACTTTACCTGGATCTCATAACAACAACATAATGAAAAGTATTTGCTCGCAATTATCTATTGTTCTCTATTGTGCCCGGGGCTTGGCCATGGAGGTTGGCGATGCTCAGCATCACCCCAGCCCCCCCGCGGGTTTTGGATTTGTTCTCCAGTTCAGGTAAGAATTATGATCTAATATTTATGAAATCATACTTCAATCTTAGATTATTTTTAATTTATCTTTTTACAGTATCTAACTTCATTATTTATTTTGTATTTGGTGATTAGGTACAACATTAGCATCTTGCCTACAGA
>ML776999.1:1219107-1235691 GCA_009831015.1 Picea engelmannii
TTTAGAAAAAATTGAAAATAGGTGAAAAATGAGCATTTAAAAAAATAATGTGGAAACATTGGGGATCGAAAAATTGAAAATATCAAAAATCATCTAAAAACAGAGAGGGGGTGCTACCGGTAGCACCATTTCTAAAAACGAGGTAAAAAATTGGACCCCCCCAAAAACGAGAACTCTGGAGAGTTCTCATTAAGTTGGTAACTATGTTTATGTATGAAGAGAACGCATAGTAAGAGAAGTCCCTAGGGGAAATAACCTCTGACAAGCCCTTAGAGGATTACAAGGATGGAACAAGCGGCCAAACACACCAAGAGTACCTTTCATACGTTGGTTGAACCAAAAGGAAAAGCAACCGTCACCATATGGGAGAAAGAAATCAATGCTAAACGCAAGAGTAAAGCTTGGGAGGAACTGATTCATGAAGTGGACTGGATCAAAGACCCAAGGGCTACACATCCTAGAGAAACCCTCTACCACAAAATGATGGAGGTCGCATGGCAAAAAAAGATGTTAATAGGCAAGGTGGGCGTTGAAAGGAAAGATGTCAGTCGGAAGGATAGCTAGGACCACAAAAAACTGCTAAAAGAGATCCCGAGTCACCTCAACAAATTGGAAGCCAATACAAAATGGTTAGCTGAGGACCAAAGGGACCAGAAGGAGAAGATGGAGCAATTGGTAGCCCAATTCCACCTATACTTGCGATATGTCCATCACATGGACATCACGCCCACAGACGTGAATGGAGCACCAACCTGCATCAGAAAGACTCATACGGTGGTCCAGAAGGAAGAGAATAAGGACATGGAGGATGAAGGAAAGAAACACATTATCATTTTGGACTAGCACTTGTTCAACCAATGGTCAAGTCATGTTTCTCAACAAAGGGTCAACCTCAATTTATGTGTTGTTTTTTTTGTGTCTTTTTACATATATGACTTTGTTTAGTTTTTCAAAATTGGTTATGGTAGGACTGGGCCGGTTTCCCATGGTGGTGGTCCATTCATATCCCTCTACTATCCCATAAAACGCAACTCTGTAACCCCTGGTCTGGTTTCCATTTGGGCATACCAGGAACTACAAACTTTTGTATCATAATCTCTTTTAGTAATATAGGAACCTACACTCATTTACAAAAACAAAAAACTATATGTCCCAAGAGTTTTCCTTTAGATAATGCAAATAAACACTTATTGGGATTAAAAGATATTCCATACAATCTGCATCATTGAAACACTTTTCTTAGATGATTGATATGCTCTTCTCTTAAATTTGAATGAATAATCAAAGCAACTTGATAGTCAACCATAAATTTCTCGATCAAATATTTGATGGAATGATCCATTGCTCTTTGAAAGTTTTCTCCAACATTATTCAACCCAAAAGGCATGCGAACATAAGAATAAGTCTCCAATGGTGTAATAAAAGTAGTTTTCGGTCTATCTTCATTTAGAATATTCAAGAATACTGAGAGGGGGGGTGAATCAGTATAGAGTTATTTCAACAATTTAAACCTTCAAGCACTACATAAAAATTAACCATTAATCATGTTATTCATCATCACATAAACTCATATACATTGCACACAAAGTTTTACATGGAAACCCAATAAGGAGAAAACCATGAAAACTTTTCTTAAGTAGTTTCAATATTTTACAAGCACCAAATTGAAGGAAGCACCAACTAGAAGGAGACACCAATCCCCTTGCAATATTTTAAATGATGATACAAGACAAAATCAACCTTCAAATACAATCCCAAAATCACTTCTTAAGTCTACATACAAAAATGCTCAGAACTGTACCTCAAATCCACAAACTTGTAACATTCGCCACAAGCTCATTTTTTTGTTTTTGATTATGAAACTTAGACCTAATATATCAGGATTTGTTATCCTTCTAATGAAACAAGTAGAATTCAATTTGGACCTACCAAACTTCACATATAACTATTTTATATGGAACAATTGTTTGGGACTAGTTTCGAGATTAGTCACAAACCCTAACTTTCAACAAGTATAACCCTGTACCTATAATGAATCAAGATCTGAAACTTGTACCCAATATTTCTCAATATATTCTATGAAATCAATCCAAGTTTTGATCCTTGAATTGTCCCCAAAAAAAATTATAGCGAAAATGACAAGATGACTCATTTTGAAGAAGAAAACCCTGGTTTTAAAAACATCAACTTCCACCAAGTATAACTCCAAACATGTAATCAGTCAAGACTTGAAATTTATACCCAAGATTCTCTTCTATCTCTTCTAAATTCCAAGTTTCACTATCTGAATCATTCTAGAAAAAAGGTTATATTGAAAATTTCAAGATGACCTCCAAAGAAAAACCTTAGAATAAATCATCACAAGACTTCATCTTCCCTTGGAATTTCACCCTTCTTTGTTTCATCTTTCCTTGGAAATTCGCTCCTCTAGGATGAAATTCACTCCTCTAGGTTCAAATTCACTCCTCTAGCCTAAAATTCACTCCTCTTCCTTAGCTAGGTTGAATTGGTGTTATTCAAATTCCAAATGAGGATCCTCTTATTTATATGATTATTCTCCACATGAGGGGGTGCGACCAAGGGTCACAACTTTTGGGTTGCACCTCTTCCTTGAGGATGACTGACATTAGGGGATTATTTACTTTAATTTTGGGGATTATTCTCTTGGATTTAGGGGATTCTTCACTTTAATTTAGGGGCTTATTCACTTGGTTTTAGGGATTCTTCAAGGCTTCATTTATTTACAACTCAAAGTGGGCATGTGGAAGAAACCACATGTTATCTCATTCCGTGAGGGCTATGCTTAAAAACTACACCATAAGAGGACCACCTTGGAGTTATATAAAATTATGTTAAGGCTCCTTCAAATCTCTTCAAGGCTTATTGAAGTGGATATATCATAATAAATTTTAGGGGATTTTGGGCTTTGCTTTAGGGATTCTTCTAAGGTTGACATCAATGAAAACCAATTTTCCAACAAACTCCCCCTTTGGAATTGATGGAAACTTAGTAAAACAACCATGATCCCCTTGTCTTCATGCTTTGATCCCAATGATTGTACTTTCCTTTGTATTCATGCTGACTCCCCTTGTCTTCATGCTTCTAGTTTTATTGGTTTTGTCTACCCCCTTTGACATCAATGGAAAAGGGTAATTCCCATTGAAAATTTTCCCCTTTTTGTTTTTGCAGAAGATTATCGAAATCAATTTGGAGTAGAAATTACCCCCAAATTTTTTCGAATATACTCAAAGGCCTCCCTAGGAAGAGATTTTGTGAAGATGTCTACAATATGTTCTTTTGTCCCAATTTACTCTGACTTGATATTCGTTTCTTTGAATTGTTCCCACTGAAAGTGGAATTTAATAGGAATATGCTTGGTTTTGGAATGCATCACTAGATTCTTGGAGATGTTTATAGAATTTATGTTGTCGTTGAGTATCAAAAGAATCTCATCATATTTCACTTGTATGTCTTGTAGGGTTTTCTTCATGTAGGGAATCTAAGTATAGCATGCTCCTGCTGTGATATATTTTGCTTCTATTGTGGATAAGGATACTGGAGATTTCTTCTTGCTCAACTAGGACACTAATTAGTCACCTAAGTAGAATGTTTCTCAACTTGTACTTCTTTTGTCATCAATACGTCCTACCCAATCTACATTTGTGTAGGTGACCATAGCTAACTCATTTTCTTTCAGATATCATATTCCAAAATCTATTGTTCCTTTAAGATATACGAAGATCATTTTCACTACTAGAACATGGGTTTCCTTTAGTTCTGTTTGAAATATTGTGACCTAACCAAGTACTTGAATTACATATGGTCTTGAAGTTGTCACATAGAGTAGACTACCAATCATTGATCTATAGCATATTTGATCTGCTTCTTTAGATTCATCATATTTTCTCAACTTGCAACCAATAACTATAGGGGTACTCACAGGTTTATGGTCTTCCATTTTGAACTTATTTAACATTTCCTTGATGTACTTGGTTTGGGAAATGAAAACGAATTATCTAGCTAAGATATATGGAGTCCTAAGAAGAAATTCAACTACCCAAGTAGGGACATTTCAAATTCATTATGCATATCCTTGGAAAATGTCTGACTCAATCTATCATCGTCACTTCCAAAGATGATGTCATCAATATAAACTTAAATAATAAGCATACTACCTTTATCCACTTTATGTAGAGGTTATTATCTTCATTTTCCCTTTTGAATCCTTGTTTTTGTAAGTACATATCCAATCGTGAATACCAATTTCTCAAAGATTTCTTAAGTCCATATAGAGATTTCTTCAATATGAAAACATTTTTTTCCTTTGATGATAGTAGAAAACCTTCTCGATATTCTATGTAGACTTTTTATTCTAATTATACATTTATAAAAGTTGATTTTACATCCATATGATACAATTTGATCCTTTCAGAGCAAGCATAATGTAATGTCCCTAATCTGAATCCCATGTGTAGCTTGTCATATAAGTTGGTGAGCCATTTTGGTTTTCTGACACTTGTGTACTGCACGATGTAATGATCCATATAGGATGGTGAGTTGTTGACAATAAGAGTAAATGTAATGTACATATAGGTTGTTGAGACATGATGCCAAGTTCTGGTACTACGTGCACCTGTGGAGTGCTCGAGACTGGTTAACATAGGCAAGGTGCACACATTCCAAATTTTTGTGCATACCTGAGCTAGTGCATGTGGATTTTTGATGCAGGAGAATCTTTCCACTTCAGCATGTGCCAACAATCCAACACATCACTGAGCATTCAAGAAGGGGAGAGGCGCCAACCCTCTCATTTTTACCCTAAAATTTAAATTTCAATATAATTTAAAATTGTTATTAAATGTTGTAAGGATGAAGTACAACCAAGTTGGACTTTGTATGGGTTGTAAACAGATTTTCCTTTAATAGGCCTAATATGTACAGATCTTGATCTTTGCCTTGGATCTGAAAATGTAAATACACATTCAATGTAATTTATGAGCAGTAGGTAGTTTCGAGGGACACTCTTGATGAGCCCCTCTTGTATATATCATTTTAATTTACACCCAGTGGATGCTGTTGAAAGTGGTTGAACATCATTGTAAGACAAGGAGAAGAAATTCGTGACTCTGTTGCAGTATGAGCTTTGTACACAGTGTAATTTACCTACAATTTTAATATAAAGAACATAATTCCTTTTTTATGAATTTATGCGTGTGTATGCTTTCATGTGAGGTGTATCTTTGTGTGAAGGTTTGATGTGTTTTCATGTATGTTGTATATGTATTAATAGGTTTCATTTGTAGTAGAGATAGACAGACTTATCTCTCTTTGCGGTTTTTTGAAAGTTCTGGGTTCTTTTAGGCTAGTGCAAGGAGTGAACGACAGGGTATAGATACCTTTGTAGACAACGCAAGGAGTGTGTGTTTGAATTTTGTTTTGAGTTCAAAAATAATGTTCTCGGAGGGCACACTAGAACAATATAAAACATTAGAAGGGATAATGTTGGAGAGCCTCATAGTTCTTGAACACTATGGAGGAAAGTCTTTGCCATAGAAAGCACAACTAGAGTTGTTGAATACTCTGTTAGCTCTATAAGGAGTGCATTGACTAGGAAGTTTCTAGGAGGGAATAATATTTCCTTTGAAGTTGAGCAAGTTAAAATATCAAGAGAGATAGTGAAATTTTGTATAGAGGTGAGAATAAGGAGTGTGCAAGAAGATTTTCTGAAAATATTCTAAGTATGAAGACATTGAAGGATTAGGGATCCCAAAGCGTGCGCAGAGGTAGGCTTGTTTCAAGTTCAAAAGATTAAGAGGGATAGTTCCTTTGCACATAGAATCTTTGCAAAGAGTGCAGAAGGCCAAGAACAGCCCAAGTCTCAGGTTGTGAAGAAAGCGCAATGAGTGTGCCAGAGGTAAAGTGTCTTAAAACTTTACAAGATCAAGAGGACAAGCGTGGAGTGCCAGGAGGGAACCAAAAGTTTTCTGGCAAGGAATAATTCTCGAACCTCTTTAGTTTCAAGTGAGGTAAATGTCAGGAGAAGTAACACTTTTATTAGCATAGATATAAGGCAAGTCATTTGGACCTACAAAGGAAATTCCAAAGGGTTGATCCCCTTAGTGTTTTAAAAAATCTCTAAAATTAAAAGAGATAGTGGAGAGTTACAGGAGTCATGCAAGGAGTGCGCAGACCAGGAGTAAGGACAAATTTATATAAGCTCGGGAGGGTTAGCATCCTTTATAATCCAGTTAGGGACCAAAGATTCAACCTATATAGAAAAGTAGCACGAAGGACAAGTCCTTTGAAATCCTCAGAGGAGACAAAAGATCATAAGGTGTAGCACTGGTCGCAACTGAGCACTTAGAGTCCAGTGGAAGGATCAAAGGTAGGATCCTTAGAAAAGGTTAAAGGACCCTTCATGTGAAGGAAAGAAAAGTGTGTAGGAGGGGAGGAGATACAAGAACCATTGATCTCAACAGGAGGAGAAATTTGAACCGTCATATTTGCATCCAGGAAAGAGGAGGAGCGTACATGAGGAGATTAGATATCAGCCATCAGATCATGAGAAGGTGTTCGAGGAATAAAAATAGATCATAGCCATCATATCTGGGAGTAGAGGCCAAAAAATATCAGACCTGTAGGAGTTGCAGGAAGGATATCCCTAAGGATCCTTCGACACTTAGTGCTTTGGTGGAGTTTGGAGCTTGTGTAGAAGTTGGGACCGCTGATGTCTTGAAGGCCGAAGTCAACCTCCACCATTGGATTGAGTGACATGTGGAATTGGATTAGGCCCACTCTTACCTCGTAGTTCAGGAGAAACAACATCAAGGAGGAGGCAAGAACCCACGAAGGACCGAAGGTAGAATTCCTTAAGTAGATTTGAGTTGTCCGTTGCTCAGGAGATCTGGGTCATCCATATAGAGGACAATTGTCAACTGGGAGAAGGTTTCAATAGGTAGATATTTCAAGGTAAGGAGGAGTAAGGTAGCACCAAAGTGCATGAAGGCTCGAAGGGAAAAACATTGTCAGTCGTCGATTTGTCAGTCCTCAAGACTCTACTAGTTCGGCGCTTTGCAAGCATCGTGTGTTAGAGAGAAAGAGAAGTCACCGAAGGCCAAATCAATGAAGGCTTAGCGCCCTTTGGGTTAATCCTCTGGTCATCACCCATGGTCATATGAACAAGGGTGTGTAGCAGAAGGGAGCTAGCGCCTGTGTAAAATTTTAATTTTCTTTTTTAAAAGAGATAAGCCCATAGTTATGAGCCCTCGGTCATGTAATGTTGTCGCTGGCGGGAAAAAAGGGCTAAGGACTATCTTTTAAATTTTAAAAGGAAAAGTGCCAAGGATAAATCCCACAAGTCTACTTCTTAGACTTGTGTTTGGATTTAGGGGCATGCGTAGATGTTTTGGGAGCTCAATAGGATCCCAAGAGTCATTTCGACTCCTAAACTGATTGATCCTTGACCGGGAGGTCGAGCAGACCCTGGGAGGAGAAAGGGGTTTGCGTCAAGTGGTATCAGCGTGCAATTTTACTTGCAGAAAATAGGTAAAGAAGGAGACATAGTGTTGATTCTCTGTGGAGGATTGTTGCAAGGTGTGCAACATACGGATGACTGCTAGGTGGGATGCAAGAGAAAATCTAGAGGTGATCTTAGTGGCATAGTTATCAATAGACAACTAAGTGGACTAATCCATAAGAACCAATCATGTTCTTTGAGGTATAAGGTGAATATGGATACTAAATTCCATAGGCGAGGTCTATGAGAAGACCGCCAACAGTTGCACAAAGAACATATGGATAAAGAGCTCAAGGATACCCGAGCATAAATGGAGAAGTTGATGCTGAAGATGCCGCAAGCAACACAAGGAGGATGGAAATATGATTGGCCCATGAACCAGAAGGAAAAGTGGCCTATCCAAAAACTAATTTCCAGGAGGCAGTAATAGAGTTTGAGAAGGTGGTTGAGGCATACTGAAAAACTCAGGGCCACAGAGGAGGTGGTTTACACTTGTGAACCATAGGTTGGGAGGAACCTCGATGATGAGGAGAAGAAGAGATCAGTTAGAGATCTCGTGAGATTCCAGGAGGGAAGAAGTGAAAATTAAAATTTCCAGGTGGGAAATGAGATGAGACTAGTGAGAGATCTCATAGAATTCCATAAGGGAAGAAGTGATATCCAAAATTTCTAGGTGGGAAAGGGAGATGAAATGAGATTGTTTAAGGGTCTCATGAATTCTATGAAAATTTCATATCGGCAAGGAAGGCTGATAGGTGAAAGGGAGGTAGGATAAGGGCCTCATTTGTGTGAAGATTCATATGGGGTTATAGTCCATGTGAATGAATATGATGAGAAGTTAAATACTTCCACCATCCAGGAGGAGTATTAAAGGCATGTTCTGATCATTGAGGGAATAGATATATTCCTACCACATATCCTAATAGAGGCCAGTGTGTGTACTTCACATGAGGAGGTGATGAAAACAACATCTGAGGAAGAGGCCTTGGGGCCAAATGTTTTAAAATACAAAAATTTATGTATTGTAGGTGTAGAAGAGGAAGGACAAACAACTATGACTATCATAAAGGAGATGGTGTAGAAATTGACATCTTCCCCAGACGAGACAAAGGAACAGGAGCATACTAGTTAGGTGCTCACTCCATGGGAGAAATAATTGAAAATGTTGTAGGATTGTCTATGCCATCTAACAACAGAAGATGAATTATAGGAGACAATCATGCTAGATGAAGGAGAATTCCATTCGAAGGAGCAACTGGATGAAGTTGGAGTTGCACTAGCACAAGAAGAGGCAAAGGAGATGACATAATTCAAACTGTCAGAGGAGATGACTGAGAAACAACAAATTGAGGAGGCTTCATAATTTAATGATGCAGTGGAGTGGCAAGCTAGTGCCACAAAAGTTGAAGTCAGTTTGGGATATCAGATTGAATTTCCCATTGAGGTGTGTGTTGAGTAGAAGGAGCAGCATAGCATACTTCCAAGGAGGAGACAACATGTGAACCACCTGGATAGGGTGATAGAGGAGATAATAAATCTGATGTTGGAGTCATCAAAACAAGTAGTCATCAGAGGAAAGATAAGTAGAGGAGGACCTACAAGAGCAGGAGGGAAGCAACAACAACATCAACAAAGGAAAGGAGCAGGTGGACAACTCCACATAAAGACATGGGATCCAAGAGGATTTCAACAATAGAGTAGAGGAGCTCATGAGCAGGAGCTCATGATTTTCCCAACAGTGGAGCATGCTATAGGAGAATATTTCCACCTCAGCATGCGCCATAAATACAACAAATCAATGCACATTCAATAAGAAGAGAGGCACCATCCCTCTCATTTTTCCCCTAAAATTTAAATTTCAATATAATTTAAAATTGTTATTAAATGCTATAAGGATGGAGTAAAGCCAAGTTAGACTTTGTACAAGATATGGACAGAGTTTCCTTTAATATTTTTGTGTTGTACCTATATTGATCTTTGCCTCGGATCTGAAAATTGAAATACACATTCAATGTAATTTATGAGCATTAGGTAGCTTGGAGGGAAACGAGAGATGAGCCCCTCTTGTATATATCAATGTAATTTATGCCCAGTGGAGGGCGCTGAAAGTGGTTGAACATAATTGTAATTCAAGGAGAATAAAGTCGTGACTCTGTTGCAGTCGGAGCTTTGTACACAATGTAATTTACCTTCAGTTTTAATATAAAGAACATAATTCCTTGTTTTATGAATTTATGCATATGTATGATTTCATGTGAGTTGTATCTTTGTGTGAAAGTTTGATATGTTTTCATGTATGTTGTATATGTATCAATAGGTTTCATTTGTAGTAGAGAGAGATAGACGTCTCTATCTTTTTAGATTTCTGAAAATTTTGGGTTCTTTTAGGCTGGTGGAAGGAGTGCACGACAAGGTATAGATACCTTTGTACCCAATGCAACGATTTCATGTTTGAATTCTGTTTTGAGTTCAAAAAGAACGTGCCAGGAGGGTACACTAGAACAATCTGAAATATCAGAAGGGATAGTGTTGGAGGAGCCTCATATTTATTGAACACTCTAGAGGAAAGTATGTGCCAAAGAAAGAACAACCAGAGTTGTTGAATACCTTTTTAGCTCTGCAAGGAGTGCATTGAGAAGGAAGTTGCCAGGAGGGAATAGTATTTCCTTTGAAGGAGTGAGGGGAAAAAGACCTCAAAATTCTGAGAAAGTTAAAAGATCACGAGAGACAGTGCAATTTTTCATAGAGGTGAGCACATGAAGATTTTCTAAAAATCTTCTAAGCTTGAAGCCATTGAAGGTTTAGGGAGCCCAAGGCGTTTGTAGAGGCGGGCTTGTTTCAAGTTCAAAGGATTAGGAGGGACATTTACTTTGCGTACAAAATATTTACAAAGAGTGCAGAAGGATGAGAACAGTCCAAGTCTCGGGTTGTGAGGAAATCACAAGGAGTGCGCTAGTGGTAAAGTGTCTTAAAATGATACAAGCTCAAAAGGATGAGTGTGGAGTGCCAAGAGGGAACCAAAAATTTTATGGCAAGGCAGAGGTCCTTAACCTCTTTATTTTCAAGCAAGGTAAATCTCAGGAGAGGTAACACTTTTATTAGCGTAGACAGAAGCCAAGTCATTTGGACCTGGAGAGGAAATTCCAAACGGCTGAACTCCTTAGTGTTTTAAAGCATCTCTAAGCTTAGAAGAGATAATGGAGAGTTACAGGAGTCATGCAAGGAGTGAATAGACCAGGAGTAAGGAAAGAGTTATAGAATATCAGGAGAGTTAGATTCCTTTAAAATGCAGGTAGGGACCAAAGAGTCAACCTGTATAGAAAAGTAGCATGAAGGACAAGCCCTTAGAAATCCTCAGAGTAGACAAAAGATCAAGAGGTGTAGCAGTACTGGTCGCAGCTGAGAACCTAGAGTCCAGTCGAAGGATCAAAGGTAGGAGCCTTCAAAAAGATTAAAGGACCCTTCATGTGAAGGAAATTAAAGTTCACATGAGGGGAGGAGCTACAGGAACCATTGATATCAGTGGGAGGATAAATTTGAGCCATCAGATATACGTCCAGGAAAGGGGAGGAGCGCACATGGGGAGATTAAATATCAACTGTCAGATTAGTAGAAGGTGTTCGATGAATAACAATAGATCCTAGCCGTCAGATCTGGGAGTAGAGGTCGAAAACTATCAGACCTGGAGGAGTTGCATGAAGGATATCCCTAAGGATCCTTCGACACTTAGAGCTTCAGTGGAGTTTGGAGCTTGTGGAGAAGTCGGGACCACCGAAGTCTCGAAGGCTGAAGTCAACCTCCACTGTTGGATTGAGTGAAACCTGGAATTGGATTAGGCCCTCTGTTACCTCGTAGTTCAGGAGGAAAAAAATCAAGGAGGATCCCAGAACCCATGAAGGATCGAATGTTGATGTCCTTAAGCAAATCTAATCCATATGTTGCTTGTGATATCTAGGTTGTCCATCCACAAGAAAATTGTCAGCTGGGAAAAGGGTTAGGCAAGTAGATATTTCAGGGTAAGGAGGAGTAAGGTAGCACCAAATCACCCGGAGGCCAAAACACTGTTATTCATCGATTTGCAAGGATGCGTGGAGGGCATATCGAGACTCCACTAGTTCAGCGTTCGACGCTTTGCAAGTGTTATGTGTTAGAGAGGAAGATAAGTCCCTGAAGGCCGAAGCATCGAAGGCTTAGCGAACTTTGGGTTAAGCCCCTGGTCATCGCTTGTGGTCATATGAGAAAGGGGGTGTAGCAAAAGGGAGCTAGTGCCTATGTAAAATTTTAATTTTTTTTAAAAAAGAGATAAGGCCATAGTTATGAGCCCTCAATCACGTAATGTTGTCGCCAGTGGGAAAAAAGGGCTAAGGCCTATGTTTAAATTTTTAAATGGAAAAGATCCAAGGATAAAGCCTATAGGTCTATTGCTTGGACCTTTGTTTGGATTATTTTTTTGGAGCTCAATAGGAGCCGAAGAGTCAATTCGACTCCTAAACTGGTCGATCCTTGACCAGGAGGTAGAGCAGACACTGGGAGGAGAAAGGGCTTTGCGTTAAGTGGTATCAGAGCACAATTTTAATTGGAGACAACATGTAAAGAAGGAGACAAAGTGTTGATGCTCTGTGGAGGATTATTGAAAGGTGTGCAATAGATGGATGACATCTAGGTGGGATACAAGAGAAAAGATGGAGGTTCTCTCAGTTGCATAGTAATCAAAAGACAACCAGATGGACTAATCCATAAGAACCAGTTGCGTTCTTTGAGGCAGAAGGTGAAGATGGATACTAAAGGCTACAGGCGAGTTCGAGGAGAAGACCGCCAACAGTTGCACAAAGAACATATGGATAAAGAGATCAAGGAGACCCTAGCATAAATGGAGAATTTGATGTTGAAGATGCCACAAGAAGCACAAGGAAGCCAAAAATATGATTGGCCCATGGAGCAGAAGGAAGAGTGGAATATCCAACAACTGATTGCCTGGAGGAAATGATAGATGTTGAGAAGGTGGTTGAGTCATACTGAAAACCTCAGGGCCATAGAGGAGGTTTTTTACATTTTTGAACCATAGGCTGGGAGGAACCTCTATGATGAGGAGAAGAAGAGATCAATTAGAGATCTCATGAGCTGTCAGGAGGGTAGAAGCAAAAATTCAAATTGTGAGGTGGGCAATGAGATGAGACTAGTGAGAGATATCATAGACTGCCAGGAGGGTAGAAGTGAAATCCAAAATTGCCAAGTGGGAAAGGGAGATGAAATGAGACTATTTAAGGGTCTCATGAGCTTAGTGAAAAGTTCATATCGACAAGGAAGGCTGGAAGGTGAAAGGGAGGTAGGAGAAAGGCCTCATTTGTGTGAAGATTCACATGGGTTATAGTCCACGTGAATGAATATGATGAGAAGTTAAATACTTCCACCATCAATGAGGAGGATCAGAGGCATGTTTTGATAATTGGGGGAATAAAGGTGTTGGGATATAAATATGTCCTAAAAACAACCTCTATATATCAACCAAAGGTAGGCGCTGGCACAAGCATTTTACTTGTCGCCTACATAAGTTCTTACCTTCCGTTTTCAATACCCAACCTCTAGATATGCAATACTTGTAAAGGAACAACAATCGTAAAGGGAACGAAAATTGTTCTAGTCAAAGGAACAACAATCGTCCCGTTCTAATGAACAATAAAAGGAACAACAATTGTGACAAGGGAACGAAAGTCGTTATATTGGGCCAAACTAATGTTGAATTAATTGCATTGTAGTATTTGCCTAACTTATCTAATTTTTCAACCCGAGGGTTGTAAACTGACGAAGCACACATAAAGTATATGCAAGATTGAAGTGGGACTAATCTAATCTAATGTTTAAGCTACAACTGGAATTGAATCATTAATCTAACACATGACTGAAATAGAATCATTAATCTAACACACGACTGAAATAGAATCATTAATCTAACACGCGACTTGGAATTGAATTAATCTAGTTGCATAAATGAAATTAATCTAAGAATGAGAAATTGCATAAAGGAATTAATCTAGAAATGGAGAACTACATGAAGGAAAAGCAGATACAACAAGTGAAGAGTTAAATGGCACAACAACACATGAGAGCTCTCACCAATGAAACAATCTTACATTCAATAATCAAATCAATCTTCATAAAACAATAATGAAAGCATGAAAACCAAAACCATGAATCAAAGCTAAGAGTCCCTTTCTCTTTCGAATCCTAATGACTATAATTCTAATTACATCCTAATTGAATTCTCATGAAGAGAGAGCACTCTCTTTTATACATGAGAGCCTTGAAGATAAGATAACCATCTCATTATTATAGATCCACTATTCTCTCAACCTATTTTCCATTATTACAAAATATAATCCCTTTAAATCCTCACACATATCTCTCATATATCTTAGATAAGATATTCCAACCAAATCTCCATGATCTTCTCCTTGGAATGGGCTTGAATTATCTCCTCAAATATTGAAATGGTGGAGGAAGTATTCGAGAATTCCTTTGAATTAATCCTTCACATATTCCTACACATTACAAAGATCACACATATTTGAGATATATATGAAAACATGTTGATTTTCTAACATTTAATCACAAATTCCTTTTAAACACTAAAATGAATAAAGTGGAGAACAATAAGTTGAAACCCAAGTATATTTATGGAAATGATATCATGAAAGGTTAATGGGGCGATGAAATGTGAAGAATGATGAAGGGAAAGGTGGATGAGAATAGGACATTTCTGAGCCCCAACATGCCCCCCAACTTAACTTATTGCATGTCCTCATGCGATCATGCATGGATCTTCTTAAGAAATTTTGGCATCTGAATGTTGGCTTTGAGTGATGATAATGACTGTTTTCCAGGATGGGATTTACATGAGTAACAGATGACGTTTTTCTTATGGTTGGGTCTTGTGTGACAACCATGAATATAAAGAATGTTATTTCTTGTGTTAACAACATTCATTTTGTTACTTGTTCTCTTGTTGTTATGATAATAATTTGCCCATATTTTTACTAGAAAATGTATGCTATCAATGTGGATAAGGAAAACATCACTGAGTATAAGAAATCCCTTTTTTTGTTTTGTATATGTGTGAATCATGCCAATATCTATATCAGTGCTTATGAAGTAAAGTGAAACAGAGTATCGTTGGAAAAGAAATGTTCATAACTGGTAAATGAGACAAAAAAAATGGAATGATGGTCGTGGAAAAATGGAGTGATGATAGTGAATAATGTCCCTCACCCCCCAACTTAACTTGTTGCATGTCCTCATGCAATGTGGCATAAGTCGTAGAAGTGAAAAAGGAAAGGGAACTTAAGGAGGGAAATTTCCAAATTATTCATTGCTAGTAGTTGAGGAATTACATGATTAAAGTTTAGAAAATAACATACCTCCACTTACCCAAAATGTTGATGAACTATGCAAGAAGAATATGACTGATGTGACTACTAGAGCATGGAAAATGTCACTGCTGCATGATCATGTGGAAAGTGACTGCGGCGACTGCTGTCTGTTGGATCAGAGAATGTGAAGTGGAGGAAGTTGAACTGTTGCTGAATGAATCATTTAAAAGAGAAAGTATGAAAGTGGAACTGTGGTAGTCTCATATGGCTGAAGTCATGCTACTGTAATTGTTGATAGAGTCATGAAAAGTGTATAGTCTTCACCTGCTGCTAAACATGATGGTACAATTATAATCATGCGAATGAATGTGTCGATGTTGAGCATGAAAATAAGTCATTGGATTACCAACCAATGATGAATCTCGTTAACCAATGCGAGGCAACTCATCATTGATGTCAATGAGTGCCAAGGTACCCGAGTACATTTGGCGAAGTGCGAATGAATGAGCCGATGTCGAGCCACTTGCAAGATCTGATGATCAAGGGACATTGATGTATTCCCATGATTGTCAGTGAGAGAACTTGCCATTAAGGCATGCAAGCCTCTAGGTACTCAAAAATGGATTTTAGTCTATATCCCAGATAAGGTGTTGAGGTCGATTGATTAGGGGATCAAATTTTGCTCAAAAATTCAAAGTGCTCGGAATCACTTCAAATCAAACAAGATCATAGGCCTCGTCGTTACAAACCCAACGCAACTCATTTGGGTTCAAACAAACATCAAGAGCGAGAGATATCACGTTCTGTTCAAATTTACAAACAAGCAAAAAAAGGGGTGCTGACTGTACAGTCCGTACATTCCGTACAGATGCTGACGTGGTAGGCCATACGACATGTGGTAGGCCATATGACACATGGCATACAGTTATTTGGATAGTTGGCATGTGACATGGCATGCTTTTCAGTGAATAGGATGATGACAAGTGGCCCAGTCAATGGCCTCCACGTGTCATATATTTATTGGTTTAAAATTTATGTCACTGGTCGGAGTCAACCCCATGACCTCTGGGCAGGGGTGAAAGACTTGGCAAGAGCCGCCAACCAGTGCACCACTAGTTTCTCCTTGTAATATATATGGTGAAATATATTTAAAAGTTTGCATATGCGTGTAGTTTGGGGCGCGACCGAATGGGGCTTAGCCCTAGCCCTTGGTCACACATTATATTACATATGACCCAATGCTATACCATATGGACACGTGTGCGGTTGTGTTTGTTCCAACGGTTATACAAACGGACTGCGATTTGGCCTTTGACCATTGGCTTATGGAAACGAGAGCCTATGTTAATGCTAGCCAATGTAAAACTCCTCCAAAGGGACATGGTAAAACTCCTTCACAAATTCCTTCATTAAAGCTTGATATTAAATTCGAATTGCCAATGTATAATGGAGAAGTTAATGCTGAGAAATTAGATAATTGGATTCGTCAAATTGAGGTGTATGGTAGGATACAAAAAATTCAAGATGGTGAAACTAAGATACAACTTGCTTCTTTAAGATTGGATAGTGTAGCACTTATTTGGTGGGAATCCAAGACTCGGGAGGACATGAAGAAACATGGTAAAATTTTAACCTCTTGGAATGATTTTATTGTTGCAATTAAAAGACAATTTTACCCATTGGCATATATGCAAAAGGCTA
>ML776999.1:1238476-1262668 GCA_009831015.1 Picea engelmannii
ACTCCACTTCTGGTTCCTTCTCGTCCTTGGGAAAGTATTTCCATGGACTTTGTAGGAGGTTTACCTATGTCTAGACGAAATCATGATTATCTTTATGTTGTGGTTGATCGATTTAGAAAAATGTGTATTTTGATGCCTTGTACGAAGCAGGTTGCAGCTGAGCAAATGGCACAATTTTTTTTTCAAAATGTTTGGGTGCATTTTGGATTGCCTAAATCCATTATTTCTGAACGGGATTATCGATTTGTTAGAAGTCTTTGGTTGAGTTTATGGGCACTCATGGACACCAAACTGAAAAAGAGCACAACTTTTCATCCGCAAACAGATGGTCAGACAGAAGTGGTAAATCGAATAGTGGTGCATCTTCTTCGTGCTTATTGCAGCAAGCATCCTAAACTCTGGGATGAGCATTTACAATACATTCAGCATGCTTACAATCGAGATAAGCACTCTTCAACTCAAACATCGCGATTTGAAGCTTGTTTTGGCTATTTTCCCAAATCTCCTTTAGATTTTATCTTTGGGAAGGATATTTCTATTGATGGTCAATATGACATTGATAGGGCAGAAAAGTTCATTGAACAAATTCAATCGATACATCAAATGGTGCAAGAGCAGTTGGAAAAGAGTCAAGCCAAGTACAAGAAGAGACATGAAAAGCATCGTGTTGATCACAGTTTCCAAGTTGGAGATGAAGGTTGGATTTACATCAGTAAGGAGAGGCTTAAAGGAGAAGGTAAAAAATTGAAACCAATTCGATATGGTCCTTTCAAGATTATCAACAAGATTGGTAACAATGCCTTTCGTTTAGATTTGTCTCTTTATATGCAAATGTATGTAGTTGTTAATGTTGAGAATTTGAAATTTTATGAGCCTCCTTTGATTGATGATCAAGGACAGCATGTTCAGATTCCTTCTATAGATGATTTTTCCCTAGAATATCTTACAGAACTGCATGAAGACACCATCCTTGACAGGAGAATGCGAACTTCAAAACGAGGAAATGTGGAGTATCTTCGAGTTGGTCTTAAAGATACAAATACAAGCAAAGCCAAGTGGATTGAGGTTGGAAGAGTGGGGGAACTATACCCTCATCTTAAAATAGATTAAAAACAATCTTTTGGAGGTCCAAAAGCTTTCCAATGGGGTGGTGTGATCAGGGGATCAAATTTTGCTCAAAAATTCAAAGTGCTCAGAATCACTTCAAATTGAACGAGAGAATAGGCCTCATTGTTACGAACCCAACGCAACTCGTTTGGATTCAAACAGATGTCAAGAGCGAGAGATATTACGTTTTGTTCAAATTTACAAACAGGCAAAAAAAAGTGTGTTGACTATACAGTCCGTACAGTCCGTACGGATGCTGACATGGCAGGCTGTATGACACATAGCAGGATGTACGACACATGGCAGACAATTATTCGAATAGTTGGCATGTGACATGGCATGTTTTTCAGCGAACAGGATGATGACACGTGGTCCAATCAATGGCCGCCATGTGTCATATATTTATTGGTTTAAAATTTATGTCGTTGGTCTGATTCGACCCTGCGACCTCTGGGCAGGGGGGAAAGACTTGGCAAGAGCCGCCAACCGGTGCACCACTATTTTCTCCTTGTAATATATATGGTGAAATATATTTAAAATTTTGCATATGCGTGTAGTTTGGGGCGCGACCGGGCTGGCCGGGGCTTAGCCCCAGCCCTTGGTCGCACATTATATTACATATGACCCAATGCTATACCATACAGGCACGTGCGTGGTTGTGTTTGTTCCAACGGTTATACAAACAACTTGCTATTTGGCCTTTGACCATTGGCTTATGGAAACGGGAGCCTATGTTAATGCTAGTGCGCGGTCGCATGGGTCATACGACCTTACCCTTGACGGTTAGGGGCTAGGTGTGCCCGTAACTATCGTACAGTTTGCACGGTTCACAGGGTTGCTTCCGATGCTAAGTTTTTCTCTTAAATATGCGTGTGGTCTAGGTTGAGCCAACAAGGGTGCGTTTTGTAGATGCAGAGACAACAAGCTTGAAGAGGGGACTTCCAGGAAGCCTATCTTCTTCATTTTTTGGCCAAACGAGGTGCCGAAAAAGCCCAGCTAGGGATTTTTGGATGTTCTGAAGCCATTGGAGCAGTCTATTTGGCATTTTGAGCATTGTAAAGAACATTTTTTAGCACTTTGAGAAAATAATACAAATGATCCATTGGAAGCTGGACCAGGAGATGTAGCCCAAGAGAGGGGTGAACTCCTTTATCATTTGTTGTGTTATGTGTTTTCTATTCACTGATTATGCTGTTGTTTATATGTATCTTGAATGAGTAAATCTTATTAAAGTTGTGTTGCAAAGATGATCCATTTTCATTTTAACACATAAATTTTACTTGCAAATATTTTCAAGAATACAAGTCTTCTTCATTTTTAGATCATCGATGGGGAAAGACTTGTTGAAGGTGGGCCTTAAGGAATCCCACATCAGTCAACGTGAGTTTGTACAAAAAGATTTTGTAGGACTATAAATGAAAATAACTCACGGTCAAGCAGTGTGGATCAACAGGGCAAGGAAAACAAGGCAATGTAATCATGGAAAGGGAACTGAATGGTTTTATTCGTAAGGCAAATTGGAAGGGAAAAAGAAGCCAAAAATGAACTAAAAAAGGATAAATGAATGTATGCAATTCAGAAAGATAGGCATATGTGAAGTCGTGAAAGTTAAGGCAGTGGAAGATGGTTTCAACACCAGGTGACTAATCATCTTTGAAGGAGAAATGGGGTAGTGTTACAGCATGAAATTGGGCAAAATGTGGAAGTATGGGTATCACAACATGGTGTATCAGCAAATTGCTTCTGCGTATCAGCAAGTTGTCGCTGTGAAAAATAAAATGTCATGATGTGTAACAACTTTTGTTTAGTAACAACTCCTTCAAGCTATCTAGCAAACATGGTTTTCTTAAAGATCATTGTGGCATGGAACATGAGCGTCCTGTTCCTGCAATCAGTCTTTAGTAGTAATACTGCAATCAAAACTTCGTGAGAGCATTACAAAACATAAAATGCAGGAGATAAATGCAAGTTGAAAAAAAAACTGCAATTATACCTGCTGTCTGCAGTTATTTTCTTCGTCATTGATTGCCACCAAAGTTACTTCGAGAAAATAAATTAGCTTTGAACTGGAAAATCATGCGTTCGTATTGTTTTCAGGGATATCCGTTTGTAATTTTAAATTTTCTGAGTTTTTAAATGTTTTTTTTTTTATTGTTTTCCTTTCCATGAAAAGATTTTTGTATGATTCTATTATTATTATTATTATTATTGTTTTTCTTTTTACAACAAAACAAATGAAAATAAAAGAAATTCATGATGCAGAAATGAAGCAAACTTCATTATTCTAGAAATATAAATAAGGTCACAAAAGAAAAGTTGACAATGACCTCCTGCAGCGCATGAAAACACATTATTTGGAATGGTGGTATCCGTGGAAATTTTCCTGCGTTGCTCTCTAACATATATTTTTAGGTTACACATTCTACAGTAGATGTTGTCTTCTACAGTAGATTTTCTAATCACACAAATTTTCTAGCACTCCTTCAACAATGAACATGGGTGGATTTAGGGAATGGGTAGATCTGAAATGATCGAATACCTGTATAAAGACAGATCAACATGACTAGCACAATAGGCATAACTAGAATTGTAGACTACTAATCTCCCAAACAACAATGCTATGTGAATCGACTTCTAACTAAGTCACAAAATCATTTATCTCTATAAAATCTCCATTCAGACACCAAGAAATAAATTGTGTTGATATGGAAAGAATTAACAAAGTATGTAATTCTCTTCCTCTACTATCATAGTGCCTTGGAAATGAAATTTGGCATATCAAGAAACAAGAGTGACTCCGAAATTCATTATCACTCACAACTAATATGGCAATACTATAGTCAGTGTCGATTGCAAGCACATTAGCCAAACCAATATTGATAGTGCACTTACCTTCCTTAATCAATGGATCTATGAATCACCCATACTGTGAACATCTTTCAGCTTCATTTTTACACAAACTGTACTGAGTTGATCATATGAAATGTGCTTGAAGTGCTTTCTTGTAGAATGGTGGTAATTAGTAGCCACACCATTTCAACAACTAAAAACTGACGTAAACGTAAGTGAGGTAGTATTTATTTGTTGTTAGCCTAAAAAAATGAGCCTTCTTTTGCGTGTGTCATTGAACAACCTCCTGTTAGTTAACTAAAGAAAAGATCCCACTGGTCAATAGTTAGTAGTCAGATTGGGCCAATCACTCATCATTCACACATATCGATCATTGCATGGTGGCATGGAAGGAATGGAGTGCAATTCATGTTTGCAGTAATCAGAAAATACATTTCTATTCAACACTTCCCAGACAGAAGGATATCTCTACATGATTGAGAAATCTAGGAGCTCCTTATGTTAATTCAAGGGAGAATATATGCAATTCCCACAACCCCTGAGATTTCCAAAGAAGAACAATTGTTGAGTCGACAAGAATTGAGAAAGGAACATTAATTAAACTATGATATTAGAAGGAAGATCCAGCTGGGCTATCATCACAATGCATGGAATAGCAATCATATATAGAGCAGATCCCGTTTACCAGAAATGGAATGTATATCGGGGCATATTTGTTGATATTTTATTGGAATCTATACGATGTTGTATAACATATGCCACGGCATGATCTGGGATGTCCATTAGTTTCTGAAGCCACACAGTCATGAACATCACATCGTGTGTCATTCAGAACCCTATATTGGCCATTAAATGACTCAAATGCAAAATGTTGGTTTTGACGAATCCCTAGAGATGGGAAACTTCACTAGACGACCCATATTGATGTGCAGATTCTTGTCATTCGAGAACGTATATGTCTGTGTCTGATATTTAATGTGCATGGTGGGATGATAAATGGAAACATAACCCCCAATTCCCCACACAAATCCTTCCATATTACATCTTTGACCTGGAATTAGTTGACCAAAACACTCTTTTCGGACTCCTTTGTCTTATATGCAGAAAAATAAATGAGAGCGACAGAAGCATTGTCTTAGAGAAATATCCAAGACCAAAACTGCAGGGACAATGTTGTAACATATTAGATCTCAAATAATCATATGCAATAGATTAATATTGTTCTAATCCTTCTTGCCAATCAAGTTCTGAATATGCAATACAAACATATCATAGTCGGTGGAATACCATATCTTAGCATCATTAGTTGTTGGTAAATGAAATGTGGTTTTAGCTGGTACACCACATTCTCCACATGAATCTGTGTTCTTATAAAATGAACTTGAATTAGGCCAATCACGCTCATGGTTTCCACTGGCTACCATGTATGGAACATGTGAAGCAATGGGATCCACTTGTGTTGTGAACTGATCCCATTGTGACAGGTAGCCATTTGTGTAAGATAGATCTCCCATATGAAACACTATGTCTATATTTTCCAAGTCCTCTATGAGGCGATCAATAGTATTTAGAGTGTCTGGTTGGTAGTTTCTATATGCATTAGAACCATCACGCTCTACTTTCCCTATGTCACCAAAAATGATTACATGTTGCAAGGAACCTTGGCCAAGATATGGAGATGCTTTAAAATAATACAGTTGCCCCCAAATATATGACCCGTTGACTATCCTATGTCCAATATTGTAGTAGTGTTTGGTTTTTGGCCATAAATCCTTCAAGATACTCATGTGTATGAAACTAGGGTCTCGCCAGCCAACTGTACGCGTAGGTTGACCTTGAATTTCAGAGTCATAAAAATAATAATCTCCGCTATATAATTGTTTTTTGAAATACTCATCTATGGCACAAATCTTTAGATTTTCTCCATTTCTTTAACAATCATTCTCAATAAAATTTTCCCATTGAAATAGAAGACATAACAAGTCAACCCTGTAAAATGTCTTCTTTTATTCCTGTTCAACGTGTCTTTACCATGCAGGTTCTACGTGATCCAAGGCAGAGCCAAAGTCTTTCCTTCTATTCAAGAACACACAAAAGCATGTCAATACCCATTTATTCAGTTTTGAATAGAGCTAGAGCGAAACTCTCTTGCGACAGATGAGTCTATAAGACGTGAAAATGGCACAGCCTTTGGAATAGGGGATCCTTGGCTTGAGAATTTTGTCCATTGACTATGTAAGATGCCGATCTCGAGAATGCTTGAGCAATCTCCATAGCTAAAGTAGCTCACCCATGCCCATACTTACTAGGTACATGAGAGGAATTTTCTAATAGAGATGACGACAGACTTCTCTGTGGTCCACCATTAAATCTTGTAGAATTAGTTGACTTGTGCCATATATCCTGTTTATCCAAGTCCTACCTACATTGTTGTTTATAGTTATCTTTACCAAGAAGACTGCGTCAATTCTCAGTTCTCCAGTTTTGCGTAAAAAAATAAAATAAAATCCTGACCGGTTGTCGTTCAGGAAAAATCTAACATGACCGAATGTTACAGTTTCACTGTATGAAAATATCCATATCCCATTGTTGGGTGTTCAACGATATCTGGTGAGGAAACAAGATAATGATATGGAATATTTAACTCATATTGAAGCATTCCTGCTTATCGAATTTTTGATACCGGACTCGATCAAATGCACTAAAATTATCGTATTCAAATGCTTTAGCAACCATAGTTATATGATCTGCTTAGAAATTAACGGTCACCACCGAATCTCCATCAAGAATAGGTCCAACTACCTCCTCATTTTCATCGACAGGAGTTGAAATAGGAGTGTAGTCGAGGAATGATTTTTAATTAATTGGTGTCGATATATTAGTGATATCAATCTGTAGATACCAACCATCGCAGAGATTTTTGGCAGTTAAAACCACCATAAATATCTCGCAAAGATCTTTACTCAGTTAAAAAACCACCATTGCTGCAAAAAATCTCGCAACTGAATCATGATTTGGTTCCTATTCTTCGATCAATCCCCTAACTGAACTTCCAACGACTACAACTTCACCACTAACACCTCGGTTTCTTGGGTTCCCTGGCTCCAAAACAAATCAACACGTACTCTACATGTTGATCTGGTATCCAATTTGAGCACACACTTCCGATCTGCAAAATCCACCAAATTCTAAAGAAAAAAATTTATATTTTGTATCATGTCTGCCACGCATAACGAATAGTGCCACACGACTTAGAAGCTTTCACGCCACTGTAGAAAAAAATAGATTCAAACTCAAAAAAATGACTTTCATTTTTCTGGGAATGATGAGATTTCCAATATGCAATAAAAAAACATTGCAAAGAGCATTTTCATAGTTCTGAAGAAGTAATTAGAGAGAAACTCATTGTATTGCATATAGACATTTTGATTTCAGATCTATTATTTGCAGGTTTAGCATGCAGAACAGGAAGCACAATTCAATCAATCCCAATTACATTTTCATCTTTAATTATTATTTACTTCTCTTGGCTTGAGCACAATGCACCTTGAACGCGTACATCTACGATGTGAAGACATAAATTATCATGATCATATTGTTTTACTATTGCAGAGTTAATTTCCAGGTTACAGGATAAAGACGAAGGACAAGGCGACATTGATGAGACTCAAAACTAGAAATAAACCAAACCAAGAAGATACAATTCAATCATGGGATGGTTCAACCACTGTTATAGAAAAACGTCACTGTTTTAGCATGGGATTTACAGTTTCAGTTTGTAAGAGTGCAAAAGATCATTCACATGGATTCACAGACCAGTTCTAATGTTTGGTTGTGTTTTATTTGCAGGTCCGAGTTCAAGGTGTGATTTGCAGGTTTATGAAGGCGAGAAAATGCAATTCAATAAGCGGGACATAGTTTCAACCATCTGTTTTGGTTCAGAGTCATTATTTTCTCATGTAAGGACATTTGCATCCACTATTTTGTCATAGAAACAATCAAAACTTCAACTTACAAAATTGTTTTTTTTAGCAAATGGAGAAAACAATGATTTGCAAACTAACCATAAAATCGATTACGCATATTGCAAACCATTAATTTATTTATTCCTGAAATTAATCTAAATCATCCCTATTCTCTGATCCTCGCGATCGCACGAAGCGCGGAGGAGAGCATACTTATTCTAGCAAATATAAAAAAACTTGAAAATAAAACCCTACCTACACTACACTAATTAGAAATGAGACATTGGTTATGTATAATCAAAGAGCCAATGTAGCCATGCATGCAACAATAATAAAAATATGTTATCTTTCAATTTTACAATTGACAGTCGAGAATATGTATGAGCGTGTGAAATTAGTTGTTGAAATTGTGAATTAAGAAAATAAGAAAAAAATCTAAATGTATCTAACCTAGTACTCGCTTGAAACCATCGTTCAATCAGGCTTTCATAGGTGTGTTGTTCCTCGCTTAGATCATGCTGTAACTCCTCTTCATCTTCCTCGATTTCCTGTTTGAATGATTGTTCGTCATCGGATATGCATGATTCTTCAGATGTTGAATCTTCAATTGTTTCTGGAGGAGTATTTGAATGTTTGATCCTTGTCAAGATCTCTTCTTCATGGGAAGAAGAAATCCCGACATCTTCCAGGATATGAGTGAGTATTTCCAAGCTGACATTCATTGTTAAATCATGTTAAAAAAAGGATTCTTACAACACCCAAATCAAAATGAAAAACTTAAAAGAAAACACTCTTGCTAAAACATAAAAAAAATTACTCTTCACCGTTGCAGAAATTAAAACATTCCTGATAGTTGGCCAGGGAGAACACGAGAAGTCTCCATTCAAGTAGCTATTAAGACCCTTAGAACCAACATATGTAGATCACACTTGCAAAAAATTTAAACTAATCTTACGAAAATTGAAATTTAAACTAACTTGCATGAAAAATAAGTTTAAAATACCACACTTGCATGAATTGAAATTTACACTACCCTACATGTCCTTACCCGTATGTCACCTCAGAGTTAGGATCATGTCTAATCACACTTGCATGAATTAAAATTTACACTACCCTACATGTCCTTACCCGTATGTCACCTCGGAGTTAGGATCATTTCTAATCACACTTGCATGAATTGAAATGAAAAAGAAACTAATACCTCAATCCATCGTGCTTCCCCGGCAACGACGCCAAAATGTTGGGCTATAAAGATGTCCTAAAAACAACCTCTATGCATCAACCAAAGGTAGGCGCCGGCACAAGAATTTTACTTGTCGCCTACGTAGGTTCTTACCTTCCGTTTTCAATACCCAGCCTCCAGAGATGCAATAACTATAAAGGAACAACAATCGTAAAGGGAACGACAGTTGTTCTAGTCAAAGTTACAGCAAAAGGAATAACAATCGTCTTGTTTTAATGAACAACAAAAGGAACAGTAATTGTGACAAGGGAACAAAAGTCATTATATTGGGCCAAACTAATGTTGAATTAATTGCATTGTAGAATTTGCCTAACTTATCTAATTTGTCAACCCGGGGGTCATAAACTGATGAAGCACACACAAAGTATATGCAAGATTGAAGCAGGACTAATCTAATCTAATGTTTAAGCTACAACTGGAATTGAATCATTAATCTAACACATGACTGAAATAGAATCATTAATCTAACACATGACTTGGAATTGAATTAATCGAGTTGCATAAATGAAATTAATCTAAGAATGAGAAATTTCATAAAGGAATTAATCTAGAAATGGAGAACTACATGAAGAAAAAGTAGATACAACAAGTGAAGAGTTAAATGGCACAACAACACATGAGATCTCTCACCAATGAAACAATCTTACATTCCATAATCAAATCAATCTTCATAAAACAATAATGAAAGCATGAAAACCAAAACCATGAATCAAAGCTAAGAATCCATTTCTCTTTCGAATCCTAATGACTACTCTAATTCTAATTACATCCTAATTGAATTCTCATGAAGAGAGCGCACTGTCTTTTATACATGAGATCCTTGAAGATAAGATAACCATCTCATTATTACAGATCAACTATTCTCTCAACCTATTTTCCATTATTACAAAAGATAATCCCTTTAAATCCTCACACATATCTCTCATATATCTTAGATAAGATATTCCAACCAAATCTCCATGATCTTCTCCTTGGAATGGGCTTGAATTATCTCCTCAAATATTGAAATGGTGGAGGAAGTATTCGAGAATTCCTTTGAATTAATCCTTCACATATTCCTACACATTACAAAGCTCACACATATTTGAGATATATATGAAAACATGTTGATTTTCTAACATTTAATCACAAATTCCTTTTAAACACTAAAATGAATAAAGTGGAGAACAATAAGATGAAACCCAAGTATATTTATGGAAATGATATCATGAAAGGTTAATGGGGCGATGATATGTGAAGAATGATGAAGGGAAAGGTGGATGAGAATAAGACATTTCTAAGTTCCAACAAAAGGTATTCCTACCACATAGCCTAGTAGAGGCCAATGCGTGTACTACACGTGAGGAGGTGATGCAACAAGCATCCGAGGAAGAGGTCGTGGGGCCAAATGTTTTAAAATATAACAGTTTATGTATTGTAGGTGAAGAAGAGGAAGGAAACCCAACTATGACTATAATAAAGGATATGGTGTAGAAATTGACATCTTCTGCACATGAGATTAAGGAACAAGAGCATACTAGTCAGGTGCTCACTCCATGAGAGGAAGAATTGAAAATAATGTAGGATTGGCTATGCATTCTAGGCACAGAAGATGAATTCCAGGAGACATACATGCTATATGAAGGATAATTCCAGTCCGAGGAGAAGCTAGATGAAGATGGAGTTCCACTAGCACCAACAGAGACAAAGGAGCTGACATAAGTCAAACTATCAGAGGATATGACTGAGAAACAACACAGTGAGGAGGCTACAGAATTTAATGATGCAGTGTAGTGGCAATATAGTGCCACAAAAGTTGAATTCATCTTGGGATATCTGATTGACTTGCCCATTGAGGTGTGTGATGAGAAGGAGCAGGAGAGCAGACTGCCAAGGAAGAACCAACATGTGAACCACCTAGACAAGTTGATAGAGGAGATAAGAAAAATGATGTTAGAGTCAACACAAAAAGTAGTCAGTAGAAGAAATATGAGTAGAGGAGGACCTGGAAGAGCAACAGGGAAGCAACAACAACATCAACAAAGGAAAGGAGCAAGTGGACAACTCCACATAAATACTTGGGATCCAATAAGATATCAACAACATAGCATAGGAGCTCATGATTTTCCCAATAGTTGAGTATGATGCGGAAGAATATTTCCACCTCAGCATGTGCCAACCATGCAACACATCAATGCACATTCAATAAGGGGAGAGGACCGAACCCTCTCATTTTCCCCCTAAAATTTAAATTTCAACATAATTTAAAATTGTTATTAAATGATGTAAGGCTGGAGTAAATCCGAGTTAGACTTTGTAAATGTAATAGACAGAGTTTACCTTAATAGGCTTTAGTTGTACATATATTGATCTTTCCCTCAGATATGAAAATGGAAATACGCATTCAATGTAATTTATGAGCAATAGGTAGCTTGGAGGGAAAAGCTTGATGAGCCCCTCTTGTATATATCAATGTAATTTGTGCCTAGTGGAGGTCGTTGAAAGTGGTTGAACATCATTGTAAGCCAAGGAGAAAAAATTCATGACTCTTTTGCAGTCCGAGCTTTGTACATAGTGTAATTTACCTTCAGTTTTAATATAAAGAACATAATTTCTTGTTTTATGAATTTGTGTGTGTGTATGCTTTCATGTGAGGTGTATCTTTGTGTGAAGTTTTGTTGTGTTTTCATGTATGTTGTATATGTATCAATAGGTTTCATTTGTAGTAGAGAGAGATATACCTCTCTATATTTGTGGGTTTATGAAAGTTCTGGGTTCTTTTAGGCTGGTGCAAGGAGTGCATGCCAGGGTAAAGATACCTAGGTAGCCAACGCAAGGGGTGCCTATTTGAATTCTGTTTTGTCTTCAAAAAGAACGTGCCAGAAGGGAAAACTAGAACAATTTGAAAGCTCAGAAGCGATAGTGTTGGAGGAGCCTCAGAGTTCCTAAACACTTTGGATGAAAGTTTGTGCCAGATGGTTTGCCAGATGATGAATATGGTGTGCTCATTTTACCATTAACGATACCCTCGTCACCCAACCATAGGCCGAAGCCTCCCTCTGAGCACCTTAACCTTGACTGAGAATTCCTCCGGAAGCAAACCCTAGGCTAGATAGCCAAACAAAGAGTAACGCATCAATCCCCAAGGATAGCGCATCACAAAATCTGATCAGATAGTCCGAAACCCTAGCCAAGAGATATTCAATCCAAAACTGAGAACTTGCTATTGCTGCAGCTGCACCAGCTCTTCCTCCAAATCTGCGCACCAAACTGCAACTGCAGCACTGCAATTCTGAGATGCTGTCAAATGAGAATTGGCGCCCTGCATTTATAGTAATCATGTTAGTTTGTTGGGGCCAAATTCTTTTTCTGGGTATGTGTCTGTTCAGTATATTATTATTACTTCTGGCTGACTTCTTCTCTTGGAGGCTAATAGCCTAATATAAATTATCTTCTTGAGCCGAAAAGGCTTCTAGGGTTATTAGCCAACTCATTAGGGTTTCTCTTGCTTCCCAGAGTCTTCTATTCTCATCAAGTTCACACATGGGGGTAAATACCTCCCGTAGATACCATAATATTAACACTCCCTCCTAGATAGAGAGGTATTTACAGGTAATGGACTTGAGCACAAAACACACCATTTACCCGGTAGCATCAATATAGTCATCTAGACTATTTCATGACTAGATCATGAGCATCACCATCACCATCAGCTGCATCATCTCTCGAAACCATACATCATATGAGTAGTTAGATATGATGTTGGATAAGTCACTCTCACCATAGAGGGATACAAGAGGAGTAAAAGCTCTGAACTATTTTCTGTCTGGAAAATCTATGTTCATCATTCATCTGAATGATCATCATCTCCAATAATCTGTTGATAGTCTTCAAGGAAATTAGAACAAGGATAGAACACACCTATGTCTATTAATAGTAGTACATAACTACAATCCAGTGGTTAAATACCACATCAAGTAACACACAAGTACTTGATCAACAACGTAATGTTGCGAACGGTGAAACATATTCACCACAGTAGTCCTCATCTATTGTCATATAGTCTTCATAACAAACATCTGAGAGCATCCTGCATAGAAACAATGTTATGATAAAAACTATATAATCTGGGCCAATCTTTCATTCACGTCTTTGAGATCTGAAAGAATGTCTACCACCACAATAGTCTTCATATTCATAGAAACAATGTTATGATAAAAACTGAATCAACTGGGCCAATCTTTCACTCGCGTCTATGAGATCTGAAAGAGTGTCTGCCCTCAGTATAGAATATCAACAATAATCATCTGGGCCAATCTTCACTCACATCTGTGAGATCTGAAAGAATGTCTGCCCTCAATATAGAACATCAATAATAATCATCTGGGCCAATCTTTCACTCACATATGTGAGTTCTGAAAGAATGTTTTCCCTCAACATAGAATATCAATAATGGGCTATCTACCCCATTCTTCTCAACCAAGGAAGAAGGATTGTTTCTGATTTTTGAACCTGGACCATTTCCCACCCTGGGCCATTCTTCTGACACTAAACAAAGTGTAACCTGGAAAGAATGAGTCTGCCCTCGAGAAATGTTTGGACCATTCCTTACCCTAGGCCATTCCTTCGACACTAAACAAAGTGTAACCTGGAGGGAATGAGTCTGCCCTAAGGAATGACTGTCCTGGACTATTCCACACCCTGGGCCATTCTTATAACACTAAAAAAAGTGTAACCTGGAGAGAATGAGTCTGCCCTCGAGGAATAACTGTCCCTGATTGCTGAGCCTGGACTACTCCCCACCCTGGGCCATTCCTCGGACACTAAACAAAGTGTAACCTGGAGAGAATGAGTCTTCCCTCGAGGAATAACTGTCTAGACCATTCCCCACCCTGGGCCATTCCTCTGACACTAAAGTGTACCCTGGAGAGAATGTATAACCCTCGAGGAATGTCTATCCTGCATCAACCTCCAAAACGGACGATTCTTAGAAACTACTCACAATTGTGAACTTCGAAAGAATGACTTACCGACGAGGCGGACCATTCTACTTGACCACTACTCAGAGTGACTGCCAAGAAGAATGATTGTCCTAGACCACTCCCCATAATGGGAAGTCATTGTCTATGATACATCAGCAATCAGTCTACCTCCCATGTTAATTACAATGGGAAGTCAATATCCGTCAGAAATCTCAATCTACTTTTCGAACAGGAAAGCATCTATCCAATCTGAACTATTACAAAGATAAATAATATTTTCAATGCTCCCTCCTAACTGGAGAGTTATTTCAATCACAAAAATAAATGTTTGCGTAACTTCTTATAGCTTGGAGAGTCTTCCCTTCTAGCTAAGAGATTCATTTCCACGAGCTCTATCTTGAGTATGCAGGTTCTTTCATCTTGAATAGATGCTTTACCAAAATGTATGCTTATCTGCTCATCTGTGGAGATATGTATTGGAGAATCACTTTCTCCTTTCTGGACTTCATCATGGATAATGTAATGCTTGTACTTTAGTCTGGAATACTGTGAAGGCTTCATGTAGATCTGAACAATAGAGTATATCATAGTTGGAGAACTGGAACATATTCATGTGGTACTTCTTCTGTCATCATGAGATCTGATCTTCTGAGTAGTCATCTTGATGTTATAGGAAATCTTCACCACGCTTCTGTTGTGCACTCGAGGTTCTCCACTAAGTTGTCTTCTTCTTATCTGCATACAGAAGTATCTTTCTGGTATGCCTCAAAGTCTTGAGATTGCTCTGCATGCGCTCTTTACTCAATTTCTTCTGGAGAACATTCTTTGCATTCATCTGATGTAGAATTCTGACTCATGGATGTTGCAGATAATATAATGAATTATATAGAGATAAGTCTGGTGTACTGGAAAAATCAATCATCATAGTCTCCTCCCTCAATCTGAGAGAACCTCTGGTTCTGGATCTCGCAATGCTTTCATTCATAAGTCTTCCATACACTGTTCTTCATCACGACTTTCAATTCTTTTGCTTGATTGCTTTCATATCAGGCTTGGTAATCTTGTGATTATTGATGTAATGACTGGTTGTTCAGACTTTTCATTCTTTCTTGGAATCTTCATGTTCTTCTTCATGTTTTCATTATCTCTTGGATTCATGGAGATTCCATGTTCTAGAGATGCTACTTCTTACCTTCATCATCGGTTCACAGATCTGGATGGACAACCAGGAATACTTTAAGGCTTCTCTTTGAAAAGGTCTTCTTCTGTAGTTGAGCTGAACACGTACTGTCTTTCATGACTGCTACCATGGATATATACATTTCATCATTTTCAATGGATCATAAGATTATCTCCTTCCTAATCCTTGCTTCATGTAAGAGTGCATATAATATGCTCCCTTCGTCTGACTGCTTATGTCTCCGTCCTTATTGTCTTCTACAATATATAATAGAGTCCACGCTTCCAGCTGCAACCTTATTTTCTTCTACAATATATAATTGACTCTCTTGTCTTAACAGAGTCCACGCTTCCATCTTAGTTGTCTTCATAAGTCTTTCTCCAATTTCTCTTGATGTCTGACTTCTAAGTCTCTTTAGGATTGATTATGATTTCGGCTTATCTTGTAATAGCTTTCACATGATATATTTCATTCTTTCATGTGTAATATCTAGTGATATTCATTCTTGTCTTGTTGTTCTTTCATAGGTATATTTCTTCTTGGAACACATTATCTTCCAAGAGATAGATATACAAGATATGTATAGAGACGATGCAAGCAAGATATGTACGAGAAAATAAGAAGAGTGTTTTTACCTTTTAGTAGAAGAAGTCTCTTCCATCCTGCTTAGTCTTCTTTGCAGGTTCCTTTTCTTCGAAAATCAATGCTTCATGTTTCTCCTTCTTTTTATTTAGCTCGGGACACTGATTCCTATAGTGACTGTACTTTTGACAGTTGAAGCATTGTATTTCTGAAATGTCTTTTCTTTGTTTTGGCTTCCTTATTGAATCGAACTTTCTTTTTTCCTTGAAGTTCTTGAATCTTGCTGTGAAGGTTTGATCATCATACTTCTTTTGAGGTTTCTCTTTTGCATTGATCCTTGATTCTTCTTGAGCACAGTAAGTCCAAAGTTCTTCAAATGTCGGGTAATCCTTCCTTGTGTTCATTCTTGTGGCAAATGCATCCCATGTCTTGGGAAGACCGTTGAGTACTATGTTCACCAATTACTTTTCTGAAGTGATCTCTTCAATAGCTTGTAGTTGATCTCTTAGCTAGGAGATCCTTATAAAGTATGATGTTATGCTATCGTCATCATTCATCTTCATGTCACGGAGCTCATTCTTCAGACTCATAACTTGTCCAATGTTTTTGACTAAGAAGAGATTTGTTAGGGCATCGTACATCTTCTTCGATGAGTCAAGATGGGAGATTTAGGGTATCAAGTGGTCTTTGATGGAATCCACTATGATACTCATGGAATTGATGTCAACACCTTTGAACTTCTCCATATCTTCAATGTTTTGTGGTCCCTTCTCTTCTCCTTATTTAAACTCTGGCTTCACGATATTTCCTTTCACAATATCCAACACTTTATTCTTAGCGAGGATGAGGTCAATCCTTGTCTTCCATGCTATGAAGTTAGAGGCTCCATCTAGCTTGTTCTCAGAATTCATAGAGTTCATCATGGCTTGCTTGACTTGGTCAAACCCTAGATTTGACCAGAAATCCAAACTTCACATCTTGGCCTTCTGAGAGTACCAGGAGATGCGTTGGGCTAGGGCGCACTGATCTATCCGGAGATTAGGTCAATCTCATCACTTAAGGTGCCTCAACAAGAGGTTTAGGGTTTCTGCAACTTCTTCTGTTGGTAACCCTAGCTGCAGTGCTTTTGGAAGCTGCTCCTACTAGTAACCCTAGCGGCAGTTCCTCAACGAGCTCAATATCTAGCGGTTATGTTTCCTTCCAGTGTTTTAGGTTGACTGAAGGGGTGTGGGACCATAACCTGTTAGAATATAGAAGATGGTGTGCTCATTTTACCATTGACGATACCCTTGTCACCTAACCACGAGCCGAAGCCTCCCTCCGAGCACCTTAACCTTGACTGAGAATTCCTCCGAAAGAAAACCGTAGGCTAGATAGCCAAAAAAAGAGTAGCGCATCAATCCCCAAGGATAGTGCATCACAAAAGCTGATCAGATAGTCCCAAACCCTAGCCAAGAGATATTCAAGCCAAAAATGAGAACTTGCTTCTATTGCAGCTGCACCAACTCTTCCTCCAAACCTGCGCACCAAACTGCAACTGCAGTGCGCACCAAATTGCAGAACTGCAATTCTAAGATGTTGTCAACTGAGAACTGGCGCCCTGCATTTATAGTAATCCTGCCAGTTTGTTGGGGCCGACTTCTCCTTCTGGGTATGTGTCTATTCAGTATATTATTATTAGTTATGGCTGAATTCTTCTCTTGGAGGCTAATAGCCTAATATAAATTATCTTCTTGAGCCGACAAGGCTTCTAGGGTTATTAGCCAACTCATTAGGGTTTCTCTTGCTTCCCAGAGTCTTCTATTCTCATGAGGTTCACACGTGGGGGTAAATACCTCCCACAAATACCATAATATTAACAAGTTTTGGGTTCTTTTAGGCTGGTGCAAGGAGTGCATGTCAGGGTAAAGATACGTAGGTAGCCAACACAAGGGGTGCGTGTTTGAATTCTGTTTTGACTTCAAAAAGAACATGCCAGAAGGGAAAACTAGAACAATTTGAAAGCTCAGAAGCGATAGTGTTGGAGGAGCCTCAGAGTTCCTGAACACTCTGGATGAAATTTTGTGCCAGAGAAAGCACAACCAGAGTTGTTGAATACTTTTTTAGCTATGCAGGGAGTACATTGAGCAGGAAGTTTCCAGGAGGTAATGATATTTTCTTTAAAGGAGTAAGGGGATGGAGACCTCATAAGTCTGAGCAAGTTCAAATCTCAGGAGAGATAGTGCAATTCTGCACAGAGGTGACCACAAGGAGTGCCCATGAATGTTTCTTAGGAGAGGACAACAACCCCCACGGGACTCCTCTTAGTTTCTTTTCAAACACATCTTAAAATTGTAACGGGTCCATACATGCCCACATGCTAAAAAGATAGTATATTTTTGAATTTACTTTCTTAGATTAAATCACTAGGGAAGTTTAAAGATTTTGTAACGGGCCCATGCATGCCCACATGTCCACAATCTAGGATAATGGTTGAAGTTTTCTTAGATTAAATCACACTAGGGAGTTAAAGGATTAGTAAGGACCCATATGTCCACATGCTAGTTCTCTAGGGACTTTAAAATTCCGCAAGGTTGTACCAATGGCATCTAGTAGATTAGGTAATCAAGACTTGTAAGGACCACATGAAGTCCACATGCAATAAGGTGACACCTAAATTATTAAAAAATTGGCACACTTTCACTTGTTCACACACAAAGTCACTACTCACTCACATAGTTTCCATCTTGAAACGTGGAGTTTGAAGTAAGTTTCCTCCAGAGGGATTCCAAAAAACCCCACCCCTTTCCTTGATGAAACTATCCACTCCCATTTAATTTCAACGAGATTGGTTCACACCCCCAATCTCTCAAACAACCACATCTAATTTTTTTCTAAAAACTCACTAAGTTTTCCTCCACAGGATGTGACAAAATAAATGTTTTAGTATAGGTAGGATCTCGGGGATAGGCATCCAAATAACTGCCCATTATCCGGTTCTCACATCTTCAAACAGTAGAAGTTGTCAAATAGGGAACTTTAAAATCCTCCAAGTCAAGTGTTCCTAACACCATAAGGTAGGGATATACCCATGAAGGATTCAAGGACAAGGTCCGTTTGTTCTATGCGTCCCCCCTTGAGGCACTCTCCTCTTGGACGAGATCCATCCTGTGACCCATTTCTTAGGCCAAAAGTATAAATGTCGCACTTTGACTGAGGTACCTAGTGACCAAATTTTAGGATATCTACCTAGGTGGCAATTGTGGGTTGCAATTGCACCTTGATCAGATTTTGTGTGGCTATTGGGAAATATCGCCAGATCTTTCGGGATATGCACCCTCTACCCCTCATTATAATGGATTGCATCATCCTTCACTAGTTACTCTTCTGGTGGCTTCAGAACCCACTGTTGAGTGCTATTGGAAGGTCCAGTGCTATTTGAGAGGAAGGACATTACGTCTTTTAGGACACGAGCATTTGTTTTCTTTGTTCTCCCATGAGGACAAAAACCACCCACCCACATGTATGCTTCTTTATTAATTTATTTATGTATGATTCTCTTGTGATTACATACGATTGTGTGATATATTGTGAAGGTCCAAAAAATCATAAACAAAGATTCTTGTTCATTTATTTTCTCTCATCACCATTTTCACACATCCACTTTGCTAGTCGGATATCATAGGGGACCCACATAATCCCCATCATAACATATGCTTGTAAAATATCCCTCCCATTCGAGGGGGATTTCCTAGTCTTTCCAACTCATCAGCTCCACCTTCTCACACTCCTTTGTGTGCTACTATCTTGGGATCCGATTTTCTTGGTTCCACTTTACTTGGGTCCACTTCCCAAGGTCAACCATCCACCCACTTTCCTTTACAAGGAAGCAGGGCACACACTTCTTCCCTAGGAGGAAGTACAACCCCACCCATCCCCCTTCACAGGTCGAGTACACACAACACTCACACCATGGCTGGAACTAACCCTCCTCGGGGGTCAGGTATGTAAAACATTCCCACCATGATGGGAATTAATCGTCCACCACAACCCCAGATGTCATACTTGGCTTTCCTCAATATACCAGATCTGACTAGGCTCACCAATGATCCTATTTTGCACGACCCCACGTGGCCTACAATGCCTACCAAACTCCCTTCAAACATCCCCAAGTTTGAAGGAAAAGCGGGAGACAACTCGACTAACCATATCAAGACCTTCCACTTATGGTGCTCTTCAAACAACATCATGGATGATTATGTCCACTTGAGATTATTTAAACACACACTCACTGGCCCATCAACCAAGTGGTATGTAGAAGAAATATCTGGGTTCCATACGACCTTTGAATCTTTGTCCAAATCATTTTTGACCTTCTTTCAACTACCAATCTGTCATGACAATGGTCCTGAACTACTCTCAGAGATTAAACAAACCTCTGCTACACACATCGTTGACCACATTCACGAATGGTGTCGATGACATAGTCTATGCAAATCAGAAGCCACCAAACAACAATGCCTTAATTGGTTTCTCAAATCCCTTGTTTCCCTCCTGGCCAAAGACATGGTCGCCACCTTTCCTTAATTCAAAGAAGAAGCCATCAGAAAGGCTCAACAGTTCGAACTCATTTATTCACAAATTTCAAGGATGATTTTAGGGGCTAAATTTTTCTCATGGGCTAATTTTCCAAGGTTTTTCCAAAAACGAGATTCGCTATTTTAAAAATGATTCGCCCAAATTCTATAGGATAAAATTATTTTACCTTAAAAATCACCAAAATTGTATAAAAACTATATAAAATACTTAGAAATTTGAATATTTTTACAAAAATATCGCCAAACATTTATAGTTGACATATGAAGGATTAGTAAGATTCTCCAAGGTTTCTACATTTTAAAATAAATTTCCATCCTTAAAATCATCCCTATTCACAATCAGGGTACTTATACATAGTAATTCTTGATGCCCCGAGACCTGTGCCATTTGGCCAAGACAAACCTAGGATGTCTCACTTCGCAGATGGATTGATTGGTACCACGACACACCACAATCCACACCTCCAAAAACCACCTATGTATGGAACACCTCAAAATATGACAGTATATGGAGGAACTCCTTATTATCCTCCTCCCCCTACCAACAACCATACCCTACTCCCTCCCCTCCACCCATAAGTGGACCCCCGTCGGCCCCCATGACGCACCCAGTTGTTCAACCTAGTTCTGGAAACGCCTCTACCTCTGCCTACACCCTAAGCACTAGTGAAAGCACCACACCTTCCTATGTACCCTATGGATCATTACCACCCCATAATCTGTACTTCCCATCTCCTGGTCCTCCCCAACCCATTGTTTCTCCACAAGGACAACCACACGTTGGGGTTAATTTTATTCAACCCTCTTCCATTCACCAATATCAAAATTTTGAGCAGATGAACATGGCTAACCTGGCCCATCAGTCGAAAAATGCCAAAAAGAAAGGAAAAAATCGAAACAATAATAATCTAGGACCAAGAGGGAACCAAAACCACCCCCAACAAAACCAACCTATTGGGGGAAACCAAAATCAGGGGAACCAAAACCCCCAAGGGGGAAATAACAACAAATGCCAAGGGAAGAATAACAACACTCTTCGACAAAACTTCCCTTGTGCCCTTTGCAGTGAGTATGGCCATTATACCCACCATTGACCTCAAATAACTGACTTCAAATGGATGAAAGAATCTGGAAATGGACCACGTCCCCCAGTACCGCCTACTCCCCAGCAGGCCCCACAACAATACGGGCAAAACCCCCCCCAGCTATGTTACAAAACCCCATCCTACACCAAGGGGTAATGAACACCCAACATGAGATGCATTCGACCCCACCACAGATGGGACAATATGCAAACCCAGACACTCCTGCAGATCACACTATCCTCCTCACTAGTGAGGAATAATTCCTTCTACAAACACACAGTTGTCAATACAGAGCAGCCCCTTGTTAGAAAAACAGGACCAAGGAGCAATAAAATAAAACAAATGCGGAAACAAAACACAAAAGATACATAATACAATAGAGACACAGATTTACGTGGGTCACCCAGTGTGGGCTACGTCCACCAGAGAAATTGTCAGGTCCTTCCTTTATTATTATCCAACATATGAAGGGATACAACCTACAACAAGCCCGCTGTAACTTCCTCTTCTTTCTCTCACAGTCTCCTATCTCAGAATACAATATTTGCCATCAACCATAGCCGCAATACATTTCCCTCATAAAAGAGGGCTGCCTTCTAGGGAAAAAAACCCTGACATAATCTCTATCGTTAGATTTGCGACCTTATAATGAACAGTCCAGATTTACAATGAAATTACAATATACATTTACAAGGAAATTTTTCCTTCGGGGGCTTTGCCCCTGAACCCCTACTGGGGGCCCACTTTCCCCCAAACCCCCCATCCAGGGGGATATCCCCCTCGGACCTTGCAGAGGGGGTACCCCCCTCTGCTCTCCCCCATGTGGAAGAGTGTACATACTTCTGGGGTGTAAATACTTCATGGGGTATAAACATGGCTGAAAGTAAAAGACCTATGAATCAGGAAGATAATCAAGCTCCACAACCAACAATCTCCCACTTGGATACTGATATCAACAACTCCACCGATGTTGTATATGCTGGACTCTGAACCTTCTTGGACCTGGCAAATTTCTCATCTTCATCTTCATGCTTGAGGACCAACTAAAACTGAGAAGGAACTCAGTTTCTCCCTGGTTACTCCCTTTGTTAATATGTCTGCAGGATTCTGGTTAGTGTGTATCTTTTCCAACTTCAAATGTCCATCTTAAGGTGGATCGTATAAAGTGGTACCTCAACTATATATGCTTAGTATTTGAATGGAAGGTTGAGTTCTTTGCAAGATGAATGGTACTCTCACTATCACAGTACAACCTGCTATTCTCTTGCTTCTTTCCCAATTCCTCCATAAACTTTTTTAACCAAATCATCTCTTTACTAGCCTCTATAGCAGCAACATACTCTGCCTCTGTTGTTTAAAGTGAAACAACCTTTTGCAGTTTTGAAATCCAACTTACTGTTGTTCCACCTATAGTAAACACATACCCTGTGGTACTCCTCCTGCTATCTTTATCACCTGCCCTATCTAAATCAACATATCCTTGTAGAATAGTTTCTGAACCTCCAAAACATAATGCATGATTAGAAGTACCTCTCAAGTATCTGAGAATCCACTTTACTGCCTCCCAATGTTCTTTACCTGGATTGTTCATATATCTACTCACAACTCCCACTGCATGTGAAATATCTGGTCTTGTGCAAACCATTGCATACATCAAGCTTCCAACTACTGATGAATATGGGACCCTGGACATGTATTCTATATCCTCATGTGTCTTGGGACACATTTCCTTAGTTAATTTGAAATGGTTGGCCAAAGGTTTACTAACTAGTTTTGCATTCTGCATTCTAAACCTCTCCAACACCTTCTCTGTGTACTCACCCTGAGACAATGTCAGTTTGCAATTTTTCCTGTCTCTTATTATTCTCATACCAAAGATTTTCTTTGCATCACCTAAATATTTCATCGCAAACGAATTGACTAATTTCTTCTTGAGAACATTTATATCGTGTATATTAGACCCTGCAACAAGCATGTCATCTACATACAATAGCAAGATAATAAAGCTTCCATTTTCTATCTTTTTAAAATAAACACAGTGATCAGAATGACATCTACTATAACCCTGTTCTGTCATAAACCTATCAAACTTCAAATACCACTGCCTTGGAGCTTAATTTAGGCCATATAATCTCTTCTTCAACCTACATATCAAATTCTCCTTCCCTTTGACCTCATACCCCTGTGGCTGCTGCATATAAATCTCTTCCTCCAAATCCCCATGGAGAAAAGTTGTTTTTACATCTAACTTTTCAAGATGCAAATTTTCTACTGCCACAAGACTTAAAATAGTTCTAATTGAAGTCATTTTAACAACAGGAGAAAATATTTCATCAAAATATATACCTTGCTTTTGTGCAAACCCCTTTACAACAAGTGTAGCCTTGTACCGCTTTTCTCCTCCATCTTCTTCCTTCAACTTGTAAACCCATTTATTTTGCATTGCTCTTTTTCCTGCAGGAAACTGAACCAAGTCCCAAGTATGGTTATTTACCAAGAAATCCATTTCCTCTTTCATGCCTTGCTCCCACTTCCTTTTGGTGTCTACCTGCATTGCCTCTTCATAACATTCTGGTTCACCAGAATCAGTCAACAATAAATAATACAATGAAGGAGAGTATTGTTCAGGGGGTATACTTAAC
>ML776999.1:1263042-1283039 GCA_009831015.1 Picea engelmannii
CTCATTCTCAACCAAAGCTTTCCATTTCTTAAAAGTATCAAAAACATCAGATTTTTGTCGAATGCAATAAACCCAAGTTTTTCTAGTTGCATCATCAATAAAAGTAATATAATAATGAGAGCCACCAAGAGATGATACTTGAGATGGTACCCATACATCTGTATGCACAAGCTCTAACCTTTCACTCTTCTTTTCTTTTCTGACTTTAAGAAATCTGACTCTCTTCTGTTTTCCATAAACACAATGCTCACAGAAGTCCAAATCAATTTGTTTAAGATCTAGCAACAAATTTATTTTGTAAAGTATCTGCATCCCCTTCTCACTCATGTGTCCAAGCCTATGATGCCACAATGTTGTATCCACTCATGTAGAAGCTAAAGAGATAGAAGAGTCAGTATTACCAGTACATAAATAAAATGTACCTACCTTCTCTCCTTTCTCTATCACCAATGATCCTTTGATGACCTTCCAAATCTTATCTGTAAATATGGATATACAACCTTCACTTGCCAACTTCCCTATTGAAATTAGAGTTTTCCTTAAATATGGAACATGTATTACCTCTTTCAACAACCATTGGTTTCCATTGCGTTGATTTATTTTTACCTTTCCCATTCCAACAATTTTGCATGGTGCATCGTCACCCAAATGAACCTGTCCAAAATCACCTTGAACATAATCTAGAAAATGTTTCTTATGGGGTGTGGCATGAAAAGAATCCCCTGAATCTACTACCCAAGACTCAAAAATATTATCTACAAAAATAATCAAAGCATCTTGTAACACATCACCTGTTACATTTGCTTTCTGATTTCTCTCGTGTTGTCCATCTCTTTGTTTCTTTGGAGCTCTCCAGTCTTTCTTCAAATGTCCTTTCTTCCCACAATTCCAGTACTCTATCTTTCCAAGTCTGTATTTGGATCTTCCCTTCCTAGAATTCCCATGGTTCCCGAAACCCTTTCCTCTATCCTTTTGTCTTCCCCTGTTCTCCATGTTCAATGCATTTCCTGATGTCTCACATGTGCTTTTCTATCACATTTACTCACTAAGGATAACACCAACAACATCATCAAATTTTAAAGTATTTGAACCAGAGACAGAGTTACCTATAGCCATGACCAAGACGTTCCATCTTTCTAGCAATGAGCACAAGATTAGAAGATCCCTGACCTCATCATCAAAGTCCACTTTTACAAAACTTATTTGATTAGTAATCGTATTAAAATCATTTAAATGATCTGCAACAGACCCACCTTCCGACATCTTCATATTAAATAATCTCTTCATTAGAAATACCTTATTGGATGTCGAGGGTTTTTCATACAATTTATCCAATGCATCCATCAAACCCTTCATTGTATTTTCTTTGGAAATATTGAAAGCCACCGATGCTTCCAGGCTCAGTCGTATCATTCCTAGAACCTTTCTATCAAGAATCTCCCATTCTTCATCCTTCGTACCCGCCGACTTCTTTTCTATTCCGCCCAATGGTAGGAACAGATCCTTCTGATATAAATAGTCTTCCATATGCATCTTCCATAACTGGTAGTTTTGGTCGTTAAATTTCTCGACCCTAAACTTTCCATCTTCTGACATTGCTCCCACTTGAACTAGGAACCCTCTTTTCCTGCGAGTTACCTTTCGCTCTGATACCAGTTGTTAGAAAAACAGGACCGTGGAGCAATAAAATAAAAAAAATGTGGAAACAAAACACAAAATAGACACAATACAATAGAGACACAGATTTACGTGGTTCACCCAGTGTGGGCTACGTCCATTAGAGAAATTGCCAGGTCCTTCCCTTATTCTTATCCATCATATGAAGGGATACAACCTACAACAAACCCATTGTAACTTCCTCTTCTTTCTCTCACAGTCTCCTATCCCATAATACAATATTCACCATAAACCATAGCTGCAATACATTTCCCTCATAAAAGAGGGTTTCCTTCTAGGGAAAAAAACCCTAACATAATCTCTATCATTAGATATGCGACCTTATAATGAACGGTCCATATTTACAATGAAATTACAATATACATTTACAAGACAATTTTTCCTTCAGGGGATTCACCCCCAAACCCCCATCGGGGGATGCTTCCCATGAACCCCTGCTAGGGGCCTACTTGCCCCCAGACCCCCCAGCTGGGGGGATAGCCGCCCCGGACCCCGTAGAGGGGTTACCCCCCCTCTGCACTCCCCCACGTGGAAGAGTGTACATACTTCTGGGGTGTAAATACTTCATGGGGTATGTTATCACTTGGTAAATTTTCGAGAGGTTGAAAAAGAAGGAATTTACAAAGGTAACCTTAACCAACCGCTTTTAAAGATGGGATCTAGCCCTTCCAGCTTTAGAGAGGGATCTCTCTATATGATTTAGCTTTGTTTCTAGTTTAGATTTTAAGCTAGGTGAAGGCACAAGTTTGTTTTGTTGTAGAAGTGATTTATAAATTGGTTGAGATGGTCTACACATCCATTGGGCTATGGGGTCTGTGTTTAATCAAATAATAGATACAACCAAAAATGCCGAAAAAGAACTTCACAAGGCGAGATAATACATTCACTGGATCTTTTAGTAATTAAAATGATGGAGAGAGGAAAGATAAAAAAAAATAGCTTCAACTAACAAGCAGTTAAGAATTTCTTAATTGAAGGTATTAGAAGATAAACATTAAAATCTTTAGAATCGGAAACAGGGTATCCAAGATAAATCCTGCAACTTTACATTATTCATAAAGATTAGTCCCAGAAAACGAAATGATTACAGAGAAATAAAAACATTCAACTTAAGAAATCACATCACCAGTGAACATACACAAGAATCCTGTGAAATGCCCCTTCTTTATTAATGGTGGATCTCTTCAAAAATGATACAGTTTGATAGCAATAGGGTGTGCGAATCAACAACCCTCAATACATTGAAAGATGAAGTATTTATAATTCAAAATACAAACGTTCCTGTCATAACTGATCAGGACGTGCTCATCCTATTTTTATTATAACTAACTTAACTAATCATAACTGATTTGATGACTCGATATAACTGTTTGCGGAACTTCTGGGGTAGGTCGTTGGCAAGGTGCCTCCGCAACCTCTTCTGACTGGTCAGGTGACTAGATCGTGACAGCTCATCTGCTAATCTAGCAGATCGCACAGCTCCTCCCATCTGATATGACCTGGCACTGTGACTTTAAGCAACCTGCGATATACTTCATCCATATCTGTATATTTAGCAAATGTAGGCTTGATGATGAATATGTGTTTAATCTCATGTTGGATACTAATATCCAACTGCAGGGCCTCCATGAATGCTCTTCCTGAGATGCTTCCTTGTATACCTACAAACTTGGAACTGTCCTTAGACACTTCAGTCAACCTTTTCTTGTAATCAGGGAGTGCCATTAATTTGTCATTAATGACCTTGAGACCAGGCAGGCCCTTCCTTTGAAGAGCATCTATCTTGTTGAAAAACTTCTGCACTCCTTGATCCATGACTTGAATCTTTTCCTCGAGCTGAAGCATGAGACCTCTTTTGGTTAGAACCCGTTTCACTTCAAGTATGGTTTCTGTCCTGTCTTCAATCTTTAATTCCTCTAGTTCCTCCCTGGTCTTTGAATTCAGGAACCTTATGATTTCATTTGCTTGTGTTGGCATATCTCCCAGGTCAATTTTGATTTTCTCCACAGCGAGTTTGCTCCTCTCGAGCAACTCATTTTGTTCAAACATGATTTGAACCATTGGCCAGATTTCATTCATGGACTTGGAAATATCAGTCCACACAATTTCCTTCACCTCTGCCAAAGTCTTTCCGGCCATTTTCTGTTTCTGGAGTTGCTGTAACTCCTTCTTGATTTGCTCATTCACCTGTTTCTCTTTGGATAGACTAGTCTGGAAAGAAACCTTTAGCTCTTGGAGATTCTCCACTTCTTTCTTGAGACTACTGATTTCAGACTCCTGCAGGTTCATTCTTTCCATAGACTTGGCCAGGTTTGTGGTTCCTTTTGGTAGTTGCACTGTTGTTGTAGATGAAATAACTGTCACTAATGCTGTGCTCAATCCTGCAATTGGGATAGCACTTAATGGGATTCCTTCCATTGTCTTTGTTTTCTCTTTCTCTTTTAGCAGTCTTTCCATATCAGCCTCCACCTCCTTTAGCTGAGCATTCTTCTCCATGAGTAATTTTAACATCTCATCCTTTTCCCCTTCCTTTTCGGCTATCTCCTTTGTCTGTGGGTCCTCTGTTGGAGGGAGATTTAGCTGCTTCCTTAAGGATGCAATGTCAGCATTTTTCTTTTTGATCATTTCTTCGGTAGCCTTGACGTTCGCAGGGTCGTAGCCGATCTTGAGGACCAGCTCCTCCAACGTCTTGATTTTGTTGTCTTTCGCGAAAGATGATATTTTCTCCAGCTTCAGTTGGGTCTGGGCATTGCTCAAAGCTACCCGAAATTTTGATGCAGATGTTGTAGTGTGGGCCATAGTGTGGAAAACCATCTCCCCAGTTTGCTTATGCAGATCCATCTGGTCTACTGGATGCACATCCTTGACCTGGAACTCAATGGTAGCCCTTTTGTAATCTGATATAACCTTGGGATCTGGCACTTGTGCTTGGAGGTAATCCATATGCATCCTACCCTTTTCTGTATCAAATGCCGAAAGAAGTCTATGCTGGGCTATGGAAGACTGCTTCTGGAATTGGGCATAAGTGCTGCTAGTGAGTGTCTAGTTCTTTTTCTTGATCAAGTCATATTTTTCAAAAATGCCCAACTTGGGCCCAGTCTTGCTTGGCGGGGTATCTAAGGGAGAATCTGTAGATTTTAATACTGTAGTTATTCCCTTATGCTGACTCGATCCAAAAGGTAGAGTGTCTGGCTTGATCGTTGTGGTAGTTACTGTGGTGGTAGCAACTTCTTGTTCTATTGTTGTGTCAGGCACCGAAACTGTCTTTGGCTTTTTGGAGTGTGTTTGGAATTCCTCTGATGACACCTCTGTTACCGGAGGAGATGACTCTCTCTCTTCTCTTTGTTAACCTGAGGTGTGGTAGCAGGTAGCGCACTTGTCGAGGGTGTCTTCGGTTCCACCTCAGTCTGTTGTTCCTCGTCAATCAAAGTATCGGGCTCCCATTCTGTCTGATTTGCAAATTTCTCGATCTTTGGCTTGGGCTCGTGTGCATACAGAATGTTCTTGTTGTTCACCCTCATTTCTGAGATGATCCCATATGGATCATAGTGCCAGGAGAAACTCTTGAAGAATTTCATCTCCTTCAATATTCTGTCAGCTTCCTCACCAGCACCTCTACTATTGCAGATAAAAGAACCTATCTGCCCTTTAATCCTCAATTGTTGTTTCTTTTTTAGAGAAACAAAGTGAATATCATCAAAATTCATAATCTGCCTAATATATTCTAATGCAAATACTCTTACCGATACATATCTCAGCAGCTTGTAAGGTGCCAACTCGCACCCAAAAACTCTGATTTCGATATAATTATGGTAAAGGTACCAGTCCTCGGTCTTTGCATTGTCTGAGAGCTGCAGAATTCTCTGGACTTCTTCATTTATTCGTGGCTCAGGCCAACCACTCAGCATGCTAACCACTGGATGGTAAAACTGATCGATAAAAGCTTTGAAGTCATATTCGGCTGAATTACGCCTCAGAAGAGAAGTCCATGTTATGACAGGCTGGGGCCTCCTGTCGGCGTCCATATTCTGCATGGAGAAATTGAACCTGTCGGCTTGAAAATAGACGAACATGTAGGCCAAAATGGATGAATACCTGAACATGCCCTCTGTGGTGAAATTCACAAATTGCTCATGGATGTTATTGGCCAAGAAGGTGCTGTAGTCGAATTGCGTGGTCGGCTATTCATCATTTGAGAAAATGGACAGAAAACACAGGATGGGCTCGTCTACCCATTGATCAGAATAGTAACCAAGCAAGGCACACAGGGAAGAGATAATTTGATTTCCTTGGGTGGAAAAAATGGAAGAAGGGTACGGGGGGTTGGTTGACGAGAGTGGAGCGGAAGTGGGGAGAAAAAGCTCAAAGATATGATCCCTCTGAGGGAATGTCATTATCTGATATAGGTCAGTGAGGATTTCTAAACTGAATGGGGGCGCAGATTCTGCACGAGTAACTTGCATCATCTGGTCAATATCTTCGGGGGTGATGAAGAAAAGGCCGTCTCCAAATGAAGAAATGATGGCTTTCTATTCGGGGATGTAATGGGCCTGGCATTTGAGGGCGAATTCTGGGAAATGATGAATCTGGGGAAAGAGATACAGGGGCAAATTGGACTCCCAAAGTCCAATTTCGTCACTCTGGTCCAGGAACACCTCCCGGAGCCATGACTGTAAATCAGAAAAGTTGAAACTGCAGATAGTATCCGCTATCAACCGATCTTTATCGACCAAGGGAATTTTATCCAGGTCAACGGGAGGAGGAAGAAAAGGATTTTCTTCTTCTTCCGATTGCCTCGTCTTTGACACCATTTTAGCAACTGTACCTGCAACAAACAATACGTTAGTGGGGTCAACTGGACTGTAGGTGGGGGTGATGCGGAAGCAATGGAGGAATAGGAGGTTTCTGGCATGATGGATGAATAACGAATGAAAAGGGAAAACGGTAGTTTTATTCAAAATTGGGGTCGGTTTGGCACGGGAGATATGGTCAGCATGACAACGGGCATATTATCCAGTTATTAATGGACAACAGGAAACTTGGGGTGATATGGCGGGTGACAATGAGCAAAGTATACATACGACTGACGTGGAGGTTGGTGATTGGAGGTTAAAGTCGCCAAAGGAGGTTGTTCATGAGTGAAGGGGGTTATGGTACTGACAACATGGACTGACAGAAGTTGTGGGAAGTGACACGACCCCGAGAGAAAGTGGAGCAAGTGGACTCAGTGGAATATGACATCCAGGGGTGACGGGATGTCAGGGAGCATGTGAAGGATGGGACTTGAGAACCAGTAAACCGACGCCACGTATGAACAAGGGCCCACCGAAAGAAATATCTTTTTCGGACCCCCCCTTTTGGTTAAAGGTAGGACACCAGGGGGGATCCGGAATCCAATTTGATCCGTTGATCTGCGTGCTAGTTTCCTGACCACAGATCTTAGCATGTTTATTAATACCCATTCCAGACCACCCCCCCCTACATTAAAGGAAGAACGGAGGGGGGGGTCTGGAATTCGATGTGAACCGTAGATTTGAGCGCTCTTTTCTGAGCCGTCCAGATGTGCGCCCAAGTTATTACCAATTCCGGACCCCCACCCTCCATTAAAGGCAGAACGGACGGGGGGGTCTAGAATCCAATGAGGGTCGTTGATCCATGCGCCCTGCTCTGGACAGTCCAGATTTGCGTAAACATTATCGTCGATTCCAGACCCCCCCCCTTCCATTAAAAGCATAACACTAAGGGGGGTTCGAAATGCTATATGAGCCGTTGATTTTAAAGTAGTGATCTGGACCATTGAAAGGTGACTGAAACATAGGTTGGGAGCGGAAAAGGTCATGTGTAGGAAAAACTTAGGATTAGCACTTTCTTATGGGTTTTTTCAACTTTGTCTTAGACAACACCAAGGGGACATCACTTCATCTATCCTTAGGTAACGAAGACTTGATATGTCATTTTCTTCAGGTGGGTTTTATTTGGGGAGGGCAAGCAAAGAAATTAATCTACATCCTATCCTACTTTCACAAGGCAATTAACCCAAATTAAACTGTTGGGTTAAGATATTTTTCTTCCTAGGGGCTATCTGACCAGGATTAGATGGTCTGATCAGATGTATTCACTAACTCTAACCTAGGGGCTATCTGACCAGGATTAGATGGTTTGATCAGATGTATTCACTAACTCTAACCTAGGGGCTATCTGACCAGGATTAGATGGTCTGATCAGATGTATTCACTAACTCTAACATAGGGGCTATCTGACCAGGATTAGATGGTCTGATCAGATGTATTCACTAACCTATCAATATTGAAAATTTAAAAGAACTTGGTCATGCTTGAAAGGTATGACCAAGTTACTATTATTGCATGGGGCTTTTTGTTCCAATTCTTTTTGCCCTCTTTTCTTTTCTTTTTCTTTTCTTTTTACAAATTATTTGAAGAATGAAATATCATTTGTCCACAACATCACCAGATACAGATAATATCTAGGTCATCAACTGATTCCCATAATTTATGGGGTGATAACAGCGGCTCCACCTAGGGATGGTACTTGCCCTGTTAAGTGTCAAGAATCCAGTTTCTCGTTACTCTGAAAAAATCTGTCTGGAAACCTTAGTTGGTTTTATTCTCAGGCCAACTTCGAAAAACAATGATCAGTAGCTTAGGGCATTCTCTTCGGGCTTCAACAAACTAACCAATGGTCTTTGCTCAGAAAATGTAAGTAAAGGCTAAAAATTAAAAACGGGTATGTACAATGGAGAGTGAGTCCTTAAGATCCTTTACTGAGTCGGGATGTAATGTTTCAGCATTCTTCCATTAACAGGTGCTCCTAGCAGATCTGACCCATCGACATTGTTTAGCAGAAAGGCATTGTTTCCTCTGAAAGCTTGGATCATGTAGGGCCCTGTCCATAGATGATCAAATTTCCCATGCTTTCCTTTGTCCTCGTTCCTAGCATCCCACCTCAACACTAGGTCTCCCAGCTCAAAATCATCCTCCTTGGTTCATTTGTCAAAGATCTTCTTGATGTTTTCTTGGATGAACTGTGTCTTGTTGAAAACTTCCTCTCTAGTCTGCTGCAAGTGAATCATCTGATTGATTCTTCTCTGGGAATCATTTGGCTCAGCTTGAATATCTTGCAGTAACTTCATGACAGGGACTCCTAACGAAGTTGGGAAAATGGCCTCAGTACCATATACCAGCTGGTATGGTGACATACCAATGGACCTCTTGGTGGTCAGTCTATCTGCTCATAAAGAAAATACCAGCTTATTGTGCCACGATTTTTTATTCTCCTACAATGTTTTCTTGATGATATTTACCAAAGTCTTGTTTGAGGATTCCGCCAACCCATTCCCCTGAGGGTAGTAGGATGTGGAATGCCCCAAGCCAATGTGGTAATGACTGCATAAATCAATGAGTTTCTTCGACCGAAAGGTAGTTGCATTGTCAGTAATGATCTTTCTAGGACAACCAAAATGAGACAAAATATTATTTTCCAGAAATTTGATAATAACAGAGTCAGTGACTTGCCTGCTTGGTACAGCCTCGATCCATTTGGTAAAATAATCAGTGGCAGTAAGAATCCACTTATGTTGGCCTGGAGACGGAGGGTGTATTTCTCCAATGAAGTCAAGTCCCCATTGCTGGAAAGGAGCCTCCACTGAAATTGGTTTAAGGGGTAAGGGAAGGAGTTTCCTTTTACCCTCAAACAGTTGGCATTTGTGACATGCTGTTACTTTATGATGCACATCTGCAAACAAGGTTGGCCAGTAAAATCCAGCTCTAAGTATTTTGTTGGCTGTAGCCTTCCAGTTCAAATGGCCACCACAATCTCCTGCGTGAAACTCCTACAACACTTTATCAGCTTCATCCTTCAGTAAACAATTTAAAAGAATACTTGCAGGGTCTTTCCAATACAAATTTCCTTCTAGAATACAGAATTTCAATGCCTTCAACTTTAAAAATCTAGCTTTAGTTTTAGTTAAACCAGGGGGAGCTTGTAAGTTTTGTAGAACAAAAATAAGGTCTGCATACCATGGAGAGTTTAGAAAAACTTCTTTAACGTTTGGAGTCGCCATCTCGCCCTGTTCGTCTACCACCTCTAGAAAATTAATGTCAAGAGCTTGAAATTTAGATTCAACCATCAATTTGGCAAGGCCTTGGCCTTTGATCAGTTTTGTGGGATTGATTTCTATGTCATATTCTAGAATAACTGCAATCCACTTTCCCCTTCTCCCATCAGGATTGTCTTGTGTCAATATATCTTTCACTACCGTGTTCGGAACATAAGCTATGATGTGTGAATGAAGAATATAGACCCTGAAGTCCTTTATAGCCTTTACCAAAGCAAAAGCCTACTTCTCCATAATATTGTAGTTCAGGGAAGCATCTCTTAAAGCTTTGCTGAAGAAAGCTATGGGTTGTTCATACCCTTCACTGTTCTTCTGCAATAATACAGCTGCTATAGTATGCTCAGAAGCGAAAGAAAAAAGATAGAAATCTTTAGTGAAATCGGGACTAATCAAAACTGGGGCTTCTGTGAGTGCTCGTTTGACCTGTTCGAAGGATTTTCTGGACTCGGGGTTCCATTTTATCTTTGGGTCCTTTTTTAGCATATTTGTAATGCTCCGAAGGAGCTCGGCTAGATTAGGAATGAATCTTTGAAGAAAGTTAATTTTCCCTATAAACGACTGTAGTTCTTTGAGGTTTCTCGGGTGTTATAACTTTAGTATAGCCTCTATTCTGCTGGGGTCAATTCTGATTCCCTCCTTAGAGATGATATGTTTGAGCAGTTTACCTTGTTCTAACCCAAAAAGACACTTCTTTGGATTTAAAGAAATCCCAAACCTTCTGCACTTTTCAAAAACTCGTCTTAGGTGCCGCAGGTGTTCACCATCAGATTGGGAAAACACAGTCACATCATCTAGATAAACGACAATAAATTTTCCCGATTCTTCTATGAAGGTGATGTCCATTTCCCTCTGGAAGGTGGCTCCTGTGTTCATCAATCCAAAAGGCATCTTCACATACATGAAAGTGTCCCATGGGGTGGTGAAAGCGGTTTTTTCCTGATCGTCTGGGTGAACTAGGACCTGGTTGTAGCCTGAGAAACCATCTAGCAGAGAAATTCGACTGGATCCGACCACTCTTTGCAGGAGGTGATCCATTTTAGGCAAGGGGTAATTATCCTTCAAGGATGCTTTGTTCAGATTTCTGAAATATATGCAGAGTCTGATTTCACCGGTTTTCTTGCGTGTAGGGACTAAATTAGAAACCCACTTAGAGAAACGCATTGGGACTATGATCTTGGCATCATACATCTTTTTAATCTCTTTTTCTATCAAGGGAAGCAACTTGGGATTTATCCTCCTAAGTTTCTGCCTAAACGGTTTCTGCTTTTCCTTGATGGGAATCCTATGTTGTATGATGCTGGTATCATAGGCTTTCAAATCTTCATAGCCCCAGGAAAAAACGTCTGAATATTCTTTGAATAGTTCAATGTACTTAAGCTTTTGTTCTGGGGGTAAAGATTTGGACAGTTTGACCATCCTAGGTTTCTCTTCAGCTCCTATATTGCAGTCTTCTAACTCTTTCCCATGGGCTTCTATTTTTGGTTTCTTAGCTACATCATCATTGTCAAACAGATCTTCTAAAGGGACAAGCCCTCTAGGTAAAACATTGCTTTTCAATTATAAAACATCAGTGTCTATTTCGTCATCTCTTAACTCTCTTGAATCTACTGTATCTTCAGTATCTACCATATTTAAAGCGTTCACACTATCTATTACGAACTCAGAATTATTTACATTCTCTTTTTCGTTTTCTACATCTATGTTTGTACATTCAAAATCGTTCTTGCATTGCAGAAAGTCATCTATCTGATCGTCATTTCCAAACACTTGCCAGTACCTGATATTATCGGGCACTGTCAGTCTGCATTTCACTTCAACAGTGTATGAGCGAGTTTGGCGGAAAGGAATCTTACAGGAAGCAGCTGACATAGCTAATCCGTCAGCCAGGATGTTTTGTCCCCTGGGCATTGCCTGCAAGTCAACCTCACTAAAACACTTCAAAGCATCAAGGGCAACATTCCTGTAGGCTCTGAGGCGCGGGTGTTTAGCCGCATATTCCCCTTTAATTTGTTTAATTATTAATTCAGAGTCACCCCTTACCATTACTCGGCAACGTTGTTAGTGCAGTAGAAATTCAACTTATAGGAATGATTTTCCGAATACCTTCTTTGATGATTATGCAACCAGACTCCAGCTCCTACTCCCTCTTTACTCACAGCTCCATCGAAATCCATGCTCCAGAAATCAGCGGGGAAATCTTCCGTGATTTCATTTTCCATCTTTTCTGCCTCACCGTTCTCTGGACCTTCATCTTGACCAGCTACCTCTTCCACCAGCTGAATATCTGGCTCTTCAGTATCACCGTCATTGTACAAGATGAACGAATCTAAATCAGAATGAGCAGAGTAAAGGGGGTAATTGTGTGGTTTCTCTTGACTGCTGACCATATACTTCATCAGTGTTTCTCGGTATAACCTCCTCTGTTGTCCAAACACTGGGATAGTGGCGTAAGACATATCCAGCTGTAGGGTTCCTTTCAACTTAGCTCCCCAAGACCGGTACAACAACATACCATACTTTGGTGGGATATCTGCAACCACCACGTCCATTACCATACTTTTCGAGGGAATCTGAACCAGGGTGATGCAAAAATCTTTAATCAAACCAATGCATTTGACTTTGCTGGAGTCAAATGAGTGAAGATCTTTATAAGGCCTGGTGACCTCCAACCCCAGTTTCTCCATTATGGCTTTGGGCATCAGATTATGTGAGGGGCCTGAATCCGGCATGGCATTATGCAATATCAAATCGTGTATGTTCAAACTGATGTAAAAGGGAGCTACATCCCCAGTATCATCACGACCATTTACTTCTAGTCCGAAAAGAAGTTCGGGATGGTCGTTAGTAAGGTTCATAGTGTCTGAATGAGTCACTGACCCGATAGTCAAGGCCTTGCTTCCTATGTCAGTTTCAATGGCTAACGCTTTTAGTACATGTGAGCGATACCCGTCTCAATTCATCAACTCCGTTAGTGGGATGGAAATTTTTTTTTTTGCTAATTCTCCTTCAAGACTAAAGGGGGTAAGGGCTCTGCCTTGGCTCATCGGTTCTGATTTGTCTGCCAGGTTCTTCAGCTCATAAGTACTTGGCGGGTTAACATGATAAGTATCAGGTTGGATGGTCTTTTCAGGATGGTGATGTTTTTCTTCAACGGAGGGTCAGCTTTATTCTTCTCAGGAACCTTATCAGGAGTCTCTTCGGTATAAGGTTCGGGGGTCTTCTTGGATTTGACTATTTTCTTGGATTAGGTCCCTTTTGTCTTCCTGCCACGTAGATTATACTGCCTGCGTGTATCCAGAATAGCATTCTCAAGGGCCTGTTGTGCCTCATCTCCAATTTCCTCACTTACCTTTGTCTGATTTAGTAGAAAAAGTTCCTCCTCCTCACGAGTGAGGAAAATGGCCTCATTATCATGAATGCCCATAAGGTTAATGTGAGTGTCCTCCAATTATTCAATCACATCTCCCCCTTCATCAGCATAGTTTTCCTGTAGAGGAGGTCTGATCGGCTGATCGGGGCCTCTCTGTTCTCTTTGATCTCTAGGATATCTTGGATCCCTCTGTCTAATCTGAGGAGGGTTTCTCCTGAAATTGGGGTTCTGAATCTGAGGAGCAGGTGTGTCGTCTCTCGGAGGATTTATGTCCGAAATACTCATTCTTTCTATCAATAATGCCAATGATCTGACTACAGTATCCAATTTGGAATCGTTGTTAGACGTGGAAGGTTCTTCCTTGATCGTGACTCTCCTTTTAGTCCTTTGACGTGCCCGTTTTGCCAACAGATTGGCCTCCACACTGATAGCACTCTTTTGCATATCCTCAAGGGTGGCAACATTTCTTTCTCTTAATTGATAAGACATGTCAGCATCGAATCCATCCAGGAATTTAATCAATGCCAAACCCTGGGGAGGTTTAATTTCAGTGGGGATTGCATTATACAAATTGTTAAAACGGGTGCAATAATCTTCTACCGTCTCACCTTGGTTTCTTTTTATATTCTCATATTCTGACAGTATTTGGAGAGGGTTTTTCTTTACCTCTCATCTGTCAAGAAAACTTCTCTGGAACGCGACAAGGTCAGGGATTGAGGCGGAGGGTAAGGCTTTGAACCATTTCTTGACGTCCCCTGTCAGGCTCTGGGCGAACAGTCTCATTTGAACGTCAACTTCGTCAACTTCTTGCAAATCCAAGTAGTCGTTCATTTTATCCACATGTTGTTGCGTGTTTAATGTTCCGGTTGCGTCAAACTGTGGAAGTCTGGTCTGGTAGTCTTGGGGCATGGCATGTAGTGGTGCGTATAACACCAAAGAGGCATATCGAGCGTCCATGACGGGTGGAGGAGGTGAGACGATGACCTGGGTGGTTGGAGAGGTAGTGATGGAAGATGAAGTCGAGGAAGGACTAAGCAACACTGAGGTAATGATTTGTAGTTTATTCGTAGGAGACAAGAATTTCGGGGTTCGAGGTTGCAACAAAGTTGGGTCAAAGATGAGCTTAGACGCAAAGGTTTCAGACCGTGTTCTAACCAGGTTTCATAGAGGAAAAAGATCAAGATCAAGGTTTTGAAGGATGTCTGGTTCTCCGGAAAACGAAGGAGACTTGTGAAGGAGGGTATAACTCGCTGAACTGGTAGCTAAGGTCTTTCACCTCAACAACTACTCGGGATTATCTATCGTTGTAGAGGGTTATAGGTCTGGATGATATCGAGTGTGAACTTTCTTGGGAGCCAGAACTCTTTTTGGGTTTTTATATCTATATATTTTTTATTTTTTATTCCCTGGTGAAGGAAACTAGGGGCAATTTCTACGTTGACATCGTCTAGCTTCCAATTGTTCCTGAGTAGCTATGTCTCGTTCAATGGCTGCCCATGAACGTTCGAGTTCTTCCCGGTTATTGGCAGTTTTGAGGATTATATCGAAAAGGTTCGACGCAATATGCATTTGATTCGCTAGTCCGGGATCGATATTAGGTTGTATTGCTGCAGGGACAGTCATACAGGAACATTTAGCATGGGAAAAGTTTCAAAGAGATTTCAAAAATAATATGTACAGAGTTAATCAACCTCTAATCATTACTTTCTTCTCGGAGTCAAATTTTCTTTTAGGGGAAGAAAAGTGAGGTATTCCGTTTTAGTTATTCCCCAGTATGGTCACCATTTATGTTAGCACTTGGTAAATTTCCGAGAGGTTGAAAAAGAAGGAATTTACAAACGTAACCTTAACCAACCACTTTTAAAGCTGGGATCTAGCCCTTCCAGCTTCAGAGAGGGATCTCTCTATATGATTTAGCTTTGTTTTTAGTTTAGATTTTAGGCTAGCTGAAGGCACAAGTTTTTTTTGTTGTAGAAGTGATTTATAAATTGGTTGAGACGGTCTACACATCCATTGGGCTATGGGGTCTGTGTTTAATCAAATAACAGATACAACCAAAAATGCTGAAAAAGAACTTCACAAGGCGAGATAATACATTCACTGGATCTTTTAGTAATTAAAATGATGGAGAGAGGAAAGATAAGAAAAATAGATTCAACTAACAAGCAGTTAAGAATTTCTTAATTGAAGGTATTAGAAGATAAACATTAAAATCCTTAGAATCGGAAACAGGGTATCCAAGATAAATCCTGCAACTTTACGTTATTCATAAATATTAGTCCCAGAAAACGAAATGATTACAGAGAAAGAAAAACATTCAACTTAAGAAATCACATCACCAGTGAACATACACAAGAATCCTGTGAAATGCCCCTTCTTTATTAATGGTGGATCTCTTCAAAAATGATACAGTTTGATAGCAATAGGGTGTGAAAATCAACAACCCTCAATACATTGAAAGATGAAGTATTTATAATTCAAAATACAAATGTTCCTGTCATAACTGATCAGGACGTGCTCATCCTATTTTTAGTATAACTAACTTAACTAATCATAACTGCTTTGATAACTTGATATAACTGTTTGCAGAACTTCTGGGGTAGGCCGTTGGTGAGGTGCCTTCGCAACCTCTTCTGACTGGTCAGGTGACTGGATCGTGACAACTCATCTGCTAATCTAGCAGATCGCACAACTCCTCCCATCTGATATGACCTGGCACTATGACTTTATGCAACCTGTGATATACTTCATCCATGTCTGTATATTTAGAAAATGTAGGCTTGATGATGAATATGTGTTTAATCTCATGTTGGATACTAATATCCAACTGCAGGGCCTCCATGAATGCTCTTCCTGAGATGGTTCCCTGTATACCTGCAAACTTGGAACTGTCCTTAGACACTTCAGTCAACCTTTTCTTGTAATCAGGGAGTGCCATTAATTTTTCATTAATGACCTTCAGACCAGGCAGGCCCTTCCTTTGAAGAGCATCTATCTTGTTGAAAAACTTCTGCACTCCTTGATCCATGACTTGAATCTTTTCCTCGAGCTGAAGCATGAGACCTCTTTTGGTTAGAACCCGTTTCACTTCAAGTATGGTTTTTGTCCTGTCTTCAATATTTAATTCCTCTAGTTCCTCCCTAGTCTTTGAATTCAGGAACCTTATGATTTCATTTGCTTGTGCTGGCATATCTCTGAGGTCAATTTTGATTTTCTCCACAGCCAGTTTGCTCCTCTCGAGCAACTCATTTTGTTCAAACATGATTTGAACCATTGGCCAAATTTCATTCATGGACTTGGAAATATCAGTCCACACAATTTCCTTCACCTCTACCAAATTCTTTCCAGCCATTGTCTGTTTCTGGAGCTGCTGTAACTCCTTCTTGATTTGCTCATTCACCTATTTCTCTTTGGATAGACTAGTCTGGAAAGAAACCTTTAGCTCTTGGAGATTCTCCACTTCTTTCTTGAGCCTACTGATTTCAGACTCCTGCAGGTTCATTCTTTCCATAGACTTGGCTAGGTCTATGGTTCCTTCTAGTAGTTTCACTGTTGTTGTAGATGGAATAGTTGTCACTGTTGCTGTGCTCAATCCTGCAATTGGGATAGCACTTAATGGGATGCCTTCCATTGTCTTTGTCTGCTCTTTCTCTTTTAGCATTCTTTCCATCTCAACCCCCATCTCCTTTAGCTGAGCATTCTACTCCATGAGTAATTTTAACATCTCATCCTTTTCCCCTTCCTTTTCGGCTATCTCCTTTGTCTATGGCTCCTCTGTTGGAGGGAGCTTTAGCTGCTTCCTTAAGGATGCGATGTCAGAATTTTTCTTTTTGATCATTTCTTCGGCAGCCTTGACGTTCGCAGGGTCGTAGCCGATCTTGAGGACCAGCTCCTCCAACATCTTGATTTTGTTGTCTTTCGTGAAAGATGATATTTTCTCCAGCTTCAGTTGGGTCTTGGCATTGCTGAAAGCTACCCGAAATTTTGATGTAGATGTTGTAGCGTGGGCCAAAGTGTGGAAAACCATCTCCCCAGTTTGCTTATGCAGATCCATATAGTCTGTTGGATGCACATCCTTGACCTGGAACTCAACGGTAGCCCTTTTGTAATCTGATATAACCTTGGGATCCGACACTTGTGCTTGGAGGTAAGCCATATGAATCCTACCCTTTTCTGTATCAAATGCCGAAAGAAGTCTATGCTGGGCTGTGGAAGACTGCTTATGGAATTGGGCATAAGTGTTGCTAGTGAGTGTCTGGTTCTTTTTCTTGATCACGTCATATTTTTCAAAAATGCCCAACTTGGGCCTAGTCTTGCTTGGCGGGGTATCTAAGGGAGAATCTGTAGATTTTAATACTGTAGTTATTCCCTTATGCTGACTCGATCCAAAAGGTAGAGTGATTGGCTTGATCGTTGTGGTAGTTACTGTGGTGGTAGAAACTTTCTGTTCTATTGTTGTGTCAGGCACCGAAACTGTCTTTGGTTTTTTGGAGTGTGTTTGGAATTCCTCTGATGACACCTCTGTTACCGGAGGAGATGACTCCTATCGAGGTCTCTTCTCTTTGTTAACCTGAGGTGTGGTAGCGGGTAGCGCACTTGTCGAGGGTGTCTACTGTTCCACCTCAGTCTGTTGTTCCTCGTCAATCAAAGTATCGGGCTCCCATTCTGTCTGATTTGCAAATTTCTCGATCTTTGGCTTGGGCTCGTGTGCATACGGAATGTTCTTGTTGTTCACCCTCATTTCAAAGATGATCCCATATGGATTGTAGTGCCAGGAGAAACTCTTGAAGAATTTCATCTCCTTCAATATTCTGTCAGCTTCCTCGCCAACACCTCTACTATTGCAGATAAAAGAACCTATCTGCCCTTTAATCCTCAATTGCTGTTTCTTTTTTAGAGAAAAAAAGTGAATATCATCAGAATTCATAATCTGCCTAATATATTCTAATGCAAAAACTCTTACCGGTACATATCTCGGTAGCTTGTAAGGTGCCAACTCGCACCTAAAAACTTTGATTTCGGTATAATTCTTGTAAAGGTACCAGTCCCCGGTCTTTGCATTGTCCGAGAGCTGCAGAATTCTATGGACTTCTTCATTTATTCGTGGCTCAGGCCAACCACTCAGCATGCTAACCACTGGATGGTAAAACTGATCGATAAAAGATTTGAAGTCGTATTCGGTTGAATTACGCCTCAGAAGAGAAGTCCATGCTATGACAGGCTGGGGCTTCCCGTCGGCGTCCATCTTCTGCATGGAGAAATTGAACCTGTCGGCTTGAAAATAGATGAACATGTAGGCCAAAATGGATGAATACCTGAACATGCCCTCTGTGGTGAAATTCACAAATTTCTCATGGATGTTATTGGCCAAGAAGGTGCTGTAGTCGAATTGCGTGGTCGGTTGTTCATCATTTGAGAAAATGGACAGAAAACCCAGGATGGGCTCGTCTACCCATTGATCATAATAGTAACCAAGCAAGGCACATAGGGAAGAGATAATTTGATTTCCTTGGGTGGAAAAAATGGAAGAATGGTATGGGGGGTTGGTTGACGGGAGTGGAGCGGAAGTGGGGAGAAAAAGCTCAAAGATATGATCCCTCTGAGGGAATTTCATTCTCTGATATAGCTCAGTGAGGATTTCTAAACTGAACGAGGACGCAGATTCTGCACGGGTAACTTGCATCATCTGGTCAATATCTTCGTGGGTGATGAAGAAAAGGACGTCTCTAGATGAAGAAATGATGGCTTTCTGTTCGGGGATGTAATGGGCCTGGCATTTGAGGGCGAATTCTGGGAAATGATGAATCTGGGGAAAGAGATACAGGGGCAAATTGGACTCCCAGAGTCCAATTTCGTCACTCTGGTCCAGGAACACCTCCCGGAGCCATGACTGTAAATCAGAAAAGTCGAAACTGCAGATAGTATCCGCTATCAACTGATCTTTATCGACCAAGGGAATTTTATCCAGGTCAACGGGAGGATGAAGAAAAGGATTTTCTTCTTCTTTCGATTGCCTCGTCTTTGACACAATTTTAGCAACTGTACCTACAACAAACAATACGTTAGTGGGGTCAACTGGACTGTAGGTGGGGGCGATGCAGAAGCAATGGAGGAATAGGAGGTTTGTGGCACGATGGATGAATAACGAATAAAAAGGGAAAAGGGTAGTTTTATTCAAAATTGGGGTCGGTTTGGCACGGGAGATACGGTCAGCATGACAATGGGCATATTATCCAGTTATTAATGGACAACGAGCAACTTGGGGTGATATGGCAGGTGACAATGATCAAAGTATACGGACGACTGACATGGAGGTTGGTGATTGGAGGTTAAAGTCGCCAAAGGAGGTTGTTCATGAGTGAAGGGGGTTATGGTACTGACAACATGGACTGACAAAAGTTGTGGGAAGTGACACGACCCCGGGAGCAAGTGAAGCAAGTGGACTCAGTGGAAGATGACATCCAGGGGCGATGGGATGTGAAGGAGCATGTGAAGGATGGGACTTGAGAACCAGTAAACCGATACCACGTATGAACAAGGGCCCACCGAAAGAAATATCTTTTCTGGACCCCCCCTTCTGGTTAAAGGTAGGACACCACCGGGGATCCAGAATCCAATTTGATCTGTTGATCTGCGCGCTGGTTTCCTGACCACAGATCTTAGCGCGTTTATTAATACCCATTCTGGACCCCCCCCTCCATTAAAGGCAGAACGGAGGGGGGGGTCCAAAATTCGATGTGAACCGTATATTTGAGCGCTCTTTTCTGAGCCGTCCAGATGTGCGCCCAAGTTATTACCAATTTCGGACCCCCCCCC
>ML776999.1:1283121-1295067 GCA_009831015.1 Picea engelmannii
AGGCATAACGGACGGGGGGGTCCGGAATCCAATGAGGGTCGTTGATCCATGTGCCCTTCTCTGGACCATCCAGATTTGCGTAAACATTATTGCCGATTTCGGACCCCCCCCCCCTTCCATTAAAAGCAGAACACTAAGGGGGGTCCGAAATGATATATGAGCCGTTGATTTTAAAGCAGTGATCTGGACCATTGAAAGGTGACTGAAACATAGGTCGGGAGCAGAAAAGGTCATGTGTAGGAAAAACTTAGGATTAGCACTTTCTTATGGTTTTTTTCAACTTTGTCTTAGACACCACCAAGGGGACATCACTTCAGCTATCCTTAGGTAATGGAGACTTTATATGTCATTTTCTTCAGGTGGGTTTTATTGGGGGAGGGCAAGCAAAGCAATTAATCTACATCCTATCCTACTTTCACAAGGCAATTAACCCAGATTAAACTGTTGGGTTAAGATATTTTTCTTCCTAGGGGCTATCTGACCAGGATTAGATGGTCTGATCAGATGTATTCACTAAATCTAACCTAGGGGCTATCTGACTAGGATTAGATGGTCTGATCAGATGTTTCACTAACTCTAACCTAGGGGCTATCTGACCAAGATTAGATGGTCTGATCAGATGTATTCACTAACTCTAACCTAGGGGCTATCTGACTAGGATTAGATGGTCTGATTAGATGTATTCACTAACCTATCAATATTGAAAATTTAAAAGAACTTGGTCATGCTTGAAAGGTATGACCAAGTTACTATTATTGCATGGGGCTTTTTGTTCCAATTCTTTTTGCCCTCTTTTCTTTTCTTTTTCTTTTCTTTTTACAAATTATTTGAAGAATGAAATATCATTTGTCCACAACATCACCAGATACAGATAATATCCAGGTCATCAACTACTTCCCTTAATTTATGGGGTGATAATAGGGTATAAACATGACTGAAAGTAAAAGACCTCTGAATCAGGAAGATATTTAGGCTCCACAACCAACACCCCTGACCCCGCTCCCACTACCTCGGACGTAGCCCTAGTCACAACTAGCCCACCTTTGATGATTCCTCACCGTAATACTGAACCAACCTTTTGTATCCCTCACATCCCATTAGAACAGAACGTCAACAATCCTCAGGTTAGGGAGGCACACAATTACAATATGGTCGATGACTTGGCACAATCTCATGCTTCCATGTCTGTTTTATAAGTCCTTCAAACATGTACTACTCAATGGAAGTTGTTAATTTCCACCTTGGGGGAAGTTGACCCTATTGATACTTGCCTCATCACCTTTGATCTTAATAGTGGGGAACCCCATCTCCCCACTCTGGTCGCTTTCCAAATACCGGTTAAAATATGAAACATCATAGTTCATCATTGCATCATTGATGAAGGGGCATCCACATGCATCATGTCCAAAACCATATGGTAGAAACTGGGTTCCCCCGAGCTCATACCATCACCCATCACTTTGAGAACTTATGATGGATGACCATCCTCTCCTGAAGGGCTCTTTCAAGATTCCCATGTTGAACTAGAGGGAAAAACTATCCTCATTGACATTGAAGTTATTGACGCTCCGCTAGATTACAACATCTTGTTTGGACGTAGCTACATGTATGCGATGAAGGAAATGGAATATTATGTATTTCGTACAATGATGTTCCCCCACAATGGGAAGATCATCACTATCAACCAAGTGTCGCATTACGATCCCAACCCTTCCTCGAACATCGAAATGAGTCCCAAAATTTCAAACACCCATCCTTGCTAGGGATGTACCATGGAGCACCTCTGCTCATACATCCCTCAGCAAAAGTGTGTGTCATACCATCCAATGGAACAAAAACTAGAGATACCTTTCCTCGCACAGAGGCTTCATTACTATCTGATGTCCCACTAGTCGCAGATCTCCTTCCTCAAGAATCCCTTAAGAGCTCTCCATCTCCCCATGTTCCTGACTATACCCTCCCCCAGTGCCACATTCTAGTTTGGGATATAGTCACCCAAGCCATCACCCAAATTCCCTTCGTTTACCCCTCACTGGGCGTACAATCTTTCCAGGTAGCCACAACACTTATCCTTCCCAATATGGTGCTAGCTAGTGAGCCGTGATGCCAAGTTTTGGTACTACCTCAAGACTGGTTAACATAGGAAAGGTGCACACATTCCAAAGTTTTGTGCATACCTAATCTAGTGCATGTGGATTTTTTATGAAGGAGAATATTTCCACCTCAGCATGCGCCAACAATCCAACACATCACTGAGCATTCAAGAAGGGGAGAGGTGCCAACCCTCTCATTTTCCCCCTAAAATTTAAATTTCAATATAATTTAAAATTGTTATTAAATGTTGTAAGGATGGAGTACAACTGATTTGGCCTTTGTACAGGTTGTAGACATATTTTCCTTTAATAGGCTTGAGCTGTACAGATCTTGATCTTTTCCTTGGATCTAAAAATGTAAATACACATTCAATCTAATTTATGAGCAGTAGGTAGCTTGGAGGAAAAATCTTGATCAGCCCCTCTTGTATATATCAATTTAATTTGTGCCTAGTGGAGGTTTTTGAAGGTGGTTGAACATCATTGTAAGACAAGGAGAATAAAGTCGTGACTCTGTTGCAATATGAGCTTTGTACACAGTGTAATTTACCTTCAATTTTAATATAAAGAACGTAATTCCTTTTTTTATGAATTTATGCATGTGTATGCTTTCATGTGAGGTGTATGTTTGTGTGAAGGTTTGATGTGTTTTAATGTATGTTGTAGATGTATCAATAGGTTTCATTTCTAGTATATATAGATAGACTTATATTTCTTTAGGGGTTTCTGGAAGTTATGGATTCTTTTAGGCTGGTGCAAGGAGTGCATGACACGGTATAGATACCTTTGTAGCCAACGCAAGGAGTGTGTGCTTGAATGTTTTTTGGGGTTCAAAAATAATGTGCCAGGAGGGCACACTAGAACAATATGAAATCTTATAAGGGATAATGTTGGAGAGCCTCAGAGTTCCTGAACACTATGGAGGAAATTCTGTTCCAGAGAAAGCACAACCAGAGTTGATGAATACTTTGTTAGCTCTGTAAGGAGTGCATTGACCAAGAAGTTTCTAGGAGGGAATAATATTTCCTTTGAAGTATGAGCAAGTTCAAAGCTCAAGAGAGACAGTGAAATTTTTCACAGAGGTGAGCAAAAGGAGTGCGCAGGAAGATTTTCTGAAAATATTCTAATTCTGAAGACATTGAAGGTTTAGGGAGCCCAAGGCGTGCACAGAGACGGGCTTGTTTCAAGTTCAAAATATTAGGAGGGATAGTTCCTTTGCACAGAAAATATTTGCAAAGAGTGCAGAAGGCAAAGAACAACCCAATTCTTGGGTTGTGAGGAAAGCGCAAGGAGTGTGCCAGAGGTAAAGTGTCTTAAAACTTTATAGGCTCAGGAGGACAAGCATGGAGTGCTAGGAGGGAACCAAAGGTTTTCTGGCAAGGAATAATTCCTGAACCTATTTAGTTTCAAGTGAGGTAAATATGAGGAGAAGTAACACTTTTATTATCATAGATAGAAGGCAAGTCATTTGGACTTGCAAAGGAAATTCCAAAGGGTTGAGCCCCTTAGTGTTTTAAAAAATATATAAGATTAGAAGAGATGGTGGAGAGTTACAAGAGTCATGCAAGGAGTGCGTAGACCAGGAGTAAAGAAAAATTTATAGAATATTAGGAGGGTTATCTTCCTTCAAAATGTAGGTAGGGACCAAAGAGTCGACCTATATAGAAAAGTAGCACAAAGGACAAGCCCTTCGAAATCCTCAGAGGAGACAAAATATCAGGAGGTGTAGCACTTAGAGTCCAGTCAAAGGATCAAAGGTACGATCCTTAGAAAAGGTTAACGGACCCTTCATGTGAAGGAAATAAAAGTGTGCAGGAGGGGAGGAGCTATAGGAACCATTGATCTCAACAAGAAGAGTGATTTTCATCGAGGAAAGAGGAGGAGCGCACATGAGGAGATTAGATCTGAGCCATCAGATCAATAGAATGTATTTGGGGAATAACAATGGATCATAGCCATCATATCTAGGAGTAGAGGCCGACAACTATAAGACCTGTAAGATCTCCACGAAGGATAGACCTAAGGATCCTTCGATGCTTAGTGCTTCGATGGAGTTTGGAGCTTGGGGAGAATTCGGGACCGTCAAAGTCTTGATAGCTGAAGTCAACCTCCACCGTTGGATTGAGTGACACATGGCATTGGATTAGGCCCTCTGTTACCTCATAGTTCAGGAGGAAAAAAATCAAGGAGGAGCCAAGAAACTACAAAGGACCGAAGTTCAAATTCCTTAAGTAGATCTGAGTCATCCGTTGGATGGGAGATATGGGTCATCCATATAGAGGACAGTTGTCAACTAAGAGAAGGGTTCGAGAGGTAGAGATTTCATGGTAAGGAGGAGTAAAATGGCACCAAATTTCCTGGAGGCTTGAAGGCCAAAACGTTGTCAGTCGTTGATTTGAGAGGATGCGTGGAGGCCATATTGAGACTCTGCCAGTTTGACACTTTGCAAGCGTCATGTGTTAGAGAGGAAGAGAATTCACTGAAGGTTGAATCACCAACCCTTTGGGTTAAGCCCCCGGTCATCACCCATAGTCATATGAGCAAGGGTGCATAGTAGAAGGGAGCTAGCACCTGTGTAAAAGTTTAATTTTCTTTTTTAGAAGAGATAAGCCCACCTTTTTTAGCCCTCGGTCACGTAATGTTGTTGCTGGCGGGAAAAAATGGCTAAGGCTTGTCTTTTAAATTTTAAAGGAAAAGCGCCAAGGATAAATCCCGCATGTCTATTTCTTGGACTTGTGTTTGGATTTAGGGGCATGTGTAGATGTTTTGGGAGATCAGTAGGAGCCCAAGAGTCATTTTGACTCCTAAACTAATCGATCCTCGACTGGGAGATCGAGCAGACCCTGGGAGGAGAAAGGGTTTTGTGTCAAGTGGTATCAGAGTGCAATTTTACTTGCAGAAAATAGGTAAAGAAGGAGACAGAGTGTTGATTCTCTGTTGAGGATTGTTGCAAGGTGTGAAACATACGGATGACCACCAGGTGGGATGCAAGAGAAAATATGGAGGTGATCTCAGTGGCATAGTAATCAACAGACAACCAGGTGGACTAATCCATAAGAACCAATCATGTTCTTTGAGGCAGAAGGTGAATATGGATACTAAAGGCCAGAGGCGAGGTCGAGGAGAAGACCGCCAACAGTTCCACAAATAACATATGGATAAAGAGCCCGAGGAGACCTAGAAAGAAATGGAGAAGTTGATGTTGAAGATGCCTCTAGCAGCACAAGGAGGATGGAAATATGATTGGCCCATGAAGCAGAAGGAAAAGTGGCATATCCAACAAATGATTTCTAGGAGGTAGCAATAGAGGTTGAGAAGGTGGTTGAGGCATACTGAAAAACTCAGGGCCACAGAGGAGGTGGTTTACATTTTTGAACCATAGGTTGGGAGGAGCCTCGATGATGAGGAGAAGAAGAGATCAGTTAGAGAACTCGTGAGGTGCCAAGAGGGTAGAAGTGAAAATTAAAATTTCCAGGTGGAAAATGAGATGAGACCAATGTGAGATCTCATAGAATGCTAGGAGGGAAGAAGTGAAATCCAAAATTTCCAGGTGAGAAAGGGAGATGAAATGGGATTGCTTAAGGGTCTCATGAGCTCTATGAAAAGTTCATATCGACAAGGAAGGCTGACAAGTGAAAGGGACGTAGGATAAAGGCCTCATTTGTGTGAAGATTCATATGGGGTTACAGTTCATGTGAATGAATATGATGATAATTTAAATACTTCCACCATCAAGGAGGAGGATCAGAGGCATGTTCTAATCATTGGGGGAATAGAGATATTCCTACCACATAGCCTAACTAAGGACAGTGCGTGTACTACACATGAGGAGGTGATGCAACAAGAATCTAAGGAAGAGGCCTTGAGCCCAAATGTTTTAAAATCTAACAGTTTATGTACTATAGTTGTAGAAGAGGAAGGAAAAACAACTATGAGTATCATAAAGAAGATGGTGCATAAATTGACATCTTCCCCAGAGGAGATGAAGGAAGAGGAGAATACTAGTCAATTGCTCACTCCGTGGGAGAAAGAATTGAAAATGTTGTAGGATTGGCTATGCCATATAGGAACAAAAGATGAATCCCAAGAGACAGTCATGCTAGATGAAGGATAATTCTAGTCTGAGGAGCAACTAGATGAAGTTGGAGTTGCACCATCACAAGAAGAGGAAAAGGAGATGACATAATTCAAATTGTCAGAGGAGATGACTAAGCAACAACACAGTGAGGAGGCTACATAATTTAATGATCTAGTGGAGTGGAAAGCTAGTGCCACAAAACTTGAAGTCAGTTTGGAATATCAGATTGAATTTCCCATTGAGGTGTGTGATGAGTAGAAGGAGCAGAAGAGAATACTTCCAAGGAAGAGCCAACATGTGAACCACCTGGATAGGGTGATAGAGGAGATAATAAAGCTGATGTTGGAATTAGCACAACAAGTAGTCAACAGAGGAAATCTGAGTAGAGGAGGACCTGCAAGAGCAACAGGGAAGCAACAACAACATCAACAAAGGAAAGGAGCAGGTGGAAAACTCCACATAAAGACATCCGATCCAGGAGGATTTCAACAATAGAGCATAGGAGCTCATTAGCAGGAGCTCATGATTTTCCCAGCAGTGGAGTATGATGCAGGAGAATATTTCCACCTCAGCATGTGCCAGAAATACAACAGATCAATGTGCATTCAATAAGGGGATAGGTGCCATCCCTCTCATTTTGCCCCTAAAATTTAAATTTCAATATAATTTAAAATTGTTATTAAATGCTCTAAGTCCGAAGTAAAGTCGAGTTAGACTTTGTACAAGATATAGATAGAGTTTCCTTTAATATTCTTGTGTTGTGCAGATATTGATCTTTGCCTCAGATCTAAAAATGGAAATACGTATTCAATGTAATTTATGAGCAGTAGGTAGCTTGGAGGCAAAATCTAGATGAGCCCCTCTTGTATATATCAATGTAATTTACGCCCAGTGGAGGGTGTTGAAAGTGGTTGAACATCATTGTAATTCTAGGAGAATAAAAACGTGACTATGTTGCAGTCTGAGATTTGTACACAGTGTAATTTACCTTCAGTTTTAATATAAAGAACTTAATTCCTTGTTTTATGAATTTATGCATGTGTATTCTTTCATGTGATTTGTATCTTTGTGTGAAAGTTTGATATGTTTTCATGTATGTTGTATATGTATCAATAGTTTTCATTTGTAGTAGAGAGAGATAAATGTCTCTATCTTTTCAAGTTTCTGAAAGTTCTGGGTTATTTTAGGTTGGTGCAAGGAGTGCACGACAAGGTATAGATACCTCTGTAGCCAATGCAAGGATTTCATGTTTGAATTCTATTTTGATTTCAAAAAGAATGTGCCAGGAGGGTACACTAGAAAAATATGAAATATCAGAAGGGATAGTGTTGGAGGAGCATCATATTTCTTGAATAGTCTAGAGGAAAGTCTGTGCTAGTGAAAGAACAACGAGAATTGATGAATACATTTTTAGCTCTGCAAGGATTTCATTGAGAAGGATGTTGCCAGGAGGGCATAGTATTTCCTTTGAAGGAGTAAGGGTACAAAGAACTCATAAGTCTGAGAAAGTTCATATCTCAGGAGATACTGTGCAATTTTTCACAGAGGTGAGCGTAGAAACATTTACTGAAAATCTTCTAAGTCTGAAGCCATTGAAGGTTTAGGGAGCCCAAGGCATGCATAGAGGCGGGCTTGTTTCAAGTTCAAAGGCTCAGGAGGGACATTTACTTTGTGCAAAAAATATTTGCAAAGAGTTTTGAAGCCTGAGAACAGTCCATGTCTCGGGTTGTGAGGAAAGCACAAGGAGTGCGCTAGTGGTAAAGTATCTTAAAACTTTACAAGCTAAGGAGGATGAGTGTGGAGTGCCAAGAGGGAACCAAAAATTTTCTGGCAAGGTAGAGGTCCTGAACCTATTTAGGTTCAAGCAAGGTAAAGCTTAGGAGAAGTAATGCTTTTGTTAGCGTAGACAAAAGCCAATTCATTTGGAACTGGAGAGGAAATTCCAAACAGTTGAACCCCTTAGTGTTTTAAAGCATCTCTAAGCTTAGAAGAGATAGTGTAGAGTTACAGGAGTCATGCCAGGAGTGCATAGACCAGGATTAAGGAAAGAGTTATAGAAGCTTAGGAGAGTTAGAGTCCTTCAGAATGCAAGAAGGGACCAAAGATTCAACCAATATAGAAAAGTAGCACGAAGGACAAGCCCTTCGAAATCCTCAGAGGAGACAAAAGATCAAGAGGTGTAGCACTAGTTACAGTTGAGCACCTAGAGTCCAGTCGAAGGATCGAAGGTAGGAGCCTTCGAAAAGGTTAACGGACCCTTCATGTGAAGGAAATAAAAGTGCACAGGAGGAGATGAGCTATAGGAACCATTGATATCGGTGGGAGGAGCGATTTGAACTGTCAGATATACATCCAGGAAAGTGGAGGAGCACACACAGGGAGATTAGGTCTCAACCATCAGATTAGTAGAAGGTGTTCGATGAATAAAAATATATCCTAGCCATCAGATTTTGGAGCAGAGGCCCACAACTATCAGACCTAGAGGAGTCGCATGAAGGATATCCCTAAGGATCCTTCAACACTCAGCGCTTCGGTGGTGTTTGGAGCTTCTGGAGAAGTCAGGACCACCGAAGTCCTAAAGGCCGAAGTCAACCTCCACCATTGGATTGAGTGACACGTGGCATTGGATTAGGCCCTTTGTTACCTCGTAGTTCAGGAGGAAAAAAATCAAGGAGGAGCCCAAAACCCACGAAGGACCGAAGGATGAAGTCCTTAAGAAGATCTGATCCATCTGTTGCTTGCGATATCTAGGCCATCCGTCCACAAGACAACCATCAGCTGGGAGAAGGGTTCGATAAGAAGAGATTTCGGGGTAAGGAGGAGTAAGGTAGCACCAAAGCACCCAGAGGCCAAAAGGCTGTCAGTCATCGATTTGCGAGGATTCATGGAGGGCATATCGAGACTCTTCCATTTCAGTGTTCGATGCTTTGCAAGTGTCATGTGTTAGAGAGGAAGAGAAGTCCTCGAAGGCCGAAGCACCGAAGTCTTAGTGCCCTTTGGGTAAACCCCCAATCATCGCCCATGGTCATATGAGGAAGGGGGTGTAGAAAAAGGGAGCTAGCGCCTGTGTAAAATTTTATTTAACAAAAAAAAAGAGATAAGCCCACAGTTATGATCCCTTAGTCACATAATGTTGTTGCCAATTGGAAAAAGGGGATAAAACCTGTGTTTTAAATTTTAAAAGGAAAATCTCCAAGGATAAAGCCTGCAGGTCTATTGATTGGACTCATGTTTGGATTTAGAGGCATGTGTAGATTTTTTGGGAGCTCAGTAAGAGCCCAAGAGTCAATTCGACTCCTAAACTAATCGATCCTTGACCAAGAGGTCGAGCAGATGCTGAGAGGAGCAAGGGATTTGTGTTAAGTTGTACTAGAGCACAATTTTACTTGCAAACAACATGTAAAGAAGGAGGCAAAGTGTTGATTCTCTATGGAGGATTATTGCAAGGTGTGCAACATACAGATGACATCCAAGTGGTCTACAAGGGAAAAGCTGGAGGTTCTCTCAGTTGCATAGTAATAAGTAGACAACCAGGTGGACTAAGGCATAGGAACTGGTTGTGTTCTTTGAGGTAGAAGGTGAATATGGATACTAAAGGCCAGAGGCGAGTTAGAGGAGAAGACTGCCAAAATTTGCACAAAGAACATATGGATAAATATCTTGAGGAGACCCGAGCATAAATGGAGAATTTGATGTTGAAGATGCCACAGGAAGCACAAGGAGGATAGAAATATGATTGGCCCATGAAGCAGAAGGAAAAGTGGCCTATCCAACAACTGATTGCTCGGAGGAAACAATAGATGTTGACAAGGTGGTTGGGGCATATTGAAAACCTTAGGGCCACAGAGGAGGTTTTTTACATTTGTGAACCATAGGTTGGGAGGAACGTCTATGATGAGGAGAATAAGAGATCAGTTAGAGATCTCATGAGCTGCCAGGAGGTCAGAAGCCTAAATTCAAATTGTGAGGTGGGCAATGAGATGAGACCAGTGAGAGATCTCATAGACTACCAGGAGGGCAGAAGTGAAATCCAAAATTGCCAGGTGGGAAAGGGAGATGAACCGAAACTGTTTAAGGGTCGAATGAGCTCAGTGAAAAGGTCATATCGACAAGAAAGGCTAAAAGGTGAAAGGGAGGTAGGAGAAAGGCCTCGTTTGTGTGAAGATTCACATGGGGTTATAGTCCATGTGAATAAATATGATGAGAAGTTAAATACTTCCACCATCCATGAGGAGGATCAGAGGCATGTTCTAATAATTGGGGGAATCAAGGTATTCCTACCACATAGCCTAGAAGAGGCCAATGCGTATACTACACGTGAGGAGGTGATGCAACAAGAATCTGAGGAAGAGGTCATGGGGCCAATTTTTTTAAAATATAACAATTTATGTATTGTAGGTGCATAAGTGGAAGGAAACTCAACTATGACTATAATAAAGGATATGGTGTAGAAATTGGCATCTTCCCCACAGGAGATGAAGGAAGAGGAGAATACTAGTCAGGTGCTCAATCTGTGGGAGAAGGAATTGAAAATGATGTAGGATTGGCTATGTCATCCAGGCATAGAAGATGAATTCTAGGAGATAGTCATGCTAGATGAAGGATAATTCCAGTCTGAGGAGAAGTTGGATGAAGCTGGAGTTTCACTAGCACAAGAAGAGACAAAGGAGATGACATAATTCAAACTGTCAGATGATATGACTGAGAAACAACACAGCGAGGAGGCTGTAGAATTTAATGATGCAGTGGAGTGTAAAGCTATTGCCAGAGAAGTTGAACTCAACTTGGGATATCCGATTGAATTTCCCATTGAGGTGTGTGATGAGAAGGGGCAGGAGATCAGACTGCCAAGGAAGAGCCAGCATGTGAACCACCTAGATTGGGTGATAGAGGAGATAGAAAAGATGATGTTAGATTCAACAAAAAAAGTAGTCAACAGAGGAAAGATGAGTAGAGGAGGACCTGCAAGAGAAACGGGGAAGAAAAAACAACATCAACAAAGGAAAGGAGCAGGTGGACAGCTCCACATAAGGACTTGGGATCCAATACGATTTCAAAAATAGAGTAGAGGAGATCATGAGAAGGAGCTCATGATTTTCCCAACAGTTGAGTATGATGTGGGAGAATATTTCCACCTTAGCATGCGCCAACAATGCAACACATCAATGCACATTCAAGAAGGGGAGAGGACCCAACCCTCTCATTTTTTCCCTAAAATTTAAATTTCTACATAATTAAAAATTGTTATTAAATGATGTAAGGATGGAGTAAATCCAAGATAGACTTTCTACATGTTATAGACAGAGTTTACCTTAATAGGCTTGAGTTGTACATATATTGATCTTTCCCTCATATCTGAAAATGGAAATATGCATTCAATGTAATTTATGAGCAGTAGGTAGCTTGGAGGGAAAAGATCGATGAACCCCTCTTATATATATCAATGTAATTTGTGCCCCGTGGAGGTTGTTGAAAGTGGTTGAACATCATTGTAATACAAGGAGAAGAAATTCGTCACTCTGTAGCAGTCCAAGCTTTGTACATAGTGTAATTTACCTTCAATTTTAATATAAAGAACATAATTTCTTGTTTTATGAATTTATGTGTGTGTATGCTTTCATGTCAGGTGTATCTATTAAGCCCTAATATTGGCTCATTACCCCTTAATTGGGGCATATTATATTAGTAATGTTATTTTATTTATGTTGGCTTTAGGCCATTAGTTGTAATTATACCTCCTAGTCTCCTATATATACCAAGGAGACATTTTCATTT
>ML776999.1:1319197-1333922 GCA_009831015.1 Picea engelmannii
TTAGGCCATTAGTTGTAATTATACCTCCTAGTCTCCTATATATACCAAGGAGACATTTTCATTTTGAATCATCTTGTACTTGAACATTTAAATGGGGTAAAAGGAGGTTTCCCCCTCGAAGAGGCTTATTATCTGAAATTCTCTCTTTTTCAAGGCGTTGAGTACTTTTTCTGAGGATTTTCTATGCTATATTGATATTTGGTTCTTAACAGTATCTTTGTGTGAAGGTTTGTTGTGTTTTCATGTATGTTGTATATGTATCAATAGGTTTCATTTGCAGTAGAGAGAGATAGAACTCTCTATATATGTGGGTTTATGAAATTTCTGGGTTCTTTTAGGCTGGTGCAAGGAGTGCACGACAGGGTAAATATACCTAGGTAGCCAATGCAAGGAGTGTGTGTTTGAATTCTGTTTTGAGTTAAAAAAGAACGTGCCAGAAGGGAACACTAAAACAATTTGAAAGCTCAGAAGGGATAGTGCTAGAGGAGCCTCAGAGTTCCTGAACACTCTAGAGGAAAGTTTGTTCTAGAGAAAGCACAACCAGAGTTGTTGAATACTCTGTTAGCTATGCAGGGAGTGCATTGAGCAGGAAGTTTCCAGGAGGGAATGATATTTCCTTTAAAGGAGTAAGGGGATGGAGACATCATAAGTCTGAGCAAGTTCAAATCTCAAGAGAGATAATGAAATTATTCATAAAGGTCAGCACAAGGAGTGCGCAGGAATATTTTTTGAAAATCTTATAAGTTTGAAGCCATTGAAGGTTCAAGGAGTGTAGGGCGTGTGCAGAGCCAGGCTTGTTTCAAGTTCAAAATATTAGGAGGGGAAATTCCTTTGCCCACAAAATATTTGAAAAGAGTGAAGAAGTCGATAATAGTCCAAGTCTTGGGCTGTGAGGAAAGCACAAGGAGTGCGCCGGAGGTAAAGTGTATTAAAAATTTACAAGCTCAAGAGGACAAGAGTGGAGTGCCAGGAGGGCACCATAATTTTTCTAGCAAAAAAGAAGTCTTGAACATATTTAATTTTGAGAAAGGTAAATATCAGGAGAAGTAAACCTTTTATTAGTGCAGATAGAAGCCAATTCATTTGGACCTGTAGAGAAAATTCCAAAGGGTTGAGCCCCTTAGTTTTTTAAAGCATCTCTAAACTCAAAAGAGATAGTGGAGAGTTACAGGAGTCACACAAGTATTGCACAAAACAGGAGTAAGGAAAGACTTATAGAAGCTCAGGAGGGTTAGGATGCTTTATAACGTGGGAAGGGACCAAAGAGTCGGTCTGTATAGAAAAGTAGCACGAAGTCCAAGTCCTTTGAAAACCTTAAAGGAGACAAAATCTTAGGAGGTATAACACTGGTCACAGCTTAACACCTAGAGTCCAGTCGAAGGATCAAAGGTAGGAGCCTTCTAAAAGGTTGAAGGACCCTTCATGTGAAGGAAATAAAAGTGCACAGGAGGGGAGGAGCTACAAGAACTGTTGATATCGATGGGAGGAGTGATATGAACTATGAGATCTACGTCCATGCAAGCATAGGAGAGCACACAAGGAGACTAGATCTCAAACATCAGATCAATAGAAGGTGTTCGTAGAATAAAAATAGATACTATATGTCATATCTAGGAGCAGAGGTTGACATCCATTGGACCCGGAGGAGTCGCATGAAGTATAGCCCTAAAGATCCTTCAGCACTTAGTGCTTCAGTGGATTTTGTATCTTGTGGAGAAGTCAGGACTGTTGAAGTCCCGAAGGCCGAAGTTAGCCTTCATCGTTGGATTGAGTGACACATGGAGTTGGATTAGTCCTTATGTTACCTTGTAATTTGAGAGGAACAACATCAAGGAGGATCCCATAACCCAAAAAGGACCGAAGGCTGAAGTCCTTAAGCATATCTGAGTCATCTGTTTCTCAACAAATCTGGGCCGTCCATCCAAAGGATAGATTTCAGGTGGCATAAGGGTTCAATAGGTAGGTTTAAGGAGGAGTAAGGTATCACCAAAGCGCTCATAGGCCCAAAGTCCAAAACATCGTCAGTCGTCGATCTGCAAGGACGTGTGGAGGGAATATTAAGACTCTACCAGTTTGGCATTCAATGCTTTGCAAGCATCATGTGTTAGAGAGGAAGATAAGTCACCAAAGGTTGAAGCACCGAAGTCTTAGCGCCCTTTGGGTTAAGCTCCTGGTCATTGCTCATGGTTAGACGAGGAAGATGGCATAGTAGAAGGGAGCTAGCGCCTGTGTAAAATTTTAATTTAAAAAAAAAAATAGATAATCCCACAATTCTGAGTCCTCAGTCACGTAATGTTGCCACTGGGGGGAAAAAAGGGCTAAGTCTTGCCTTTTAAATTTTAAAAGGAAAAGTTCCAAGGAGAAATCTCACGGGTCTATTGCTTGGACCTGTGTCTAGATTTAGGGGCCTGTGTACATGTTTTGGGAACTCAGTAGGAGCCTAAGAGTCAATTTGACTCCTAAATTGATCGATCCTTGACTGAGAGGTTGAGCATACCCTCGGAGGAGAAGGGGGTTTGCGTCAATTGGGAATCAAGGGAGGGTGCACATATTCCATAGTGTTGTGTACACACAAGTAAGTGTGCATGAATGATTTTGATGTCTCTCTCTCTCTCTCTCTCTCTCTCTCTCTCTCTCTCTCTCTCTCTCTCTTATATATATATATATGTATATGTATATGTATATATGTATATATGTTTTGAGGCTAGAGATCCTGTGTGACTATTGGGTTGGTGAGCCGAGACAAAAATAAGTGAGTTTTCATATTGTTATAAAGTGTATCACACTTAAAATTATTAATATAATATTACATCACTATGCATAGACTGACTCAGAAGAAAAGAGATGGGGGGTTGACTCCATTCAAAAAGGGAAAAATGGGGGAGTATTTTAATAATATTTCCGAAAAGTGTAACTTTATAGATATATTACTTATCCTATGTTCCCAAGGGATGGGAATGAGTCACCAAGTGTTGAAATTTAATTAAGAAGGTGACAAGTGTCAAGTTGAAGACATGTAATATATATTGCTGGACTTACTGTAATTCGAGAGATTTATCACTCATTCAGGGAAATCATCCATTGTTTTCCTCCATCATTTAGAGATAGAATTTTATATTTTGTTGTATTTATGTTAATGGATTAACCATGTTCTTGGAATCAAGATTGGTATGATTGAAGAAGTGAGTTGTTAGGCCCATAGTTTGTGCAATAGGCAGGTTGTCAGGCTCGTGAGAAATATCTTCAGTTTGGAGATTGACATGGAATTTTTCCTTGGTGAATTGGGAATTAGTTGCAGTTCTTTGAGACTTCTTGACCTGACATGTTGTTGAAGCCCTGGAAAGGAAGTGGGGTAGTCGAAGGACTATTGAGAAGATAAGAGGCACACTTCTTGGGGTGTGGTAGGCATGTGGGGAATAAGGGACTGTAGACTAGTTGCAACAATCAACACCTAGGACTGAGAAATTCAACTATTGGTTAGACCATATATTGACACTATGAATCATTTTACCCTGGTGGAGTTCAATCCCTAGCTCGGGGGTGACCTGTTTAAAATATTATGAGCAACAACGTCTATCGCTGGGAGGAACATCTAATTCATGCGTGTAGTTGTTGACCTTTTATAAAAGATAAGTGTTTTTTTGTGCTTGTATGTTTATTGTGTGCTTATTCATATATAACTATTGTGATGTATTACTTATATAGTGTTGTATATGAATAATGGTTGTTATTCTGTTAATGTTGTCTATTCTGTAAGAATGATGTGAGTATTTAGCATAATATTCATATATGATGGGTATAATAGTTGATGAATAACTTATGTTAATATAGTTTTGGTAAATGGTCAAGAAATTTCTTAGTGAGGATAGAAGTATCATGTGTGTGGAAAGTGGTCTATGAGCACAAGTGACTAGTTTCATTGTGTGCATTTGAATGTAGTATGTGCGCTTAGGAAAGCAAGAAATGCAAGTGGAATCAAAATAGTTATGTACACCGTGGTATTCGGATGCTCCATATGGTTTGGCGCACAATTTTTATTCAAGTTTATTCCATTGTTATAGATTGTTAAACATGAGGGAATGTAGCACGGTGCGAACTAGTTTGTGTCACACGCATTTCCTCGGGTGATTCCGTGCAGTTTAATGTTAACTGCGCACTAGACTTTTTGATGTATCATAACATATGTTGGAAGTATTTTTGTGGCATGGACCGACTTAGGAGACTAGGGACTTTACACATAAGATAAGAACATTTTGATTTCTTCCATTTTTCAAAATATATTCCTTCAAATTGAGCATATCCTTTTCACACTAGGCTTGCTTTGTTTCTAGTTACCTGTCCATCTTCGTTTATATTTTTTTTGAATACCCATTTTGTCCCAATCACAATTTTGTCCTTTTGCCTTGGAACTAGTTCCCATGCCTCATTCTTCTCTATTTGATTTAGTTATTATTCCATAGACTTGATCCAATGTTCATCATTTCTGGCTTCCTCAAAGTTACTTGATTCAACTGTGGATAGTAATGAAAAATTTTCTTGTTTAGGTTTTTTTTCTTTCTTTCTTCTTTTGGTTTCTACTACGACACTTCTATCTCCAATGATTTGTTTTGATGGATGATTCTTCTGAACCCGATGGTTAGGTGTCCAAGAAGGTGTTTGCAAATCTTGATGGTTGTTTTCTTCTTGTTCTACTTCTTCCTACTTCTCTTCTTCTTCTTCTTCTTCTTCTTCTTCTTCTTCTTCTTCCTCTTCTTCTTTCTTTAGTTCTTCATTTTATTGTTCTTCAAAGATGTTTGAATTTGTGATTAGCTTCCTAGTCTTCATTAAGTCTGTTTCATAAAATTTTACATTGATGCTTTCCACTATATTGTTCAATCTTAGATTGTAGCACTTATATGCTTTGATTTTTCATGAGTACCTAACAAGTATGCCTTCGTCCACCCATGAGTCAAATTTTTCAATATTCTTTTCTTCCCTTTTTATGTAACACTTTCTTTCAAACACTCTAAATTGCTTGACATTGGTCGATCTTCCTTTCCATAAATAACATGGAGTCTTATCACTATTATTTATGATCAATCCTATTTTCAATATATAACCAATTGTATGCATTTCTTTCCCCAAAAATATATCACTTAGTTTGGAGTCCTTCAACATGGTTCGAGCCATTTCTTGTACAGTTCTATTTTTCCTTTCAAAAACTCTGTTTTGTTGAGGTGTTCTAGTTGTTGAGAATTGTATGTGTATTCCCCATTCTTCATAGAAATCCTTAAATTCATTTGAAGTAAACTCACTTCCATTATCTGATATTAAGCATTTGATTTTCAAATTAGTTCCATTTTCAACCAGTTCCTTGAATACCCTGAAACGTTCGAAAGATTTTGAATTTTTCTTGAGGACGCAAGCCCAAGTCATTCTGATGTAGTCATCAATGAGTAACATGAATTATTGTTCACCATCTAGTCCTTTTGTTCTAGTGGGCCCAAATAAATCAGTGTCTACAACCTCCAATGGTTTTTTCCTAGAGTATTCCTTTGTCTTGAATTCAACTTTTGTTTCTTTTCCATGGTGATAGTGCTTGCACATAGTATTCATTGGCTTTGTAATTTCTAACATTTCTCCTACAACTTTCTTCTTGTTGATATTGAAAATATTTTAAAAGTGCATATGGCCCATTCTCCTATGCCAAAGCCAAATTTCATCTTCCTTTCCCAAACAACATCTTTCTTCTTCGATCTCATTCAAGATGTATATGTTTTTTGGATTCCTCATCGTTGTTGCCACTAGCCTTCCTAATCCTTCTTTCCTTATTTCAAATTCTTTTAAATTGAATATAAATGTTTTTCCCTGATCACACATTTAGCTCACACTTAGCAAATTATGCTTTATATTTTCAACAAGTAGGACATTTTCTGCCACAACATCTTTCTTTCCAAGATTGATTGTGCCTTTTTCCTATAATTTTGGCTAAGTTATCATTTCCAAATGTGATAGACCCCTGTTTTTATTTATTTAATGTTACAAATATATTTTTGTCTCCATTCATATGCATTGAACATCCAATGTCAATATACCAATGGATTCTTCTATTTTGGGCTTGTAAGGAAAACCCACATTCCTCAACCTTCAAATCTTCGTGCTTCCTTTTCCAAGTTCTCTGTTGTTCCTATGTATGATTGAAAGGAACATGCCTAGTTTCCCTTGAAGAAACCATCATATCACTTTTGCAATTTTTGGTTATGTGTCCAAAATTGTTACATTTGTATCATTCAATTTCATAACCCAAAGCAAAAAATCCTATATAATTTATGTTAAACGTCTCACGAGGCTTTTGGGGATAATTTCCTTCATAATGATTCTTGGTATTTTCATAGCTACTTCTGTTCCAAATGTTTCTACCCTTTTCATATAAGGCTCTACAATTTATGGCTTTATTCCCAAAACTATTGCAAGAATAACACAAGCCAAGAAAAATATTTTGGTACCTAGGTGTGGGTGGTCTTCTCGCTGGTGTTGTTCTTCTGAAATCATAATCTTATTATTGGGTCTTATTCATTGTTGGTTGTTGATTCCATGTTCCTCTAAATGCATAATCTTATTCTTGATTCTTATTTATTTATGGTTTATGTATGCCCTCCTTTAGAGACTTGTATTCTTTTTTCTTGATGGAACCCTTGATAGTATCTACGTAACTTATTTTCTCTATTTCATTTCTTGTCATCATAGATTTTGAACCCTCACCAATATTATTTTGTTTGTATCCAAGTCCAGACTAGTCATAGAATGTTTTTTTATTGCTAATATTTCATACATTCTTTTGGTGCTATTGCAAAGATTTAGTTGGATGTCCTTCGTATGTAGTTACTTTCTTAGTGAGACTATTTTTTTCTTTTCTTCCAGTTGTCTCTTATGTGTTTCTTCAATAACTGTTGCTTCTTCCAACTGAATCCTTAGATCTATGATAGTCTCCTTGGATTCTTCAGAATTTTTTCTAGGGTTTTGAAATCCTTCCTTCATTTTACTTAACTTTTCTTTAAGAGACTTGTTTTCCTTATTATTATTAGATCACTTAAGGAAATGATCAATTCTTCTTCAAGATTCACTTCTCCTTATTCTTCATAGTCTCCTTAATTATTTTTAGTACTTTCCTCGTGAGTCTCTAATTCCATGAAGAGTACACTTCTTAAGTCACTATCACTATCATCATCTTCATCGAATGAGGACCAATCATCTTTTGAATAAAGACTTTTATTTTTTTTAAATATTCCTTTATATTTTTCCTTGTCTCTTTTTTTATATTTATTTTGTTTCTTAGAACTTCTTCTTCATCACTATCCTAAACCATTGGATAATAACATTTGGAGGAAAAATGTCCAACTTTACCACAATTAAATCATTTGAAAGGAATCTTACCTTTGTACAAAGTTTTTTCCTTCTTCATTGTCTAAATGATCACTATCCATGGAGCAAGGTTTTGACCTTAGATTGTTCTTTCTTGTCTTCTTGGAGGCTTTGAAACATGGTTCCCTTCTGGATGGATTTTTCTATTCTATTCTCATTTCATATGTTGTAAGTATTCCATGTATTTCATCCATGCTCAACATAGCCAAATCTTGTATTTCTTTTAGAGATGATATTTTAGGGTCAAATCTCATTGGGAGAGATCTCAATATCTTTTACACAATAACTGAAATTTCAATATTTTCTCCTATTCCTCTTACAATATTCACAATTTCATCAACTTGGAGAAAATAAGTTGCAATATCTCCATCTTCCTTCATTCTTAGATGTTCAAATTGTCGTATGTAAGTTTGAAGCTTGGCCCCTTTTACTTTAGAATATCCTTCATAAATATTCTTGATCTTGTCCCATATTTTTCCCAACATTATTTGTTGGGGGAGAAGATGGTGAAGTGTATACATTTAATACAAATTTCCAAACATCAAATCTCTGTGCCTGCAAAATGATCTCATTCTTATGCCCCAAAAAGAATAATTTTTCCCATCAAACAATGGTGTTCTATTTTTGGTAAATTCTCCTTGCTTATCCATGATATTCATTCCAGTGGCTGAAATGTTCTTGAAGGAACCTCACTCTGATATCAATTGTTAGAATATTCAAGAATACTAACGGGGGGGGGGTTGAATCAGTATATAGTTATTTCAAAAATTTTAACTTTCAAGAACTACATAAACATTAACCATTAATCATTCCATTCATAATCACATAAAATCATACACATTGAACATAGATTTTTACGTGGAAAACCAATTGAGAGAAAATCACAGAAACATTTAATAAGTAGTTTCATGATTTTACAAGCACCAATTTGAAGGAAACACCCACTCCTTGAGTTTTCCAAAAACTAATGGAAGGAGACATCCATCCCATTGGAATAATTTAAATTATGATACAGGATCAAATCAACCTTCAAATACAATCCCAAAATCACTTCTTAAATATGCATAAAAAAATGTTCAGAAATGTACCTCAAATATGAAAACTTGTAAGATTCACCACGTGGTTAATTTTCCATTTCTGATTCTTAAACTTGGACCTCGGATATTAGGATTTTTTCATGTTATAATGAAACAAGTGGAATTCAATTTGGACCTACCAAGCTTCAAATATAACCGTTTTCTCTTGAACACTTGTTCGGGACTAGTTTCTGGATTAGTCACAAACCCTAACTTCCAACAAGTATACATCCTTACATGTAATGAATCAGGATATGAAACTTGTACCCAATCTTATTCACTATATTCTATGAATTTAATCCATGTTTCATTGCTTGAATTGTCCTAGAAAAAAATTATAGAGAAAATGGAAAGATGACCCGTTTTGAAGAAGAAAACCCTAGTTTTAAAAACATAAACTTCCACTGAGTATAAATCCAAACTTGTATCGAGTCAAGACCTAAAATTTGTACCCAATATTTTTCTCTATCTCTTCTAAAACACCTACAAGTTTCAATAAGTTAATCATTCTAGAAAAAAGGTTATATCAAAAATGCCAAGATGACCTTCAAAGAAAAACCTTAGAACAAATCATCACAAGACTTCATCTTCCCTTGGAATTTTGCCCTTCTTCACTTCATATTCCCTTGGAAATTTTTTCCTTCGGGATGAAATTCACTCCTCTTCCTTGGCTAGGTTGAATTGGTGTTATGAGAGTTTTTCCCTATGACCTTAGGTCATGTCACAGTAGAGTGAGACTATATGTAAAAGACAGAACCTACCCTCAAACACACCAATGCTATGACAAAATAACTACTTTAAGGAGAGAAGGAAAGGTATCACACCTTGTATCCTATGTCTAATGTAGATCCTCACTCTCTATATTTGATTTTATCCTAATCTCCTCTGGAATCAACTTGCAAAAGAAGATCGAGTCTATGCTACAACCAAGTAGTTATGAATTCAAATTATGCATGTAATGTGCAAAAATTTAAGTATATGAATCAAACCAACATATATCAATAGATTGAATCAATTTACACATTTATGGAGGGAAATATAACTCTTTTATTGAAAACAATATAAGTAGGTAGTTACAATATGACTCTAACTGTCAGCACTGCCTCGTACCCAACCACCCAGGTTCCTCCACTGGTCCTTCAAGAATCAACTCAGCAAGATGGATCTTCTTCAAATGAATAAGAAGGGATATGAAAATAACCTATATTCATATATGATAGAGAAAGGAGTGATATAAAATAATTTTTCAAATCAGGGAATGCTACTCAAAGGCTCAAGGAAATAGGAAGCTTGCAAATTGTCAGCATAATCTTGCAGCAAGGTTGTATTCCTTATCCATGCCCTCATAGGTGATTTTATACTATCCTCAAGAGGTTGAGGTGGTTGTATTCCATTTTTTACGGGCCAAGGGAAGTTTGGGAACGATCCCTATTGGATTACTAAGAAAGGGGTGGATTAGTAATGAGAAATTTTATTCCCTTAACCACATTGTATTCTTCAACAATATTTAGCAGTTTATCTTTAACATTCAAATAGATCATAAACAATATAAACATAAATAGCATCACATCACAATAGATACACAGTACACCAATATTTACGTGGAAACCCAAATGGGAGAAAACCAATAAATTATTTTCTTATATATTTATTAAAAGAAAACATTCATTAGAAGCACCAACTTTCGATTTTCCATCTAGTTCAACCATTGACATTTCAATCCAAAAATTTATTCCAGGTAAAGTTCTCCCTATGTTTTTATTTAATGTATGACACAATCCTACTCCATTTCATTTTAAACTAAGTATGGCAATCAATTTTGTGATTGAAATGGTGTCTTTTGTCTTAGAATCAAGAAATATTCATCTTATCTTGTTTCCATCATAACATTTATTATCATCATTACATTCATAAATGGGGTGATCTTGAGATGTTTCACCCTGTTGCAACATGTAGAAAATTCTTCACAAACTTAAAAGAATAAGAATTCATCAATCACCTGACCACTATGAGCTAGATTGTAGGTGAAGTCAATATGGATAGTGTCTTGGGTCACTTGGACCACTATGAGAAAAATTGTGATCAAGTGAACTATGATCACAAATTTGTAACTAGTGGGTGTAGACCTCCCTAACACATTCTCATTCATGGTGTTATGAGAAATGGGCATGTATCCAACAAATGCATCTTTACAGAATGGATGTTTTCCATTTAAACCATTGTAATATGAAGAAACACCTCTACACACTAGAGATAATAAGTTCTCAGTGCATTAACTAACACAACAATATTAAAACTCCTTAGAGAAATAATTAAAATGTTACCAGTGTCTTCATAGACTATAAATGCACGTTAACATAGACACACACATACCAAAATCAATGGACATGGAGACATTATTTACCCTGGAAACCCAAATGGGAAAACCAACTTTGAATGGGGCTTAGCATTTCATTCATCTATCTCTAGTTACAATGTTGTTCATCCTTCTCTCCTTAGCCAAAAAAACCCATTGGAAGTGAAAACCATGAAGGAAATATGGGGAGTTGGTGGTAAGGGGATGGAAAATAGCCATGACATTTCGTTTCCCCTTCCTCTTCCTTCTCTCCTATTTTTATTTTATTTTTATCTCTCAAATAATCCACTTTTCCCTCTCATATTCATTTGTCTCATTCAACTTTACATAGGCATTGGTTTACAATGTTTTCTAACCTTTGTTAACTACTGAATTGGATTTAAAGTACCGAGTCTTACCCATTCATTGGTTCGGATCCATGTCAAATCAAATTGTAGTGGTGTGATTCATACATATTTATGCACTAGTGATCCTAACAAAAATAAAAAGCACATTTCCCTTTATCAATATCATTATTGTTACTATCCGAACTATTATCATAATTGTTAAAAAACATTATGGTGCACAAGGTAATATATGCACCTATGTTTTTACATATGTAATATGTATCAGTGTTTTCATTATATAAAATATGCATCGTGGCTTCAAAAAGATATAATGCACATTGGTGTGTATTATATATTTTTAAAGCCCTAATGCTTATCAAAGATTAGTGCACTGATGCTTATCATCAATATAAGTGTCTTGAGGGTTTCATTATTTAAAATATGTAATAGGGCTTCAAAAATGAATAATATGTACTAGTGTGTGTATGTGCACACACACACACACACACACACATATTGAAGCCCCGATGCATATCAAATATTAATGCAATGGTGTGTATTAAAAATGTATATTGAAGCTTTGGCACATATAAAAGATTAACACACCAGTGTGTATTGTATAAATTTGGGTGTACCAATGCACATTATCAATATAAGAACAGCGACAAAAAAACTCCACTAAAACCTTTGACTTCTCGGGATTTTTAGTTATAATAAAAATCCATTAAAACCTATGCTACCAATTGTGAAAGTTTTAGTATAGTTTGTTTTTGATAATTTTGTTCAATCTTGTAACACTAAAAATATTTGCAATAACCTTTTCTAGGTGGTGTTTTCCTTGTAGTGGAAAAAAGGTGAATACAATATGAGAAATTAGAATGTAAAATGGAAGCAAGGAAAAGAAAATTTAAGACATAGTAGAGGTGTGAGTCTCATACTTCCATTCATTTTATTCATAGACAACCATAGTTAGTATAGCAAAGATTTTGAAATTACCTTCTTTTTTCCTAGATTTGTCCTTGAAGAAGGAAACCAAATTTAAATGGAGGAAAAATCAAAAGAGGATCTTAATATGTTCTAGCATCCTTTAAAAGAGACACTAGACTAGGGAAAGATGGTTGTATAGTGGAATTTTATTTAGGGTTTTATGAATTACTAAAAGGGGATCTTTTAAGGGAAATATAGGAAGTTAAAAGTACATGGGAATTTCTTGGAGCTTTCAATACTACCTTCTTAGAATTAATGCTAAAAAAGGATAATCCTGGAAGATTTGATGAGTTTAGGCCAATATCATTATGTAATTATATACATAATATACTATAAAAAATTAGCAGTGAGAATCAAAAAGATATTCTCGAAGGTAATATTCCAAGAAAACTTTGGATTCTTAACAAGGAGGTAGATTCATGATGCATTAGGATAAACTCAAGAAGGATTTCACTCTATAAAGCTTAAAAATATCTCAACTATGGTAATTAAATTATATTTATCAAAGGATTATGATATGTAAGACACCCAACCCCTTAAGTACCTTTTTAAGGGATGGGGTATTAAAATTTCTATTTTTCTCAATCATCTCAATACCTCTTCTCAAGGGAACCATTGTCTTATTCTCATTAATACATGTCCAACAACTGTCTCCATGCTCCAAACCGAGCTTTGGATAAAAAGGTATGGCCTTCCAAAGTTCTTGGCACTCATTGGCCAAGTGACACCTCACTACCACGTGGCTACCTAGCCCATGTGTCATCTGGCATGGCATACTCATGGATTTGACATGGTGCTTTCCATATGGCTCACTGATCCACAGTTCCAACTCTACAGAACCTCTCATCATCATCATTAGGAATTTCATTCCCATGCGTTGATAGTCCCTTAACCAACGTTACGATGATGATCCGTTATCCAGACCCCTCCTAGATCCAATGGTCCTTGACCCGAGAATCCAATGACCCTAAGTGATTCTGATCCAGGTGGATATTAGTGGCCACCCACCTTTTTCGATTGGCTCAAAATAGTTTTCTTGCAATTTTGGCAATTTACTATTTTTAGTAGTTTTTAACTTCCAAGGCCATCTAGAGGGCCCAAATGAAGGTTTTTAAATATAGAGGTTCTCAATGATATCCAAAGGCATTATTTATCCCCCAAAATGAATCTCCTCGATGATACCTTTCCATTGAGCTATCACACGCCTAAAACAGAGATCGTATGCAAAAGTTACAACCCCGGGAAGTTGATGTACTAACTTACCCAAACGGGGCCCACATGACTTTTGGTGCTTCATATCCTAGGGTTAGGTTTTTGGATGTATGGGTTTTTTGGAATTCCTATTTTATTGTAAAAATGCCTTGTGAACCTCATTGTAATCATCTTCTTGCAAATGTGAGTAGCCGTCATATCTCTTCTCAGAGATAAGCTGCCACCATTCTAGTGAGTCTTGCACTCTGTATTTTTACAGTCTCTGTACATTTCTTTGATTAATAGAAACCATGTATTACTGTATATCTGTGTTTATGGATGCATCTCTGATACATTTATGTTATATTATTGAATATCTACGATATCTATGTGCATTTCTTTATTATATCTCTGCTCTCATTTCGTGCCCAAAAGAATCTAGATCAGTGGTATCAGAACAAGTTGTTCTTGATCGTTTTTTTCAGTGCATGTCCCTGAACAGGTCCGAGTATAGAAAGTTGGGTCTCGAGCTTGTCTCTCTTGATTACAATCTCTCTCACACACCCAAGAAACCCTCAATGGTGGAAGAAAAGAAAAACGACGGAGCAGGCGATCCTATAAGTTTGTTGCTTGAACAAGCTCTCACGCGACAGAGGGATGAAATGATGGATAATTTTCCCCACATCCTTCAACGCCTCCGATAACATCAGGAACATATTCATCAATAGGCCACTTTGGAGGCACCTCGAATTTTAATGTACAAGTCAATTTTGATATTCATATATTTGAAGGTAAAATAGATGCGGATGCCCTAGATAAATGGTTAAATCTGTTAGAAGGTTATTTCTCTGTTCACAATTTTTTTGATAGAGAAAAGATCATCTTCATGCTCCTTAAGGCTCTCCCCCATGTTAAACAATGGTGGGAAACTTACTGGGAGCATATTTCCATAGAGGAGTCTGGAATATATGGGGCCAAGCCCACTTGGGATTTTTTTGTGGATGCGGTAAAGGAACAATATTACCCTGTTGGAAACTATGAGGACTAGTACATGAGATGGACCACACTACGGCAAGAGAGGGGACAAGTGGTTCCAAAGTTCACCAATACCATAGATGATTTTAGGGGCTAAATTTCGCAAATGGGCTAATTTTCCATGGTTTCTCCCAAAAACAATTTCGCTAATTTCCATTTTTTCTAAAAACGATTCACCCAAATTCCATAGAATAAAACTATTTTACCTTAAAAATCGCCAAAAATTTATAGAAACTATATAAAATCCTTATAAATTTGAATATTTTTACAAAACTATAGCCAAACATTTTACATTTTTCATATTAAGGACTAGTAAGATTAGCCCATGTTTCTACATTTTAATATAAATTTCC
>ML776999.1:1333972-1361886 GCA_009831015.1 Picea engelmannii
GAAACTATATAAAATCCTTATAAATTTGAATATTTTTACAAAACTATAGCCAAACATTTTACATTTTTCATATTAAGGACTAGTAAGATTAGCCCATGTTTCTACATTTTAATATAAATTTCCATCCTTAAAATCATCCTTGACCAATACCTTCCATACCTTGTGCACCAAGATGGGTATCAAAGACTCCGAATGACATTTGGTTCTGAAATACCGTGGGGCTCTACATAGATACATCCAAACTAAAATGGATTTTTTGGACATCTCATCACTCTGTGCTGCCTATCAATATGTTGTTAAAATCGAGAAGAAATTTAGGCACCAGAACAAACGGGAGTTCGGGTCTTAAAATCTGAAACAACCAAATTATGACAAAGACAACCCTAACAAACAGTCTCCCGAACACCATTCCAAGCCACAGGAAGATGAAGAAGGACACCGGAAAATGGTGTGATTTCCACAAAATCCCCTAGCACAACACCGATGAATGTCACTCAAAACAACCATTGGTGGTCGAGATCAAAGACAAGGAGCCAAACCCTGATTCAAAATATGATTCTGAAAATACTAGTAAAGGACAAATCATTGACGCAGACCCCACTTCTATTATCGTGACCAGAAGAACCAACATATACTGAAGAGGGACATCACATTTTTCATTCACAGATGTGGGTGAAGGGAACCTCGTTGCATTTTATTGTTGATAGTGGAAGCCAGAAGAACCTCATCTTAAAAAAGGTCGTCAGACATTTGGGATTGTAAAAAACACCACACCCACAACCATACAACATTGGGTGGCTTCTCCAAGGACGTGATGTTCATATTAGCCAGTAGTGTAGATTGTCATACAACATCCATCCCTTCAAGGATGAGGTATTATGTGATGTTTCCCCACTGGATGTTTGTGATGTTCTCTTGGGCCAACCATATATGTGGAAGTGCCATGTTGTTTATGAGTCTTGACCCCACAGTGTCATTATTTCTCTAGGGGGTCATCTCTACAGAATACCAGAGGTAGTTCCGACTACTGTTCCACCTAAAAAGTGTTGCAAGGTAGTATCTCATACTGTAAAATTCAGCTTCTTCACAATCTGTTCAGAAGGGGAACAAAAGGACACTGCAACCACTACAACCTCGCCCCCTGCACCTTCTATCCAACAGAAGCATGTCGAAAAGGTTACAGAAAAAGCACAAATATTCCTTCTACACACCATCCTCTCACATAGCCCAACTTGTTGAAAATCCTCAGCCTCAACAGATTCATGACAGACTTCCACAAACTGAGCAGTGCGACATCTCCAGCAAGGCAAGTAGCTCACCAAGATGCAAATTCATTAAATACTTTTCCCTCTCCCCCTGGAACTCAAATAAATCAAGACCATTGCTTCCTAATAAGGGAGGATTGATCCAGGTGAATATCGGCGACCACCCACCTTTTTCGACTGGCTAAAAACAGTTTTCTGGCAATTTTGACAATTTACTATTTTTAGCAGTTTTTAACTTCTGGGGCCATTTTGAGGGACCAAATGAAGGTTTTTCAAGATAAAGGTTCTCATTAATAGGAAAAGGAATTATTGATCCCCCAAAATGAATCTCCTTGATGATACATTTCCAAAGATCTATAACACGCCTAAAATGAAGATCCTATGCAAAAGTTACGACCCCGGAAAGTTGATGTACTAACTTACCCAAATGGGGCCCACATGAATTTTAGAGCTTCATCTACTAGGGTTAGGTTTTTGGATGTCTAGGGTTTTTGGCATTCCTATTTTATTGCAAAAATGCCTTGAGAGCCTCATTGTAATCATCTTCTTACGAATGGGAGTAGTTGTCACATCTCTTCTTAGAGATAAGCTGCCACCATTCTAGCGAGTCTTGAACTCTGTATTTTTACAGTCTCTGTACATTTATTTGATTAATAGAAACCATGTATTATTGTATATCTGTGTTTATGGTTTCATATCTGGTGCATTTTTGTTATATTATTGAATATCTATGATATCTCTGTGCATTTCTTTATTATATCTCTGACCTCATTTCGTGCGGAAAAGAATCCAGATCAGTGTTATCAGAATAGGATCTTCTTGATCATTTTTTTCAGTGCATGTCCCCTATGAGGTCCAAGTATAGCAAGTTGGGTCTCGATCTTGTCTCTCTTGAGGACAATTTCTCTCGCACACCCAAGAAACCCTCAATGGTGGAAGAAAATAAAAATGACAGAGCAGACGATCCTATAGGTCTGTTGCTTGAGCAAGCTCTCACGTGACAGAGGGACAAAATGATGGGGAATTTTTTCCACATCCTTCAACACCTCCCGATATAATCAGGGGAATCTTCATCAAGCAACCACTTTGGGGGCACCTCTTCTTTTAAGGTACAGGTCAATTTTGATATTCCTATATTTGAAGGTCAGATACATGCGGATGCCCTAGATAAATGGTTAAATATGTTAGAAGGTTATTTCTTTGTTCACAATTTTTACTTCTTAAGGCTCTCCCCCATGTCAAACATTGGTGGGAAACTTACTGGGAGAAGAGTTCCACAAAGGAGTCTGAAATATATGGGGTCGAGCCCACTTGGGACTTTTTTGTGGATGTGGTAAAGGAACAGTATTACCCTGTTGGCAACTATGAGGACTAGTACATGAGATGGAACAAACTGCAGAAAGAGAGGAGCCAAGAGGTTCTAGAGTTCACCAATACCTTCCATACCTTGCACACCAAGCTAAGTATCAAAGAATCTGAACGACATTTGGTTTTGAAATAACGTGGGGCTCTACACAGATACATCCAAACTGAAATGGATTTTTTGGACATCTCATCACTCGGTGTTTCCTATCGATATGCTGTTAAAATTGAGAAGAAATTTAGGCACCAGAACAAATGGGATTTCGGGTCTGCAAATATGGAACAACCGAGGTATGACAAAGAAATCCCTAAAAAATAGTCTCCCGAAAACCAGTCCAAGCCACAGGAAAATAAGGGTCATGGGAAGACAAAGAAGGACACCAGAAAATGGTGTGATTTCCACAAAATCCCCTGGAACAACACCAATGAATGTCGCTCAAAATAGTCATTGGTGGTCGAGATCAAAGACAAGGAGCCGAAACCTGATTTAGAATCTGATTATAACAGTATTGGTAAAGGACAAATCATTGACGCAGACCCCACTGCTATTGTCGTGACCACATCAATTCAACCAAAAGAACCAACAGGTATTGAAGGGGGGGAGCACCTTTTTCATTCACAGATGTGGGTGAAGGGGACCCCGTTGCATTTTATTGTTGATAGCAGAAGCCAGAAGAGCCTCATCTTAGCAGAGTTCATCAAATAGTTGGGATTGTTGACAACACCACACTCATAACCATACAACATCGGGTGGCTTCGCCAAGGACACGATTTTCGTGTTAGCCAATAGTGTAGATTGTCATACAACATCCATCCCTTCAAGGATGAGGTATTATGTGATGTTTCCCCACTGTATGTCTATGATGTTCTCTTGGGCCAACCATATATGTGGAAGCGCCATGCTTTTTATGAGTCTCAACCCCGCAGTGTCATTGTTTCTCTGGGAGGTCATCTCTACAGAATACCAGAGGTAGTTCTGACTATTGTTCCACCTAAAACGTGTCGCAAGGTAGTATCTCATACTGTACAATTCAGCTTCTTCACAATCTGTTCAAAAGGGGAACGGAAGGACACTGCAACCACTACAACCTCGCCCCCTGTACCTTTTATCCAACAGAAGTAGGTCGACAAGGTTGCAACAGAGTGAAAAGATTCATTCTTCACATGGTCCTCTCATGTAGCCCGTCTTGTTCAACAGCCTCAACCTCAAGATATTCGTGACAGACTTTCACAAGCTGAGCAGCGCGACGTCTCCAGGAAGGTAAGCAGCTCACCAAGATGCAGATTCAACAAACGCTTTTCCCTCTCCCCCAGGTACTCAACGAAATGAAGACCATTGCTTCCTAAGGAGGGAGGATTGATCCACATGGATATCGATGGCCACCCACCTTTTTCGATTGTCTCAAAACAGTTTTCTGGCAATTAAGGCAATTTACTATTTTGAGCAGTTTTTAACTTTCGGGGCCATTTTGAGGGCCCAAATAAAGGTTTTTTGAGATATAGGTTCTAAATGATATTATAAGGCATAATTGAACCTACAAATTAATCTCCTCGATGATACCTTTCCAACTATCTATCACACGCCTAAAATAGAGATCGTATGCAAAAGTTACGACCCTGGGAAGTTGATGTACTAACTTACCCAAACGGGGCCCACATGAATTTTGGCGTTTCATCTGCTAGGGTTAGGTTTTTAGATGTCTAGGGTTTTTGGAATTCCTTTTTTATTGTAAAAATGCCTTGAGAGCCTCATTGTAATCATATTCTTGCGAATGCGAGTAGTCATCACATCTCTTCTCAGAGATAAGCTGCCACCATTCTAGCGAGTCTTGCACTCTCTATTTTTTTAGTCTCTATACATTTCTTTGATTAATAGAAACTGTGTATTACTGTATATCTGTGTTTATGGTTGCATCTCTGATACATTTATGTTATATTATTTAGTATATGTGATATCTCTGTGTATTTCTTTATTATATCTCCACTATCATTCCGTGCCAAAAAGAATCCAGATCAGTGGTATCATAATAGGTTGTTCATGATCGTTTTTTCAATGCATGTCCCCAACGAGGTTCGAGAATAGAAATTTGGGTCTCAAGCTTGTCTCCATTGAGGACAATCACTCTTGCACACCCAATAAAACCTCAATGGCGGAAGAAAATAAAAACGACGAAGCAAACGATCTTATAAGTCTGTTGCTTGAGAAAGCTCTCACGTGACAGAGGGACGAAATAATGGAGAATTTTTCCCACATCCTTCAACGCATCCTGATAGCATCAAGCACATATTCATCAAGAATCCACTTTGAAGGCACCTCACCTTTTAAGGTATAAGTCAATTTTGATATTCCTATATTTGAAGGTTAGATAGATGCGGATGCCCTAGATAAATGGCTAAATATGTTAGAAGGTTATTTCTCTGTTCACAATTTTTATGCCAGATAAAAGATCATCTTCCCGCTCCTTAAGTCTCTCCCCCATGTCAAACATTGGTGGGAAACTTACTAGGATCATAGTTCCACAGAGGAGTCTAGAATATATGGGGTCGAGCCCACTTGGGTTTTTTTGTGGATGCGGTGAAGGAACAATATTACCCTGTTGGAGGCTATGAGGACCAGTACATGAGATGGACCACACTACGGCAACAGAGGGGCCAAGCGGTTCTAGAATTCACCAATACCTTCCATACCTTATGCACCAAGCTAGGTATCAAAGACTCCGAACGAAATTTGGTTTTGAAATACCATGGGCTCTACACAGATACATCCAAACTGAAATGGATTTTTTGGACATCTCATCACTCAATGCTACCTATCAATATGCTGTTAAAATCGATCAGGAATTTAGGCACCAGAACAAATGAGAGTTTGAGTATTCAAATCCACAACAACCAAAGTATGACAAAGACTTCCCTACCAAATAATCTCCTGAAAACCAGTCCAAGCTACAGGAAAATAAGGGTCACACGAAGACAAAGAAGGACATTGGAAAATGGTGTGATTTTGACAAAAGCCCCTGGCACAACACCAATGAATGTTGCTCAAAATAGTCATTGGTGGTTGAGGTCAAGGACAAGGATCCAAACCTTGATTCAGAATATGATTCTGAAAATATTGGTAAAGGACAAATCATTGATGTAGACCCCACTTCTATTGTCGAGACCGCAACAATTCAACAAGAAGAACCAACAGATCCTGAAGAGGGGGAGCACATTTTTCATTCACAGATGTGGGTGAAGGGGACCCCACTGCATTTTATTGTTTATAGCGGAAGCTAGAAGAACCTCATCTCAGCAGAGGTCGTTAAACAGTTGGGATTGTCGACAACACCACACCCACAACCATACAATATCGGGTGGCTTCAACAAGGACGCGATCTTCGTGTTAGCCAATAGTGTATATTTTCATACAACATCCATCCCTTCAAGGATGAGGTATTGTGTGATGATTCCCCACTGGATGTCTGTGATGTTCTCTTGGGCCAACCATATATGTGGAAGCACCATGTTGTTTATGAGTATCTACCCTAGAGTGTTATTATTTCTCTGGGGTGTCATCTCTACAAAATACCAGAGGTAGTTCCGACTACTTTTCCACCTAAAAACTGCCACAAGGTAGTATCTCATACTGTAAAATTCATCTTCTTCGCAATCTGTTCAAAAGGGGAACAGAAGCACACTGCAACCACTACAACCTCGCCCCCTACCCCTTCTATCCAACAGAAGCATGTCGACAAGGTTGCAGCAAAGCGCAAATATTCCTTCTGAACACCTTCCTTTCATGTAGCCTGACTTTTTGAACAACCTCAGCCTCAACAGATTGGTGACAGACTTCCACAAACTGAGCAGCGTGACGTCTCCAGCAAGGTAAGAAGCTCCCCAATATGCAGATTCAGCAAACACTTTTCCCTCTCCCCTGGGAACTCAATGCAATGGAGACTATTTTTTACTAAGGAGGGAGGATCGATCTAGGTGGATATCGGTGGCCACCCACCTTTTCTGACTGGCTCAAAATCGTTTTCTGGCAATATTGGCAATTTACTATTTTTAGCAATTTTTAACTTATGGGGCCATTTTGAGAGCCCAAATGAAGGTTTTTCAAGATATAAGTTCTCAATGATATCCAAAGGAATTATTGATCCCTCAAAATGAATCTCCTCGATGATACCTTTCCAATGAGCTATCACATGCCTAAAATGGAGATCGTATGCAAAAGTTACGACCCTGGGAAGTTGATGTACTAACTTACCCAAACGGGGGCCCACATGACTTTTGGTGCTTCATCTCCTAGGGTTAGGTTTTTGGATGTCTAGGGTTTTTGGATTTCCTGTTTTATTGTAAAAATTTCTTGAGAGCCTCATTGTAAGCATTTTCTTGTGAATGTGAGTAGCCATCAAATCTCTTCTCAGAGATAAGATGCTACCATTCTAGCGAGTCTTACACTCTGTATTTTTACAGTCTCTGTAGATTTATTTGATTAATTGAAACCGTGTATTACTGTATATCTGTTTTTATGGTTTCATATCCAATACATTTATGTTATATTATTGAATATCTATGATATCTCTATGCATTTCTTTATTATATCATCGCTCTCATTTCGTGCCAAAAAGAATCCAGATCAGTGGTATCAGAACATGCTGTTCTTAATCATTTTTTTCAGTGCGTGTCCCCGACGAGGTTTGAGTATAACAAGTTGTCTCGATCTTGTCTCTCTTGAGGACAATTGCTCTTTCACACCCAAGAGACCCTCAATGGTGGAAGAAAAGAAAAACGAATGAGCAGACGATCCTATAAGTATGTTGCTTGAGCAAGATCTCATGCGATAGAGGGACGAAATGATGGAGAATTTTTCCCACATCCTTCAACGCCTCCTGATAGCATCAGGAACATATTCATCAAGCGACCACTTTGGAGGCACGTTGCCTTTTAAGGTACAGGTCAATTTTGATATTCCTATATTTGAAGGTCAAATAGATGCGGATGCCCTAGAAAAATGGTTAAATCTGTTAGAAGGTTATTTCTCTGTTCACAATTTTTTCGACAGAGAAAAGATCATTTTCATGCTCCTTAAGGATATCCCCCATGTCAAACATTGGTGGGAAACTTATTGGGAGCAGATTTCCACAGAGGAGTCTGGAATATATGGGGTCGAGCCCACTTGGGATTTTTTTGTGGATGTGGTAAAGGAATAATATTACCCTATTGGCAACTATGAGGACCAGTACATGAGATGGACCACACTACGGCAAGAGAGGGGCCAAGCGGTTCCGGAGTTCACCAATACTTTCCATACCTTGTGCACCAAGCTGGGTATCAAAGACTCTGAATGACATTTGGTTCTGAAATACCATGGGGCTCTACACAGATACATCCAAACTAAAATGGATTTTTTGGACATCTCATCACTTGGTGCTGCCTATCAATATGTTGTTAAAATCGAGAAAAAATTTAGGCACTAGAACAAATGGGAGTTTGGGTCTGCAAATATACAACAAACAAAGTATGACAAAGACATCCCTAACAAACAGTCTTTCGAAAACCAGTCCAAGCCACAGGAAAATAAGGGTCATGGGAAGACAAAGAAGGACACTAGAAAATGGTGTGATTTCCAAAAAATCCCCTGGCACAACACCGATGAATGTCACTCAAAACAATCATTGGTGGCCAAGATCAAGGAAAAGGAGTCAAACCCTGATTCAAAATCTGATTCTGAAAATACAGGTAAAGGACAAATCATTGACGGAGACCCCACTGCTATTTTCGCGACTACAACAATTCAACCAGAAGAAACAACAAATCCTGAAGAGGGGGAGTGCCTTTTTCATTCACAGATGTGGGTGAAGTGGACCCCACTGCATTTTATTATTGATAGTGGAAGCCAGAAGAACCTCATCTCAATAGAGGTCGTCAAATAGTTGGGATTGTAGCCAGTAATGTAGATTGTCATACAACATCCATCCCTTCAAGGATAAGGTATTATGTGATGTTTCCCCACTGGATTTCGGTGATGCTCTCTTGGGCCAACCTTATATATGGAAGTGCCATGCTGTTTATGAGTCTCGACCTCACAGTCTCATTATTTCTCTGGAGGTTCATCTCTACAAAATACCAGAGGTAGTTCCGACTACTGTTCCACCTAAAATGTGTCGCAAGGTAGTATCTTATACTATAAAATTCATCTTCTTCCCAATCTATTCAAAAGGGGAACAAAAGGACAATGCAACCACTACAACCTCTCCCCCTGTACCTTTTATCCAACAGAAGTAGGTCGCCAAGGTTGTAGCAAAGTGAAAATATTCCTTTTGCACAACATCCTCTCATGTAGCCTGACTTTTTGAACAACCTTAGCCTCAACAGATTCATGATAGACTTCCACAAACTAAGCAGCGTGGCATCTCCAGCAAGGCAACCAGCTCACCAAGATGCAGATTTATCAAACGCTTTTCCCTCTCCCCCGGGAACTAAAGGCAATGGAGACAATTTCTTCCTAAGGATAGAGGATTGATCCTAGTGGATATCGATGGCCACCCACCTTTTCCAACTGGCTCAAAACAATTTTTTGGCAATTTTGGCAATTTACTATTTTTAACAGTTTTTAACTTCCGGGGCCATTTTGAGGGCCCAAATGAAGGTTTTTCAAGATAGAGGTTCTCAATGATAATTTAGGGCATGATTTATCCCCCAACATTAATCTCCTCGACAATACCTTTCCAACGAGCTATCACACACCTAAAACAAATATCGTATGCAAAAGTTACAACCCAAGGAAGTTGATGTACTAGCTTACCCAAACAGGGCCCACATGACTTTTGGCACTTCATCTCCTAGGTTTAGGTTTTTGGATGTCTAGGGTTTTTGGAATTCCTATTTTATTATAAAAATTCCTTGAAAGCCTCATTGTAATCATCTTCTTGCTAATGCAAGTAGCCATCACATATCTTCTCAGAGATAAGCTGTCACCACTCTAGCAAGTCTTGGACTCTGTATTTTTACAGTCTCTGTACATTTCTTTGATTAATAGAAACCATGTATTATGGTATATATGTGTTTCTGGTTTCATATCCGATACATTTCTGTTATATTATTGAATATCTGTGATATCTATGTGCATTTATTTATTATATCTCCGCTCTCATTTCATGCCGAAAAGAATCTGGATCAGTGGTATCAGAACAGGTTATTCTTGATCGTTTTTTCAGTGCATGTCCCCAACGAGGTCCGAGCATAGAAAGTTGGGTATCGAGATTGTATTTTTTTAGGAAAATCGCTCTCGCACACCCAAGAAACCCTCAATGGAGGAAGAAAATAAAAATGATGGAGCAGTCAATCCTATAAGTTTGTTTCTTGAGCAAGCTCTCACGCGATAGAGGGACGAAATGATGGAGAATTTTTCCCACATCCTTCAACGCCTCTTGATAGAATCAGGCGCATCTTCATCAAGTGGCCACTTTGGAGGCACCTCGCCTTTTAAGATATCGGTCAATTTTGATATTCCTATATTTGAAGGTGAGATAGATGCGGATGCCCTAGATAAATGGTTAAATCTGTTAGAAGGTTATTTCTCTGTTCACAATTTTTTCGATAGAGAAAAGATCATCGTCACGCTCCTTAAGGCTCTCCTCCATGTCAAACATTGGTGGGAAAATTAGTGGAAGCAGAGTTCCACAGAGGAGTCTGGAATATATGGGGCCGAGCCCACTTGGGATTTTTTTGTGGATGCGGTAAAGGAACAGTATTACCTTGTTGGAAACTATGAGGACCAGTACATGAGATGGACCACACTGTGACAAGATAGGGGCCAAGCGGTTCCATATTTCACCAATACCTTCCATACCTTGCGCACCAAGATGGGTATCAAAGACTCTGAATGACATTTGGTTTTGAAATATTGTGGGGCTCTACACAAATACATCCAAACTAAAATGATTTTTGGACATATCATCACTCGGTGCTACTTATCGATATGCTGTTAAAATCAAGGAGAAATTTAGGTACCAAAAAAAACTGGAGTTCGGGTCTGCAAATCTGCAACAACCAAAGTATGAAAAAGACATCCCTAACAAACAGTCTCTCGAAAACCAGTCCAAGACACAAGAAAAGAATGGTCATGGAAAGACAAAGAAGGACACCCGAAAATGGTGTGATTTCCACAAAAACCCTTGGCACAACACCGATGAATGTCGCTCAAAATAGTCATTGGTGGTTGAGATCAAAGACAAGGAGCCGAACCTTGATTCAGAATCTGATTTTGAAAATACTGGTAAAGGAAAAATCATTGACGCAGACCCCACTGCTATTGTCGTGATCACAACAATTCAACCAGAAGAACCAACAGATCCTGAAGAGGGGGAGCACCCTTTTCATTCAAAGATGTGGGTGAAGGGGACCCTGCTGCATTTTATTGTTGATAGAAGAAGCCGTAAGAACCTCATCTCAACAGAGGTCGTCAAATAGTTGGGATTGTCAACAACACCACACCTGCAACCATACAACATCAGGTGGCTTCGCTAAGGATGTGATCTTTGTGTTAGCCAGTAGTGTATATTGTCATATAGCATCCATCCCTTCAAGGATGAAGTAGTATGTGATGTTGCCCCACTGAATGTCTGTGATGTTCTCTTGGGCCAACCATATATGTGGAAGCGGCATGTTGTTTATCAGTCTCGACCCTGCAGTGTCATTGTTTCTCTTGGTGTCATATCTATAGAATACCAGAGGTAGTTCTGACTACTGTTACACGTAAAAAGTGTTGCAAGGTAGTATCTCATACTATAAAATTTGCTTCTTCATAATCTGTTCAAAAGGGGAACAGAAGGACACTGCAACCACTACATCTTCACCCCCTGCACCTTCTATCCAACAGAAGCTGGTTGAAAAGGTTGCAACAAAGCGCAAATATTTCCTCTGCACACCATCCTCTCATGTAGCCTGACTTGTTGAACAGCCTCAACCTCAATAGATTCATGACAAACTTCCACAAACTGAGCAACGCGGCATCTCCGGCAAGGCAAGCAGCTCACCAAGATGCAGATTCAACAAATGCTTTTCCCTCTCCCCCAGAAACTCAACACAATGGATAACATTTCTTCCTAAGGAGGGAGGATTGATCCAGGTGGATATCGGTGGCCACCCACCTTTTCTGACTGGCTCAAAATAGTTTTCTGACAATTTTGGTAATTTACTATTTTTAGCAGTTTTTAACTTCCGGGGCCATTTTGAGGGCCCAAATGAAGGTTTTTTGAGATAGAGGTTCTCAATGATAACCAAAGGCATGATTGATCCCCCAAAACGAATCTCCTCGATGATACATTTCCAACGAGCTATCACACGCCTAAAACAAAGATCGTATGCAAAAGCTACGACCCCAGGAAGTTGATGTACTAACTTACCCAAACGGGGCCCACATGACTTTTGGCACTTCATCTCCTAGGGTTAGGTTTTTGGATGTCTAGGGTTTTGGGCATTCCTGTTTTATTTTAAAAATTCCTTGAGAGCCTCATTTTAATCATCTTCTTGCGAATGCGAGTAGCCGTCACATCTCTTCTCAGAGATAAGCAACTACCATTCTAGCGAGTCTTGCACTCTGTATTTTTACAGTCTCTGTACATTTGTTTGATTAATAGAAACTGTGTATTACTGTATATATGTGTTTATGGTTTCATCTCTGATACATTTCTGTTATATTATTGAATATCTGCGATATCTCTGTGCATTTCTTTTTATGTCTCTATTCTCATTTCATGCCGAAAAGAATCCAGATCAGTGGTATCAGAACAGGATGGTCTTGATCGTTTCTTTTAGTGCATGTCCCCGACGAGGTATGAGTATATAAAGTTGGGTCTTGAGCTTGTCTCTCTTGAGGACAATCACTCTCGCACACCCAAGAAACCCTCAATGGTAGAAGAAAATAAAAACAATGGAGCATATGATCCTATAAGTCTGTCGCTTGAGAAAGCTCTCACGTGACAGAGGGACGAAATGATGGAGAATTTTTCCCACATCCTTCAATGCCTCCCGATAGCATCAGGCACATCTTCATCAATCAGCCACTTTGGAGGCACCTTTCCTTTTAAGGTATAGGTCAATTTTGATATTCCTATATTTGAAGGTCAGATAGATGCAGATGCCCTACATAAATGGTTAAATCTGTTAGAAGGTTATTTCTTTGTTCACAATTTTTCCAACAGAGAAAAGATCATATCCGCGCTCCTTAAGGCTCTCCCCCATTTCAAACATTGGTGGGAAACTTATTGGGAGCATAGTTCCAAAGAGGAGTCTGGAATATATGGGGTCGAGCCCACTTGGGATTTTTTTGTAGATGCGGTAAAGGAACAATATTACCCTGTTGGAAACTATGAGGAATAGTACATCAGATGGACCACACTACAGCAAGAGAGGGGCCAAGAGGTTCCATAGTTCACCAATACCTTTCATACCTTGCGCACCAAGCTAGGTATCAAAGACTCTGAACAAAATTTGGTTCTAAAATACCGTGGGGCTCTACACAGATACATCAAAACTGAAATGGATTTTTTGGACATCTCATCACTCGGTGTTGCCTATCGATATGTTGTTAAAATCGAGCAGAAATTTAGGCACTAGAACAAACAGGAGTCCGGGTCTGCAAATCTGCAACAACCAAAGTATGACAAAGACAACCCTAACAAACAGTCTCCCGAAAACCAGTCCAAGCCACTGGAAAATGAGGGCCATGGGAAGACAAAGAAGGACACCAGAAAATGGTGTGATTTCCACAAACCCCCTGGCACAACACCAATGAATATTGTTCAAAACAGTCACTAGTGGCCAAGATCAAAGACAAGGAGCCGAACCCTGATTCAGAATCTGATTCTGAAAATACTGGTAAAGGACAAATCATTGACGCAGACCCCACTGTTATTGTCGCGACCAAAAAAAATCAGCCAGAAGAACCAACAGATGTTGAAGAGGGGGAGCGCCTTTTTCATTCAAATATGTGGGTGAAGGGGACCCTGCTGCATTTTATTGTTGATAGCGGAAGCCATAGGAACCTTATCTCAGCGGAGGTCATCAAATAGTTGGTATTGTCGACAACACCACACCCGCAACCATACTACATCGGGTAGCTTCACCAAGGACGTGATCTTCGTGTTAGCCAGCAGTGTAGATTTTCATATAGAATCCATCCCTTCAAGAATGAGGTATTATGCGATGTTTCCCCACTATATTTATTTGATGTTCTCTTGGGCCAACCATATATGTGGAAGTGCCATGTTGTTTATGAGTCTCAACCCCACAGTGTCATAAGAAGCTCACCAAGAAGCAGATTCAACAAACGCTTTTCCCTCTCCCCCAGGAACTCAACGCAATGGAGACCATTTCTTCCTAAGGAGGGAGGATTGATCCAGGTGGATATCGGTGGCCACCCACTTTTTTTGACTGGTTCAAAACAGTTTTCTGGCAATTTTGGCAATTTACTATTTTTAACAGTTTTTAACTTCCAGGACCATTTTGAGGGCCCAAATGAAGGTTTTTTGAGATAGAGGTTCTCAATGTTAGATGAAGGCGTGATTAATCCCCCAAAATGAATCTCCTCGACGATAAATTTCCAATGAGCTATCACACACCTAAAATGGAAATCGTATGCAAAAGTTACGACCCCAAGAAGTTGAAGTACTAACTTACCCAAACGGGGCCCACATGACTTTTGGAAATTCATTTCCTAGGGTTAGGTTTTTGGATGTCTAGGGTTTTTGGTAGGGATGATTTTAAGGATGAAAAATTATTTTAATATGTAGAAACCTTGGCGAATCTTACTAATCCTTCATATGCCAACTATAAATGTTTGGCAATATCTTTGTAAAAATATTCAAATTTCTAAGCATTTTGTATAGTTTGTATAAAATTTTGGCGATTTTTAAGTTAAAATAATTTTATCCTATAAAATTTGGGCGAATCATTTTTAGAATAGCAAATATTTTTGGGGGAAAAACCATGGAAAATTAGCCCATGAGCGAAATTTAGCCCCTAAAATCATCCCTAGTTTTTGGTATTCCTATTTTATTGTAAAAAGGCCTTGAGAGCCTCATTGTAATCATCTTCTTGTGAATGTGAGTAGCCATCACATCTCTTCTCAGAGATAATCTACCACCATTATTGCGAATCTTGCACTCTTTTTATAGTCTCTATACATTTCTTTGATTAATAGAAACCGTGTATTACTATATATCTGTGTTTATGGTTTCATATCTGATACATTTCTATTATATTATTTAATATCTGCGATATCTCTGTGCATTTCTTTATTATATATCCGCTCTCATTTCATGCCGGAAACAATCTTGATTAGAGTCTGTGACTCCAACTTGCATGGGATTTAACACTCATCCCATTTTATGTTTCTAGATATGAAAATCCTCGAGTTGATCATCGAACGACTCTGTTTGGGTCAGTGATCCTAACGTGTGAAATAGTTATTGCTTGTCCCTTTTAACTTCTAAGACAAATGGGCGGGACCCATGATAGATCAACAATTGATATTGAATCTTCCCTATGACCAATATATGGTCACAATTTCTCCTTGGAGACCTGCCATCGGAGTACCTTAACCGAGGCTACTCCGACGAGCCCACTTCGATCGACAGTTCAAAAATTCTATCACCTATCCAACAGATCTAATGGTTTCAGTCCTCTTTCGGGGTAACTCCCGTCAGAGTGCATCTTCGTAAATTACTTTGATTAACACCCCTTCGATGGACGGTCCATATCTCTCGACCTGTAGATATGATGGTTGAAGTTTAAAGGAGACCATTGATCCAAACAGGGGCTCATGTCTATCCTCTTTGATGAACTTGGTGTCGACACTTGTCAACCTCCAGACATGTTGGATACCTTGTAGGCATGACATGTCATGATGACATCACCTTATCTCTCTTCATGCTTATAGGGTAAGGCATGGAACCTGGAGCTAAAACCACGTTCTTCTCACTCAAACTCAATAATCAAGGTTCACCCCTTAGCCCTTTGATAGATCAATGGTCCTTGTTGATTCAGAGTCCATCTTCTACAAGCATCATAATTTACTCTGACAAAGGGACAGGTTATTTTATTACACCAGATCTTATGGTCTGGGTTAAATCTAAGGTCATAAGGTTTCTAGCCTCTTCTTATACATTTACGTCCCTCTACCACTCCTATGGTGGCACATGTCCCTATTAGGACACGCTAGATGCCAAGTTGGCAGGATGTGTAACACGACATCATTCCCCTTCCTATTATTCAACAAGGAAACTAGTGGGACCTGTGAAAAATCGATGGTTGAGATCATGCCACACCCACTCTTCGATCAACTATCTATATCATTTCTCAAAGTCTCTCCATTGGAGTTGTGCCACAACCTAGTACTTGAATACTCTGATGGTTGTTTCCCTGATCAACGATCAAGGTTTCCCTGTCATTGATCCTCCAATGGATCAACGGTCCTAGTTGACTCATGACACATATTCTATAAGCATTAAGTCCTTATCCAATGGAGGGTCATGATATATTCATAGTGTTGAATCAACGGTTGTGATTCATCCTGAATCAAACACTGTATTATCCATGGTTATCGGTATGAAATCAAACTTGGATGTCTCAGGGATTCTTATAAGTGTTTTCTCATGCTTACCAAGCCTTTAGGAGATCTTGATTTTCTCTGAAGAAAACTAAGTTTGTCCTTTTCATCACTTAAGTTGAGGTTCTTGTCTCCTGAAACCATTCATTGCAAGATAGGAGGTTTCACGGGGAGGTAAGGTTCTCTTTTTATGCAAAATTCACACTCAGACACTGAGGTATTCCAATTCCTATATCAAGGTTCCTTTATCCACTCCTTCTAGCTGGGGTTTAAACCCTAGGATCATTCAAAGGGCTAGAATCTTGTATTTCTCCACATTCAGGATATAACTCCGACTTTACTACCCTCTTTGACCTCCTCGGCCCACTATTACAGTTAAGGTGTCATTCCTTCTAGGAGGAGGGTTACAACACTTCCTTCCTTTCACATGAGACCCATTATGATTGTCATATTATTGTCTACACAAGATACAAAAAAATTCAATACTTTGACCTTCTTATAGGTCCACCACTAATCAAGTGCATAGACTTGCAAATGAAACATGATTATATCTAAGTAGTAGACTCATACATTCAGGTATACAATACAAGAATCAATCATTCATTTACTTAATTGCACAAAAAATGTATATACTTATCTTTTCCAAATTATATCCAACCAACAGACTGTGGGTGTTCGTCTTTCCACCCAACCATAGGATCTTCTTGCTCCGTCACTTTGGCAATAGGCCACACCTATGCTAAGCCATGATACCACCATGAAATTATTTGTGCTTACCTTTCCTATCTCGGGCCTCTTTGAGGTTTATCAGATGCTTCTCCAATGTCAAGATAAAAACTTCTCAACTTAGGATGGGTTCTTGGGTTCTCAAACCAGTCCCACGAATAGTTTCTTTCTCTCAAAATCTCTTTCTCTGTCACCCCCGTGTGCCTCTCTTGCATGTGTTTTTCCCACGGGAAGGTTTTGGACCGTCCTCTTCCTTTTGTCAAAATAAATCATGGGTCAATCTATATACTGACTTGGTAATCTATTGTACCTTTGGCTAAGATCTTCCTATTGTCTCAACCAAGCCCTCCATGCTTCCATTCATTGAGGTGGTTGGTTTCTCAACCACCAATCCTTTTCTCATTAATTAATTTTTCCTTGGGATCAGGTTAAGTATTATTATTTCAAATAAAATATTTTAGCAAGGAGGATTGGGTCATATTATCATGATGATCCCCTCTCTATGTTCCCTCACTCTTTCCTCTAGTGGTATCATGGCCAGTACTCAAGGCTTCACCCCCACAGTCAACTGTTGGAAGTTACAATTAAACAATAATATAGTTACAATATTTGCATGCCATTCCATGGAAGTCATTTAAAAATATTAATTAAATGTTGGGGAAAACAAAGGTCTTACAATCCCCTCCCCTTTAAAGGAACACAATCCTCAATGTTCTTTTCAACAACACTTTCCATGCCATTAACTTTCAAATACTTCAACAATGTTTTCCTCTTCTTGATATACTCCTTTCCCAAACTCTTGGCATTTAGTACATTCCTACAACAATTTCAAATAGCATGCATATTATCAAAATTTTCATGCATGAACATTTCATTGATGTTTGTAATTCAAAAGGAAAAATTCACATATCAACATAATACTTTTCTTGTGCATTTCGTGGAGCTGCATGCACATGGATTTCATGTTTACCTGAGTCATTGTTTTCCTTGTCATACCCATTGTGTGCATGATCCTATTCAACAAATGACAAAATTTAAAATACTCCACTGAGTCTTTCTCATGAGATATCAAATTCTCCCCTTCCTTTCGGTCACTCACCTTTTAGGCTCGGACTCAGACATCCCCTTCTCTATTATACAGTCCCTCAGGTGATCCATCTTTCCTACCCAGGATTTCTCACACAAGAAGATTTTTAGAGACTTCACTGAGTGTTAAAACTGAAGCGTCCCCCAATATTGCTATGTTAAGGCATCCCTCTGTCTTTCTCTTGTTAGGCTCCAACCTACTGATGTAAATTATAGTGCAATTGATTGTCAATCTCGTGTTTGTAAGACTTAGAGGCACATCCAAAATATATGGATTTAGAGATAAATTTTGTTCTTTCGATGGAAATAAATCAAAGCTAATCTAAGTGTTGAGTATGAAAGGAAATTCTAAGCTTCTTTACATAAGGTGTATTCATAGATCTCTTACCATTAATCAACAATTAGAGTAGAAAAACATTCAACTAGTTTTAAGTATTCAAAACAGTAAGCATTCAAACTAAACTAGAAGCTTATAAATGTCTGAAAAGGCTAAACTCTTTTACAAGAGATACATTCTTTGCTTTCCCACATTCATTAGCCAGATAACTTGATCAAATAAAATGCAACAGTTTTATCTACAACATAATGTAAACTGAACTAAAGCTCATACGAAAATTTGCTTGAAAAGAATGAAAAAGGAGAAGTGTACTAGGTTGGCAAAGGGGGGCCTCCATTGCTTCACTTGTACACCTAAGTCATCTCAGATAAAAAGGAACTTCCAAAAGTATTCACATAATCATCTCATAGACATCATCAAGAACAAAACACAAAATTGATCTCAAGACTGCAAATTCAAAGTTTTCTTCATTAACATAAGGGTTGTCATACTAGTCCATGTCTTGGAGTATTTATACAAGAGTTTTGAAATCGATAATGCTAAGAAACCTCCTAAATATAATGATAAGATCCATAAAATATTCTAGGAAGGTCAAATACCCCCTTCAGATCCATAAAATATGAACAAATCCAAAGAAAATCTAAAATTGTCCATGATTTTATGCTAAAACAGGGTATTTTCTGTTGAAGTGGCCCTGTTTGACCAACGTTGACCGGAAACTTGGAAAGCTCAGATATCAAGGATGATAGGTATTCATCCATACTTGTACATAAAGGATCATGACCCATGTCTCATATTTTGCCCAGTTTTCCTGCAAGTACACGAACCTAGGAGCAATTACGGGATTTAGTCAAATCCTGTAATTTCTGATAAATTTTTAATTTTAATGCCAAAAATTCGAAAATTCAATTCTTAAGCTAAGGAATGATAAATGTACCTTGCATAAGCTATTTTATGGAAAATATGGAATAATATGAAGGCAAAATGGATGGTTATGGAGGAAAAAGTATAGTTTATGGAGTGGAAGGAAGCAGAAAAATGTACTCAATAGCTCTATCAAAAGAGTCCCTTTGGCCCATGTTACCACAACACAACATTCTTTATGGTGATCATGACTTATCACAAAATTATATTTTCACAATATTATCCCTCTTCCATGATTTCTTATTTGATATCCACTGTCTATCCTCCCTGGACAGATCTTTTCATCTCACCTCTATTCACATGCATACATAAATTTGTGAGATTTTTGAATTAATTTTCATTCAAAAATTCTTCCCAAATTTGTTACCCACAAATTTTCAAATTCATAATTTCATTTGATTTTCAAATCTATTCCATATTGGAACCAGAGTTCACAAGTATGATATTTCCTTCTCATAATAGTTTGGCTCTTTACAACCAACAGGCATTGGTATCCCTCATGGGCTTACAGTACTACCATTTCCAATTCCCTCCTTCCTGCAATTCAATCCTTACAAAACCAAACAAACTATTAGTTTCTCATGCATATATATTCTCATTGCAAATTTAAAATCACATCACAAACAATTCTTAATTTATGCAGTCTAATAACTGCATCACATTCATTTATTCAATGATATAAATAATAATAATAATTTTTCATTCCTTACTCATGCATTATTTCATCATACCAAGCTCTTCTATCTACAATCATTTCATCATATGAACTTAACTAGTGTGCCAATGTTCATGGTCACAGTCACTCACAATGCAACCTTTGATTGATTCTCTGACTTCCATATTCTCTATTAGGTACTATTCCATGGTGCGTTGGATCACATCCAACCTCTCATCACATGGATTCTATAAACAAATTCATTATTACAGTAGGACCTTGTTTCCTTCTTTACATTGATCATAGTCCTTGAATCGACATAATATAATATGAAATCAAAGTTTCATATGAATGCATCCAAACATCCTTTCTTCTCTAGTAACTAAAGTGCCAACGTTCATGGCCACCCAACCCCTCTTCTTAACATTGTTACAATTATGGTATAATATTGCAAGGTTCTCCTTCCCTACTGGGAAGTCCATTAACTTCCCTCTAATGAAAACATGTATTTCCTCAATGAATTCAATCAATGAGCTACTCAATCTTACATTGCTTTATTCTCCTGACAGATTCCCCACTTAGTTCCTCCACATGGAACTTCTTCAACATGAAACTTTCCTATTTCATACCCATACAATCTGGAATGACCTCCACCTTGAATCAATATCAACTTCATTATTTCATATTTCTATCCAATATTCCATAAGGAATATAAGCATGCATTCATATCATTCATCCAAATTATACATTCACACATGTACATCCATAGGTTTGCATTTATAATGTGATTTCATGCACTCAACCACATGCATCGACATGTTATGTGTCTACCATGGGCACACTCTACAATTTCCAAATCACATGTTGATTTAAATCATTTCACTCATGATTGTTCACAATCATTCTCATGCAATCCTCAAAGGCATAATCATATCGCCTTCTATCATATCATCAGAGCATACTTGCTCATTTATTCCTTCACCGGGTTACAATGGCTCTTCTTGGGAATGGAGTACACCCTCTTCAAGATAGTAGTCAAACAAAATAACCATACTTCTTAAAATAGAGTCAGATATGCCTCTATAACATCATTCAATATAGGAAAGAAAACTCCTTGCCTCATATCCCACTTGATCAGGCAGTCATATTATACCTTTAAGCATGTGTGTGTGTGTGTGTGCATCACTTGCACCTTTTACCTCATTCATTCACATATATTTAACATCATCTATTTTTTATGGGAGCTCATGGTCATTTACATGACCAATGTCACAGATATGATCATACTTAGGTTTCCCTATTTACAATATAATAGCCAACAAAAAGGTCACTCTTTCTTCTTTCTCTTTTATCATTTCATATTAGCTCTTTCTGAGAAATGACATACTTCCTCCAATTATTATCTAAACAAGATACTCAGACCCTCCAACATAGGGCCAACCATGCATCCATGGAATTATCCAATCCAAGAAAGCACTCTCCTTGCATTACTTCCTCCTTTCTCAGGAAGTCATACATACACTCATACATCATACATGTGCATCACTTTTACATTTTTATATCATTCCTATTTATTTATTTGATCTTAGTATCAACCTTCTCTATTGAAAATTTATGGCCAATCAACTAACAAGTGTCACATGCATAATCATATTTAGGTTTTATTCTCTCATGGAAATAACCAACAAGAAGCCACTCTTTCCCTTTTTCTATACCATCAATTCACAATTCAGAAAACATAGAATAGGAAATTTACAACATTACTGTAACTCCTCGGTTTTAATCCCTATGAAATAGAATGTATTATATAAATGTGACATTCGGTTGGTGATCTGGTAAAGTTGGAAAGGGGCCAGAGTTCCTAGAAATTTAATACTTCTATATACATTAATAAAAATACAATGTTGATTGTAAGACACACAAGGACAAGAGATAAGGGGCTATTATTCCACGAGAGAGGGGGCTTAAGGGGATAAGTCTTTATTATTATATTTTATTTACCCATATTGGTTTTAATTGAGAAAAGTGGTTACATGAGCTTATTGGGATGAAGGCCATGTGGTTCTTGATTTCATGTAATTATATAAACATCCCCTGTGGGTTGTTTGGGGGTTCTTCTCCATTTTTATTCTTACAATCTTTCCTTGGGATTCTTCTTCATTCACTCTTGTTAATTCTTGTGCTCTCAATATGAGAATGGAAATAAATGGTTAGAGGAGGAGTGACATTTCTAGATGGATGTGAGGAATTTGTTATCATTCCAGGTTGGAATGGATGCCTATGGGCATGATATTGATGATAGTTCTAAAAGAAATGTCAAAACTAAGAATCCTTGGAGTTTCCAGCATGGATATTTCCTAACCGGTAGCACTGGATCCCTAGAAAGAAATGGAACAACCTAAGGGACTGCATGGTAAATAAATGAGTTCATTTCTTTAGGTTGTGCAGGCTGAAGGGGAAAGAGAGCTGGAAAATAGGATTGTTGTGTGGTTGGGAAAACCTATGAGATAATTAGACAACTGATGTTTGTTTTAGATTTGTCCTAGGACTCGTCCTTGTGGATTCATAACCTTGGATTGGCAGTGAACTGCTATTGAGAATTGGAAAATCAATGTCTAAGGTTGGGAGGAACGTCCTTGGTCTGCAGCTAGTTGGTGATGGTTTAATTAAAGACAAATTCTCTTTGTGTTTTCTGCATAATTTATATTTTGTTGTGTATATTTATCTTTGAGATGTATTTCAGATGCATACTTGCTGGTTTTTGTTGTGCATGGAACATTGTTAATTTATCTTATGTTGTAGAATGAATCTTGATTACTGAATGTGTGGCTATTGCATTCTTTCATGCTTGATTTCGAATTAATTATTGTCAGAATCGGAAATCAATTTTGAAGTGCATTCTTGAGGTAGTGTGCCTAGTCTGGTGTGTTGGCATGTTTTTACAAGCAGAGTATTCTTGGAATTGATGGCAATATCAGAGTATGCATCGATGAAAAAATAGGAACAAACTAGGCTTAGGAGGAATTAACACAGAGTCGAACGCAATGCGAAGGTGTGCTTGTTCATTTGATGGAAAATAAGTAGGCAAGGAAGACCAATAGCGCAACAATGATCGAATGGAAAGATCGAAGTGTTGGTCAAACTCCATTTCAGATACCGGGAGATAGAGATGTCACGAACTCTCATCATCAGGAGTCCCGAAGTGTCGAAATGCGAAATCCTGAAAACCCGAAAAAGGCGCATCACTCGGAGTGTTGGATACCATGAATTCGATTAGTGGGAGATGGAGATGTCAGAGACTCTCATCAACAGGAGTGTCGAAATCGTGAAATGTGAAATGGCAAAATTATTTGAGCCGTTGGTTCAAGGAGATCATGGACCGTTGATCCGACTCCATTTTGAAGTATTGGATATCGGGATTTCAGATACCAGGAGATGGAAATGACAAAGAATCTCATCATAAAGAGTCTCGAAGTCGTGAAACCTGAAGTCGTGAAATGATAAAAGACTCCACACCGGAGTTTCAGATACCGGGAGGTTGAGAAGTCAAGAGTCAAGACATTGTATCACAAGAGTCCCAAAATTGCGAAAGCTGAAGTCGTGAAATGATAAAGACTCCATACCAGAGTTTCGAATACCGAGAGTTCGAAGAGTCAAGAGTGAAGACTCTTCATCTCAGGAGTCCCGAAATCATGAAACCCGAAGTCGCGAAATGTGATTCGCCAAAATTAGAAACGATGTAGTATCGGACTGTTGATCTGACTCCATTTCAGAGTTTCAGATACTAGAACTTGGAGGTGTCAAGAACACTTCATTACAGGAATGTCGAAGTGCCGAAATGAGAAATCGTGAAAAGCACTTTATTGATAAGCACTTGGTCTTGGCCATGTTCATATAGAGGAAGGAGCTAGTCCATGCTAAACCCCATTTCTGGGATCGAGAGTTGGAGGAGTCAAGGGACTGACTGGAGAATCCTCGAAATGAGAAATTGTGAAATGCAATTTCGAACTAGCCGATGGTCACCGCCTGTGGTCACATCGGCGGAATATGGGGGAAGGAGCTAGTGCAGACAAGCTCCTTTTTGAATTTCGGGGATCGAGACTGGGAGTGTTGAGACACTTGGTCACACGAATGTTGAATTACCGAATGTCAAAATGTCAAAATGATGAAATGTCTATGTAGCTGGTGGTCACTGTCGGTGGTCACGTAAGTGGAAGGAGCTAGCATAGTTTGGCTCTATTTCAAGGTTCTCACTGTAACTACAAGAAAACTACTGATGGTTTATTCCAGAGGTGTGGAAAAGACTTCTTTGTAACTGCCAGAGGAGCGGAAGATTCTGAAGGAACCTTCCAGTGGAATGAGGACTAGCCATAGAGTCGATTGATAGCTGGAAGAGAGTTGAAGCCTGTGACTGCAACAGAGAGGTTAATCTCAACTATGCCAAAGAAGAAGAGGAGTCTCATCTTCTAGAGAGGCTGAGGAATCTCAATGTAACACCTAATGATGTTGGACGGATGGGTTTAATAGCCATAGAAGCTGAAGAGTTTCTAGGATGAACAGGAAGAGCACTCGACATGAAGAGCATGCAGAAGCATTGCAAATGGAGGAAAGAAGGTGTACAGAGACTATAAGGAGGTAGAAGAAAGAAGAGATGGGGGTTTTTATTGTGGTAGAGAGTGATGTATGTGTGAAGAAGGAGGTGGAGTGTAGAAGCTGAAATGGACATAAGACAAAAGGTGCATTGAATGGGAATGGAGCACAGAGCACAAAATGCGTGCAGGAAGACAGTGAGGAAGACAGAGCAGTGAAATATTGCAGAACAGTGATGAGACTGGTAAGTTGATGTTGAACACTATATCACTGTAATAAGTTTCAGTAATTTATATTCATAGACTAGGGTGGAAGGGAGGTGCTAAGGAGGACTGGTGTCCTCAGAAGTTTAAGTGGGTGCTTGAACCAGGGAGTTCGTGCTTCCTTCTAGTTGGTGCTAGAGAAACCAAGGAGTTGGCGCTTCCTACTAGTTGGTGTTAGAGAAACCAGGGAGTTGGTGCTTCCTTCTAGTGGGTGCTAGAGAAAACAAAGAGTTGGTGCTCTCAGCAAGTAGCAGTTTGCAAAACAGAGGTTGCAACCTCATTATGAGTTGGTGCTCATATGTATGATAATGTAAAGAATGTAAATATTACTTATCATATAAAGAAGAAGAGGTTTTTACCCCGTATGGGTTTCCTCAAGAAAACCTATCTTTCTGTATCTCATATGTGTGACTGATGCTAAAGATGCTATTTCTTATTTCCCTGCATCATTGTGATTGTCATTGAGTGCTTTGTAAATAATTAAAAATAAGTATAATTGTTCAAGCTCGGTAAACAACTGATTCACCCCCCCTCTCAGTTGTCGAACAATTGGTATCAGAGCTGACCCCTTTTATCTAAAGGTAGATCCTAGAGCTTAAACATGTCAAGCCACGAAGGAAATTCAACCAATAAGGCCCCTCTGTTCAATGGAACAAACTTTGCCTTCTGGAAAGTTAGAATGAGAACCTACATAATGGCTTTAGGTGTAGATGTTTGGGATGTGGTAGATATTGGTTATGTAAAGCCAATTGTACTAGCTAATAAGGATGACAAACTAGAATTTAGCTTCAATGCTAAGGCTATGAATGCTATCTTGAGTGGGCTTGCAGAAGCAAAATTCGTAAAAGTTATGCATCTAGGAACTGCCAAAGAAATGTGGGACAAACTCATTAACAATTATGAGGGTAATGAGAAGGTAAAGGATGCCAAGCTTCAAACCTATAGAATGCAGTTTGAACAACTGAAGATGAAAGAAGATGAAACTATTGGAAAATACTTTCTGAGAGTAGAAGAAATGGTAAATCCAATGAAAGAACTTGGTGAAACAATTGAGGAACCTTCTTTAGTTAAGAAAATCTTGAGATCTCTCCTAGATAGGTTCAATACGAAGGTCTCTTCTATAGAAGAACTAAATGATCTAAAAACCTTGGAGTTTGATCAACTTCTAGGAACATTGACTGCATATGAAATGAGAATAGTTAAAGATAAACCCATCTCCAGAGAAGCATCATTTAAGGAAGACAAGAATGAGGATTCTAAGCCCGATGAAATTGAAGAAAAAATTGTGAAGAGACTGAAGAAGGGATCAGGAAAATGCAAAGGTAAACTGCCTTTAAAATTCTTCAACTGTGGTAGGATAGGTCATTTTCCAAATAAATGTCCCCACAAAGGAAAGGATCAGACATGTGATGATGAGGAGAAGTACAAACACAAGAATTTCTTTAGAGAGAATAACTTTAAGAAGAAAAGTCTTTGCGTAAACAATGATGATGATCCCTCGGATGATGAGGACAATGATTCATCTATTGAAGATAAACTAAATGACTTCATACTTATGGCCAAAGAGGACTATGATAATAACATCACAGGGAGTGATGTTAATTAAGAAAAAGTTGTGGTTGACATGGAAGGAGAATTGATCAGTGCACTGGAAGAGATTGACAGACTAAGAACCAAGAATAGAAAGCAAAGACAATTGTTGATACAGTTCGAGAAAGACAGTAAAGAACTTGATGAAGACCTTGTCCTACTAAAAGTATAATTGGAAGAGGCAAAGAAAATTGAAGAAATTCTGAAACGACAATTATCAGAAAAGAAGGCAAGATGTGAATCATTAGAATAAGAAGTAGTGAAAACTAGGAAAGAGATGGAGAAGTTTCAAGCCTTGTATAATCAGAATCTTTCAAGTATCAGAGCCTCAGAAGGATTAGCCACCATTCTGAATCAACAAAGGAATCCAAAGCTAAAAACTGGTTTGGGTTATGAAGAGGGATCAAGTAGTGGCAAGCCAAGAGACGAAGAAGCCATCAAGTTTGTCAAATGTACAACCAATGACAACAAAAAACATCCAAAAAACAAAGGAAGGCAATCAGTCGCCCAGGACAAGTAAGGAAAAAGGTGCCAGGACTGAATTTGTAGAATAAAGAAATAATGCACTCCTTGCTGAAAGACGTTATCAGCATGGAAGAAATTGATTTGCTCAAAGAAGACAACCATTTTCCAGGTACAAAGAATTTTTCTATGGATATTGTTTCTACTGTTCTAACTTTGGTCACAAAGCTGTAAATTGTTCCTTAAGATTTAGACATGAGAAATTAAGATTTCAAAGGAATAAATACTTGCCACAACAGAGAATGATGCAGCCAAATAACAAACTGATCTGAAAATGGAATGTACTTGTTTAAGGGTGCAAGGTATCCATTTTCCATAATTTAAAATGTGAGTTATACACTCCAATGTGACCTCTAGAAATGTGAGAACTTACTATTTCTTATACAGAGATAGACTGTAGGAGCATTTACCGGACATGTCACCTCTAGCAAGAGAGGATGAGTTCCAGAGGCTACCTGGCCCTTTACAGGCTCTGCCTAAAGAAATAATAAGTAAACACTTAGAAGTTAAATAAATCTTAACAGGACCTTGCTTCATGTGTTCAGATGTGCATGACTGGTTTATGTGTTAAGTTCTTGGTTCTTGTTTGCAATGTACATGTGTGAAGAAAAGGTTCTTTTACATGCTTAAATATGTGTTATAAATCAATTCACAGTGATATCAAATGCAGCAAATAACATAGTAAACTCACAACAATACCAAGATGATAAAGGAGTTCACCCCTCTCTGGGCTACGTCTCCTTGAGCCTCCTTCAATGGACTTGGCTCTTTGGGATTAGTTTGTCAAATGCTCATTACAAGCTACTGCTCAACTCCGATGAATGTACAGATGGTACCATTGGATTCAGAATGCATATAAACCCCAAATTTGACTGTAAAAACTCTGCAAATGGACAATGGCTCCTCCAACAATGACCTCTTCTACAAATGGCCTCCAAGCTTCCCTGAGCAAGAATGAGGTAAAAATACCTGTAGAAGTCCTCCAATGGATCTGCAACCT
>ML776999.1:1362792-1460173 GCA_009831015.1 Picea engelmannii
TACGGCCCTGCCACGTGGCAGTACGGCCTGCCCAGTCAGCATCATTATTTTTACCTGTTTGGCTCGGCGAACAGACCTCGATAACTTCTCCATACGGACTCCGTTTGCGAAAGTAAATATACCACCGGAATCAGGAGAACGAGACGGACCCAATGGAACCATTTTCGTTGCATTCCGAGCACTTTGAAAATTGAGCATTTTTTAGACCCCTGGTCCAGATTCTGATCACAAACCTTCATAGATTGCAAATTGCCAAATTAAGTCTAGGGACATGCAACTAAGGAGGTCAAGAAATAATCAACAGTCAATGAGTAGACAATGCTGCAACAATAATTTTGTCCTATTGAACAATGAGATTGAATGCTACATCTATCATAACTATGGATATAAATATGTTGACTGTCGATTAAAGAACTATGAATCAGATTTGAATTCCCCTGCTGAAAATGTCAAGTTTTGGAAGAAGAAAGAAAGTGACAAGTGTGGATTAGTGTTGTCAGCCCAAAGAAAAATGAACCCTTGGTATATAGACAGTGGATGCTCCAAACATATGACAGGAGACAAAGGTAAGTTTCTATCCTTAAGTGAAAGCAAATCAGGAAGCGTAACCTTTGGAAATGATGGTCCAGGTAAAATAAAGGGTAAAGGGATGGTGAGTTTAAGTAATGGAAAAGGAAAAGCCCAAGATGTTCTACTTGTAGATGGGCCGAAACACAATCTGCTTAGTGTAAGTCAAATGTGTGATAGAGGATGCGAAGTGGTGTTCACATCCAAGGACTGCAAGATAAAGTCTGTAAACTCAGGACAAGTGGTGGCCAAAGGCATAAGGACAAAAAATAATGTATATGTGTTGAAAGAAAATAGAGAAGAATGTCATCTAAGAAAACATGATGAAAGCTGGTTATGGCATAGGAGACTTGGACATCTAAACTTTGACCACTTAATAAAACTTAGAAATATCGAGGCAGTAAAAGATCTTCCGAGAATATCAAATCCCCAAGATTCAATGTGTAAACCCTGCCAAGTAGGAAAGTTAAACAGGACACAGTTTAATTCCAAGAGCTTTACTTCAACAAAGAAACCACTTAAACTAGTTCATATGGATTTATGTGGACCATCAAGACAGGAAGGCACAGGGAAAGAAAACTACTTCATGCTGATTATTGATGATTACTCCAGACTTACTTGGGTTTCCTTTCTCAAAGAAAAAGCTGAAGCATTTGAGAATTTTAAAATATTTAAGGCTTTAACTGAGACTCAAACATGCAAGATTTTAAAGGTAGTAAGATCAAACCGAGGAGGAGAGTTTATGTCAAGTGAATTCAAGGAATTCTATGACAAACATGGGATCAAGAGAGAATACACAATCCCAAGAACTCCACAACAAAATGGAGTAGTTGAGAGGTAAAACAGAACAGTGCAGGAAATGGCCAGGTCAATGATGAATGAGAAGAACATTGGTCAAACCTATTGGGTAGAAGAAATACACACAACATTCCATGTTCTTAACAAATCCCACCTCATACCACAAAGTGATAAGACATCTTATGAATTGTGGTTTGGGAGACCTGCCTCAATTAAACACTTCAAAGTCTTTGGGAGTAAATGTTACATACAGAATAATGATGAGAACCTTGGAAAATATGATGACAGGGATGATGAAGGTATCTTATTGGGGTATGCTACAAACAGTACAGGATACAGATGATATAATAAGAGGCTGCATAAAATGGTTGACTGTATTGATGTAAAAGTTGATGAAGGAATCCCAGCAAGAGAGATGTACAGGAATGAATCTTCTACAGAAGACGCAGGTAAAGCTGAAGATGAACAGGTCCAAGAATCAGAAAATGAAGACTCTAAATCAGATGAAGACTCAGACACTCAGACAGACTCAATTCAGCAGTCAACTTCAAATTCCTCCTCCAGAATCATTCAAAAGAATCATCCTGCAAGTAAAATAATTGGAGAAAAAGACAAAGGTGTACAAACCAGGAGAAAGCTAATCAAAACCACCGAACAATCTCATATAGCTTTCATATCCATGCTGGAACCCAAGAATTTCAATGAAGCCAGCAAATATGACCACTGGGTTAAAGCCATGAATGATGAACTTGATCAGATTGAGAAAAACAATAAGTGGGAGATGGTTCATAGACCTGAAGGTAAAAACGTCATTGGCTCCAAATGGATCTTTAAGAATAAGTTGAATGAGCAAGGACAAGTTGTCAGGACCAAAGCAAGGTTAGTCTGTAAAGGATATGCTCAGATAGAAGGATTGGATTATGATGAAACATTTGCGCTCGTAGAAAGATTAGAAGCTATCAGAATGTTCCTTGCCTATGCTTGTCATAAAAGGTTTAAAGTCTATCAAATGGATGTCAAGTCGGCCTTTCTAAATGGAGATTTAAGTGAAGAAGTTTATATGGAAAAACCAGAGGGTTTCAAACTGTCTGATAAACCTAACTTAGTATGCAAGTTGAAGAAAGATTTATATGGGTTAAAACAAGCCCCTCGAGCCTGGTATCACAGACTGGATACGTATCTCAAAGACAAAGGGTTCAAGAGAGGAACAACTGACAACAATCTGTATATTAAAACAGAGGATAATAATTTTCTCATCGTATTGGTGTATGTAGATGATATCATCTTTGGATGTAATAAGGATCCATTAGTCCAATGGTTTGCTTCTGCCATGGAATCAGAGTTTGAAATGTCTATGATAGGAGAACTATCATTTTTTCTTGGTCTGCAAGTTACTCAAAGGTCTCAAGGGATGTTCATTTCTCAAGAAAAATATCTAAGAGAAATGATGAAAAGATTTCAAATGGAAGACTCCAAACCTGTGGGTACACCTATGGTTACTAGATGAAAATTAAGCAAGGATGATGACTCACCTAATGTTGATCAAAGTTCATATAGATCAATGATAGGCAACCTGCTATACATCACAACATCTCACCCAGACATAATGCATGCTGTAGGAATGGTAGGAAGATTTCAGTCTACACCTAAACAGAGTCATTTGCAATATGTCAAAAGAATATTCAAGTATTTGAAAGAAACAATGACTTACGGTCTGTGGTATCCCAGAAATCAGAATTTTCAATTAACTTCTTATTCAGATGCAGATTGGGCAAAGTGTGTTGATGAGAGAAAAAGCACCAATGGAAGAGCATTCTTCCTGGGTGACTCATTAGTAGCATGGATTAGTAAAAAGAAGGGTTCCATTTCTTTATCAACTACAGAGGCAAAGTATATTACTGTTGCTACCTATTGCACTCAGGTATTATGGATGATTCAGACACTTGAAGACTTAGAAGTAATATACGCTGCACTGATCCCAATTCATTGTGACAACATAAGTGCCATCAGTGTGTCTAAGAATCCAGTATTCCACTCCAAGACCAAGCATATACCCATAAAATACCATTTTCTGAGAGAGTAGGCCACCAATCAGGTTGTTCAGGTTCAGTACATTCGAACGACAGAACAAATAGCAGACATCTTTACTAAACCCCTAGCCAAGACACCATTTGAATATCTCCAACAGAAGTTGGGTGTCATTCCGTCTCACACTTAAGAGAGTCCATTCTGTTAGGGGGAGTCTTGTATTGTTTGAATATCTAACGCCTCCTAAAAATTACTGCAACAACTTAGGGGGAGCATGTTTTCTTTGACATTGATGCCAAAGGGGGAGAAAATGAGTGGTTTGGGTCGGATTCTACTGTTGGAAGTCCAAACAGATTAGCGAAGACGCTCAGGGTTGCCATCAATGACAAAGGGGGAGATTATTGGCATGTTTTTACAAGCAGAGTATTCTTGTCATTGATGGAAAGATCGGAGTATGCATCGATGGAAAAATAGGAACAAAGTAAGCTAAGGAGGAATTAGCGCAGAGTCAAATGCAGCGCGAAGGTGTGCCTGTTCATTTGATGACAAACAAGCAGGCAAGGAAGACCAACAGTGCAACGATGATCGAATGGAAAAATTGAAGTGTTAGTCAAACTCCATTTTGGATACCGGGAGATAGAGATGTCACAGACTCTCATCATCAGGAGTCCCGAAGTGCCGAAATGCGAAATCCTGAAAACCCGAAAAAGGCGCATCACTCGGAGTGTTGGATACTGGGATTTTGGTTACCGGGAGATGGATATGTCAAAGACTCTCATCAATGGGAGTGATGAAATCGTGAAATGCAAAATGGTGAAATGATCTGAGACGTTGGTTTGAGGATATCATGGACCATTGATCCGACTCCATTTCGAGGTATTGGATATCGAGATTTTGGATACCAGGAGATGGAAATGACAAAGACTCTCATCATAAAGAGTCCCGAAGTCACAAAACCTGAAGTCACGAAATGATAAAAGATTCCACACTGGAGTTTCAGATACCGGGAGGTTGAGAAGTCAAGAGTCAGGAAACTATATCACAAGAGTCCTGAAATCACGAAACCCGAAGTCGCAAAATGATAAAGACTCCATACTGGAGTTTTGAATACCGGGAGTTCGAAGAGTCAAGAGTGAAGACTCTTCATTTCAGGAGTCTTGAAATCATGAAACCCAAAGTCGTGAAATGTGATTTGCCGAAATTAGAAATGCTGGAGTACCGAACCATTGATCTGACTCCATTTCGGAGTTTCGGATACCGGAACTTGGAGGTGTCAAGAACACATCACTACAGGAACGCCGAAGTGCCGAAATGTGAAATCGTGAAAAGCACTTTATGGATAAGCACTTGGTCTTGGCCATGGTCATATAGAGGAAGGAGCTAGTCGGTGCTAAACCCTATTTCGGGGATCAGGAGTTGGAGGAGTCAAGGGACTAACTAGAGAATCCCCGAAATGCGAAATTGCGAATTGTAGTTTCGAACTAGCCGATGGTCACCGTCTGTGGTCACATTGGTGGAATATGGGGGAAGGAGCTAGTGCAGACAAGATCCTTTTCGGATTTCGAGGATCGCAACTGGGAGTGTCAAGACACTTGGTCACATGAATGCCAAATTACCAAATGCTGAAATGCCGAAATGATGAAATTTCTATGTAGATGGTGGTCACCGCCAGTGGTCACATAAGTGGAAGGAGATAGCAAAGATGGGCTCTATTTCAAGGTTCGCACTATAACTGCAAGAAAACTACTGATGGTTTATGCCAGAGGTGTGGAAAAAACTTCTCTATAATTGCCAGAGGAGTGAAAGAGTCTGAAGGAACCTTCCAGTGGAATGAGGACTGGCCATAGAGGCGATTGACAGATGGAAGAGCGTTGAAGCCTATGAATGCAACAGAGAGGTTAATCTCGACTATGCCAAAGAAGACAAGGAGTCTCATCTGCCAGAGAGGCTGAGGAATCTTAGTGTAACACCCAGTGATGTTGGACGCGTGGGTTTAATATCCAGAGAAGCTGAAGATTTTCCAGGATGAACAGGCAGAGCACTCGACATGAAGAGCATGTAGAAGCATTGCGAATGGAGGGTAGAAGGTGTACAAATACTATAAGGAGGCAGAATAAAGAAGAGATGGGGGTTGTTATTGTGGTAGAGAGTGATGTATGTGTGAAGAAGGAGGTGGAGTGTTGCAGCTGAAATGGACATAAGACAAAAGGTGCATTGAATGGGAATGAAGCACAGAGCACAAAAGGCAGAAGAATAAAAAGGGAAATGGATGCGTGCAGGAAGATAGTGAGGAAGACAGAGCAGTGAAATCTTGCAGAACAATGATGAGACTGGTAAGTTGTTGTTGAAAACTATATCACTGTAATAAGTTTTAGTAATTTATATTCATAGACTAGGGTGGAAGGGAGGTGCTAGGGAGGACTAGTGTCCTCAGAATTTTAAGTGGGTGCTTGAACCAGGGAGTTGATGCTTCCTTCTAGTTGGTGCTAGAGAAACCAGGGAGTTGGTGCTTCCTTCTAGTGAGTGCTAGAGAAAAAAGAGAGTTGGTGGTCTCAGCAAGTAGTAGCTTGCAAAACAGAGTTTGCAGCCTCATTATGAGTTGGTGCTCATATGTATGATAATGTAAAGAATGTAAATATTACTTATCATATAAAGAAGAAGAGGTTTTTATCCTGTATGGGTTTCCTCAAGAAAATCTGTCTCTGTGTATCTCCTATGTGTGACTGATGTTGAAGATGCTATTGCATATTCCCCTGCATCATTGTGATTGTCATTGAGTGCTTTGTAAAGAATTAAAAATAAGTATATTTGTTCAAGCTCGGTAAACAACCGATTCACGCCCCCTCTCAGTTGTCCAACATGGTGGTGGTTGGGCACGTTACATATTGGTGTCATAGATTTTGGTTGAAACATTGGACTGGTATGGGTTGAAACGAGTATGAATCAGGTGGATTTGTTGTCATATATTTTGGTTTGTGTGAATTTGGGGAAAATGGTGGAAAATTTAGAAAGAGAATCCTCAAATTCATGAGTAGATCCGAGTTTAAATGATTCAAGATTATCTAAGAATTTTAATGGATTTGATCTGCAGAGTTGCATAGTCGAATTTGTCTAGGAAGGTTGAAAAGTTCGTATTTTAATGGTCATTGTACCACAGGGAATATTTCAGAGAATTGACGGTTGAGTTCGTGTTCGATCTTGAGATCAATGATCTAGATTCACCCTTAATAAATTTAAAAATTGATAAAGTTTTGAAATTTGGTAAGGTTAGAAGATCAACGACTGAGATTCATTTCAGTGGTTTAGAAAATGAGGAAGATCGACGGCCCATGTTCATTTTAATTCATTTGGGAATTCAGAGGAAATCAATGGTCAAGATCAGTTTTGATTGGGAGATCGACGACCTAGATTCACCTGGGTTTTGGCCAAAAATTTCTAAGTGATGAAATTCATCAACATAAATCTTTGATTACCGATGACCGATGGTTGGGGATTGACGATTTTGGAGAAGTGTTGAAGTTCGCCAACAAAAATCACCGATAACTGATGGTTGGGGATCAATGAATTTGGTGAAATGTCAAATTTCATCTAAGAGACATATCCAATCGCCGATGGTTGATGGTCGGGGATTGACAAGTTTTGGTGAAGTGTTGAAGTTCACCAGGAGAAATCTTCGATGGTCAATGGATGATAGAGCATTGAAAAAAATAGTGTGATATTCAGATTCTTCCAAGAGAAATTGTCGATGGTCGATGAAGAAAAGGAATTTGATGATGTGTCATGTCGCATCAGTATCCATGTGTCATGCCATGTCAACATCCACATGTCATACCATGTTAGTATCCATGTGTCATTCCATGTCATCATCCACATGTCATGCCACGTTAGCCTAGTTGATTCCATAGGATGACGTGTCATGCCAGGTCATCATCCAAGTGTCATTCCACATCAACCCAGTTGATTCCTTAGGATTATGTGTCATGCCAGGTCATCATCCATGTGTCATGCCACATCAACATAGTTTCCATGTCAGTGAAGGGATGTTTAATCAATGATGTTCACGTTTCAACGTGATTTGTGAACAATCTTGATTTTTCGGGGAAGATGATCGATCGTTGATGGCCGATGATCAGATATTGTTGAGATTTGTGGGAGAATTTTGGTTTATGGAGAAAAACGGTCGATGGTCGATGATCTAGAATAATAGATATCAGTGGGACGATATGGTTAGCAAAGGAAATCATCGATCCTCAAACACCGATCATCGATAGAGAGCATATCAATGGTCTAGAATGCTTCCAAATTGAGATCGACAATGCAGATTGCACTTAGGCAAAATTGTTTTATTTAATGGAGCCATTTTATTATTTTGGCCATACCTGGAGCATATTAAGTCACATTGGGATGAAAATTATGATTTTTTTCTATAGATAAGAGATCTACAAAAGTGATAGAGAGAGTCGTTGTCCAATTCTACTTGGATTTGTCATAAATTGCAAAATAATGTTTTTTAAAGATCTGGGTCCAGATCATTGACATAGGTCCAAAATAAACTGAAAGTATTGGAGAGATTCCATAAAGAAGACACATAAATAACCCATGAAGGAACTAAATAAATCCTAAGAACATTGGAATGAGGATACTAAAATATGCCAAAATCCATTATTCCGTGCCACTTTTTTGTGATTTTTGAGATTTTAAGAGGAGGAAAAATGACCCTAGATCACAAAATTGGAAAATTTTATTTATTCGACATTTTATATAATCATCGAGACAAGCAAATTTGGTTTAGAGAAATTTTTCCAAAAGTGCATATATTGTGAGATAGACAATTGTTAAAAATTCTAAGTTTGGAAAAAGGGGTGAAAAATGACAAAGTTACAGATTCTAGATCAATTTAGTTTTTTTTACTAGAGTATCAAATTGAAAATATGAGAGTTTATATGAATTCCTTGTAATTATTATTCACTATGTCTAATACAAAAGTTTCTCTATTTTCTGATATATTTTCGTCTATAGTTGACATAAGTTGGCACTTTAATAAAATTACACCAGTGGAGAAAATGCACAAAAAGGATGAAAATGACTTTTTCAGGAAGCCATAAATTTCAACTCAGAGATCATATTGGAGCATGAGTATTTTTTTTGAAATCCGATTTAGTGGAGAATAACCTGGAATTAATAGAATTTGAAGAATTATGATATAATTCTTCATGAATTGAGCAGAAAACTTACCTATAACATTAACTGACAAATTTTTTGATATCCATAATTCTAACAAAAATGGTTGCTTACTCATTTGGTATAATTAGACATATAATAAAATAAATTCAATCCTAGGATTGGATATCAAAGTCATGGAAGCATGACAGAGCTTGTAGAAGTGGGTTGAGGAAATAAAGAGCTACATGGAAAGTCATGAAAAACGGATAAAGAACTCAAGAAGAGTGGAACAAAAGAATTATTAATCCACTTATTTAGAACATGAATGAATTGCACGTACAAAAGCAAGAATCCTCACATAGGACATGAATCCAGTAGGTGAATAATGTCATTAATAGGTTTATAAAGGAAAAATAAGACTCCATATCTTTGAAGGTAGATATGTCTAGATAGTTGCAAAACCTTGATGTGAAAGAGAACAAGGAGCCTAGGAAGTGAGGTGTGAATAATCTATATGTGTAAAGCATAGGAGTTTCTAGGGAGGATTCTTTATCTATGACCAAGATACTTGTATAAAATTACTTAGAGCAATAAAGCCACTTATAATATCATAGTTCATAGTGGAAGCAAGATACAATGCAGAAATCAGGGATAGATTAATGAAGGTTATTTCACTTGAAGAGTGCCAATGAATGAAAATAGACTTCCATTAGTAATGGCATTGAGTGGGAAAAGTATGGATTCATAGGGAATTGTTAAATGAAGTGAAGATAATTATTTCCAAAAATTGGAAAATCCAATGGACAACTAGTGGTAATAACAAGGATGTGGAATGATTATGGGTAAGTCGATTCAAGGATGGTGTGGTCATAGAGTTATGGAATGTTGTGAGATACCTCACACCAAGGTGATGGAATGTTTCATAAAGGTAAAGTTTGGGTATGACTTCCTAAGATAATTCGATGCAAATAGAACACATTGGTTGGATTGCAGAATGGCCAAGTGGAACTTGGATGGAAAGTGTTCAGACCATGTAACAATAGGGAAGATGAGCAGAATGGGAGCACATAAGGCATAAAGGATATAAATAAATTAAAGGAAAACCAATTACAAAATAAATAAATAAGTGAATTGAAATAGAAATGCACCAGAGTGCATGATGTGTATAATGAAGTTAGAATGCATTTGCATTAGTAGGCATGTTGACAGTGAATTCTTAGCGCATATGGGTGTGCATTTGTAAATATTTACATGCTTGAATATGCATATGACATGACTGTGGACTAAGAATATTTTTTTAATATGAAATAATGATGTTATGTTAATTGAGTATGAGTAATGATGGGTTATGTATTCATGAAAAATGATATAGCATGGTTAAAGATGTGGATGTTGTTGTTGTTTCTTATGAATTCCATCTATTTGAATACCCATGAGGGAGGTAGGAATGGTGATAAAAAGGATGGAGGAGGAAGCCTACGAGCTTCTAGAAATGTCATTTAATTAGGTAGCATCAAGTAGGTTGATAATAGCCATGTAGATATGCATTTGATTGGTTCCAATTTTGAAGGGAATTGAGGTAATTCCCTCAGTTAATTTTTCAATATTTAAATTGATATGGAATGGACAAAGACCTAGAGTATGTAAATTTTGTTGATGCTAGAATGCATTTAGATAAAATTTAGTTACATATTGTGTTATGATTGGTTATGGGATCATAACCAAGTTAATTCAGGAGACATACTCCTTCTATAACAATGAATAGTTGTAGGGATAGTCATGTGTGAGACCATGATATGGTTGGATACGGAAGGTCTATAGCATTATGTGAGTGCTAAATGGATTCCCCTACATAATTTATGTTTAGAATACAACCTCGTTGTGGACACCGAAGAGAACTTAGGAATTATATTTCCTTGTGTTGTGTATGGGTTGAAGAGGAAGGTATCCAAATAGTCAGGAAATATTGGGAAGAGTTCGAATGATGTGTTGAGACATTGGCCAGACCTTCTAGCTCATCGTGGTGGAATGCATTACATAGATATGTGTTATTATGTGGTCAATGCAAGGATGGCTTGTATATATATAACCATTGGTATTGGCAAAATGATTATTGTTTTATTGATAATTATTTCTTGCATTATGAAAAACATGTGGTGATGAAAATACATAATGATGGATAGTTTCATTATATTTAATATGAATACTAGATGAATTTGATTGAATTTTTGTTTGTTACAATTTTGAGATCGCTTTTTGAAGCTATTGAAAATGTTACAAGTGGTATTAAAGGAATTATTGAATGCATGTATTTTGGTGAATGCATGTATATATTATATGACATATAAATGATTACGATAACTTAAATGAAACAAATATTCCTAAATCATGAAGTTGAGAACACTTCAGGAACTTCTAGATATTGCAACAATAAGGTTGCGGGATAAAGTAGTTACATAGGGATGAATTATGGAAAATCTCTATCAGGGGAATAGAGTAATTAAAATATTTTTGGATAAAAGAAAGAAATTATTGGTTGATAATACATGTTTATATAATGATGGGTTCATTACATTCAATAGTTGAATTTCATTTAATTTCAAGAATGGATGGAATTAATTGAATTGTAGTTGCAAACAATTTGGAGATCACTTGTTTCCATTGTACACAAGTTATTGAAAATATGTTTGTTTGCATGTAAGATGAGGAAAATTGCATGTAGGATGGTCTTGGATATGGAAGTAATGTAATTCCATAAGGAATACTGGCCTCTACTATTTCAAGATCCAAACATTATGAACAAAAGATCATGCTTGGAAATTTGTTTCTTGTTTAAAACAGTTTTGGGAATTATAGTTTAATAATTACTGACAATTTGTTTTGGTTGAGTGTAAATTGAGAAAATTGTAAGTAGGATGGTCTTGGATATGGAAGTGATGTAAAACCATAAGGAATACTGATATCTAAAACTACAAGAGCCAAACCTTATGAGAATAAACCTCATGGTCGGGGAATTTTATTTTCCTGTATAAAATTGATTTGGAAATTTAAAATTTAAAATTGTTATGATATGCTAACAATTTGTTTGGATGCATGGAAATAAAAAAAAAACAATTACGGGAAGAATTTCCTTGGGTATGGAATTTTTGTGATCTATAATAAAGACTGATGCTTTTTGTTGCAAGAGCCAAAAAAATTATGAGCAGGAAGTTCATGCTTGGAAATTATGTTTCCTTGTATAAAAAATATTTGACATTTATGATTGAAAAATGTTATAACAATATTTCATGATGACTATATGTTTATAATACTTGTGAGATGCTATCTATTGAATTTGGAAGCTTGGTAATAATAGCACCAAAAGGAAATTGAGCTCAATGACAAAGGAAAGGAATGAAGAAAGTCCAATGGACTTGTTGTAGCTGGAGTTCTTGAAGTCGCAACTCTGAAACTTCATGGCTGAGTGCACTGAAGCCTTGAAGAGAAGTGGAAAAAACTGAGGGATTACATGGAAGATAAAGGGGTTCATTTCTTTGGGTTGTGCAGGAATATAGGGAAGGAGAGCTCGTTGGTTGGAATTGCTTCCAGAAATATAAATTATGATGATCATTATACATGTTTTGGGTTGGAATGCCTATGTATGCATGTTTTATTTTAGGCCGGAGTGATTATGTATATAATCAATTGGATGGATTGCATGTGGGGATTTAAGGCTAGAGTGCCTAGAATTGTAAGAACATAGGTATGGTGTTGTGTAATGAGGACATTTCCAAAATAAGGGGAGGGTGATGTAACACCCTGGTTTTAATACCTATGAACTAGAATCTATTATGTAAATGTGACATTAGACCGGTGAACCGATAAAGTTAGAAAGGGGCCAAAGTGCCTAGAAATGTAACAATTCTATATACATTAATAAAAATACACTACTCGTTACAAGACACACAAGGAAAATATATAGAGGGCTATGATTCCACGAGAGAGGGGGATTATGTGGATAAGTCTTTTTTATTATATGTTTTTTACCCATATTGGTTTTAATTGAGAAAATTGGTTATATGAGCTTCTTGGGAGGAAGGCCATGTGGTTCTTGATTTCATGTAATTATATAAACATCCCCCATGGGATGTTTTGGGGGTTCTTCTCCATTTGTGCTCTTACACTCTTTCTTTGGGATTATTCTTCATTCACTCTTTCTAATTTGTGTGCTCTTGGTCTGAGCATGGAAACGAATGTTTGGAGGAGGAATTCCATTGCTACATGGTTGTGAGGAATTTATTATCATTGTAGGTTCGAATGGATGCCTATGGACATGATATTGATGATAGTTTTGAAAGAACCATCACAACTAAGAATCCTTGGAGTTCCCAACATGGATATTTTCTTACCAATAGAACTGGAGCCCTGGAGAGAAATAGAACATCCCTAGGGTACGTATGGCAGAGAAAGGGGTTCATTTCTTTGGGTTGTGCAGGTTGAAGGGGAAAGACAACTGGAAATTGGGATTGTTGTGTGGTTGGGAAAACCTGAGAGCTAATTAGCCAACTATTGTATGTTTTAGATTTGTCTTAGGACCCCTCCTTGTGAATTCATAGCCCTGTCTCAGAGGTGAACTACTATTGACAATTGGAACAACAATGTTTGTGGTTGGGAGGAATTTCCTTGGTCTGCAACCAATTGGTGATGGTTTAATTAAAGATAAGTGCTCTTTGTGTTTTCTGCATAATTTATATTCCATTGTGTATATTTATCTCTAAGATGTATTTCATGCGCATGCTTGTTGGTTTTTGTTGTGCAAGGCACTTTGTTCATTTATCTTATGTTGTAGCATGAATATTTATTACTGCGTGTTGGTTATTGCATTATTTCATGCTTGATTTCAAATTAATTATTATCACAATTAGAAATCAGTTTTGAAGTGCATTCTTGAGGTAGCGTGCCTATCCTGCTAGTGGATGGGTACATTACAGTTACCCAAGGTAGAAAGATAACATTTCTAACCTCTCTTCACACCTCAATTCACTCTTACTCCCCATACCTCTGCAAATCAAATCCTTTCCTAAATTTTGTCTTAATGCTAGCTGAGCATACCAATCCATATCCACATGGATACCATCCACCTCTGGATTTCAATCTGACCCATTGGTCATTTAAAAATGCTCCAAGACTTACTTAATCAGACCCTATATCGATCTCTCATTAATCATTAAAGTCCTATCTTCACAAGATTGTATGAAAACATCATTATCAACATTTTTATTCATGTTGTCAGCTTTCATGCTGACATCAGGTCATTGTTGACCAAATTGGTCCATCAATAGACCATACCTTACAACCTATTATAGGTTATACTATGTCTATTTGCATATTATATACATTCTTACAGTGTATCCACATCTTACGTTTTCATGCATAAGTAAATATTCAAGTCAATAGGCATGCATAAATTTATTCATACAACCACGAGCTCATAAATTGGCTCATATAATCAAGCCATTTCACCTCTTTTATGAGGACCATCAATAGTCCAAAGGAATCATTTTTCTTTTTCTTAACTAGATTATTCTAACAAAAAGTTTTATTTAGTACATGTCAAGTAAAATGACTTCACAAATTTCCCATCAGTCCTCTAATCATGAGAAATTACATATACATGGTTTAGTATTTTATTTAAGTAGTCATTAACACTGTTAAGGATTCTATCAATACATAATAATTTCTTTTAACCATAGGGACATTTTTCGTAAGGGTCTTATCCCTTACATACACAGTCACCATAAATGTAAGAGGCTCTGTCTATCTAACAGAGAGAAAACATTACACTTGAGAAAATCAGCTTAGCTCATCATTTCTTGAGTCTCATGCAACTTTACAACAAGTTTCAACCATTTTCAGTCATTCACATTGAAGTATTGCCCTAAGTGTTTATCAACACATTCCCACTTATTTAGGAATATCCATCAATCCACGAGGTCAAAAATTTAATCCTTCTATTTCAATCATCATGTTAAGGTTTTTATTGTAAAAGTTTAAAACAAAAGAAACGTTTCAATATGTAGTCCTTCTCCTCAAGAATTTAATGCATATAATAAATAAACTTTTTAACGCAAAGGAATTATTTTAACCAGGCTCATCTTTGCCTTATTATACCAGTCCTTTGACTTATCTATGGCCCATCCAGGCCTAGTGTTGTATCCTACTCCAATACCACTCTGTAAGAAACAAAACCACCTAAGTACCTTTTTAAGGGATGGGGTATTAAAATTTCACTTTTTCTCAATAATCTCAATACCTCTTCTCAAGGGTACCATTGTCTTATACTCGTCAAGAGATTTCCAACGATTGTCACCATGCAAAAAAATGATATATAGATCAAAATATATGGACTTCCAATGTTCTTGGCCCTCATTGGCCAAAGGACACCTCATTTCCATGTGACATCCAAGTGGCTGCCTAGCCCATCTGTCATCCATCATGGCTCTGATGTGGTGCTTTCCATATGGCTCACTATCCCATGGTTCAGACTCTATGAAACTTCTCATCATCTTCATCAGAAATTTCATTCCCATGGGTTGTTAGTCCCCCAGCCAAGGTTTCGACAACGATCCATTATACAGACCCCTCCTAGATCCAACGGTCCTCAGTCCAAGAATCTAATGGCTTTGAGTGATTTGGTGAATCTAAATTGCATGGGATTTAACACTCCTCCCACCTAATGTTCCTAGATATGATGGTTCTTGAGTTTATCATCCAACGATTCTAGTTGAATTGACGATCCTAACACGTGCGAAAGTGACCACTCGCCCCTTTTTCACTTCTAGGACAAATGAGAGGGACACACAAAATATTGAAAATTGAGATTGAATCTTCCCACTCACTTATCTATGGTCATGATTGATCCTTGGAGACCTTGCATCATAGTAACTTAACCAATTCTACTCTGACGACCCCACTATGATCGATGGTTCAGATCTTTCATCGCTTATCCAACAGATCCAATAGTTGTGTTCCTCTCTTGAGTTACCTCCTGTCAGAGTGTGTCTCCATAAATTACTCTAATCAACACCCCTTCAATGGATGGTCCATATCTATTGACCTATATATAATGGTTAAAACTCAAAGGTGACCATCCAAAGGGATAGGCCCAACAGGGGCCCATGTTTGTCCTCTTTGACGAACCTGGTGAAGACACTTGTCGACATCCAGACATGTTGGATAGCACGTAGGCATGACACATCGCGTCGATGCCACCTTATCTCTCTTCGTGATTATAGGGTGAGGCATGGAACCCAGATCTAGAACCATTTTCCTCTCACTCAACCTCAACAATTAAGGTTCACCCCTTAGCCCTCCGATAGATCAATGGTCCTTGTTGATTCAACGTTCATCTTCTATAGGTGTCATATCCTACTTCGCAGAAGGGCCAAGATATTTTATTACACCAAATCCTATGGTCCGAGTTAAATCCAAGGTCATAAGGCTTCCAATCTCTTCATAGAAATTCATGTCCCTCCATCAATCCTTTGGTGACACATGTCACTATTAAGACACATAGGATTATGAGTTAGCAGGCTACATAAAAAGAAATCATTCCCCTACTTATTATTCACCAAGGAAAGTGGTGGGACCCATGAAAAATCGACGGCTTAGATCTTTTCACACCCACTCTCTAATAAACAATCTATATCATTTCTCAAAGTATCTCCATCAAAGTCATGCTACAACCCAATATTGGAATACTCCAATGGCTCATTCCCCAATAAATATTCAAGGTTTCCCTACCATCGATCCTTTGATGGATCAACAGTCCTATTTGAATTCTGACACATATTCTATCGGCATCAAATCCGACTCTGATGGAGGGTCAGTATCTATTTGTGGTGCCGAATCAATGGCTATGATTCATCCTAAATCAAACACTAGATTTTCCACGGTTATCAGTATGAACTTTGACTTGGATATCTTAGGGATTCTTCTAAGTGTTTTCTCAGGCTTACCAAGCCTTCAGGAGATCTCACTTTGCTCCAAATAACACTAAGGTTGTCCTTTTCACAACCACTTAAGTACAGTTTCTCATATCTTACAACCCCTCACTGCAACATAGGAGGTTTCACAGGGAGTTAAGGTCATTTGTTCATGAATAGGTCTCCCTCAGACACCAAAGTATTTTAATACCTATCTCAAGGTGCCTTTATCCACTCCTTCTAGTTGGGGTTTAAACACTGCAACCATTCATGGACTTAGAGTTCTAGCCTGCTCCACATCTAGGAGAAAACTACGACTTTACTACCCTCTCCAGCCTCCTCGGGCCATTATTAAATTTAAGGTGCCATTCCTTCTAGGAGGAGGGTTACAACACTTCCTTCCTTTCACAGCAGACCCATTGCAGCTGTCATATTATTTTTTACACATGATACAAAAACATTCAATACTTCGACCTTCTTATACATCCACCACTAATCAAGTGCATAGACTTGCAAATGAAACAATTTTCTATCCAAGTAGCAGACTCATACATTCAGATATACAATACATGAATCAATCATTCATTTACCTAATTGCACAAAACATAGAGATAATTATCTATTACAAATTATAGCCAACCAATTGACTATGGGTGTTTTCCTTTCCACCCAACCATAGGCTCTGCTCATTCCATCACTTTGGCAATAGGCCACCCCTATGACAAGCCATGATACCACCAGGGAATTGTCTGCGCTTACCTTTCCCAGCTAGGCCCTCTTTGAGGTTTATTAGATGCTTCTCCAAAATCAAGCTCGTGGCCTCTCAACTCAGGATGGGTTATTGGAATCTCAGAATAGTCTTGCGACTAGTATCTTTCTCTCATAATCTCTTTCACCGTCAACCCCATGCACCTCTCTTACACATATTTTTCCCATAAGAAGGTTTCGGATTGTCCTCTTCCTTCTATCATAAGGAACCATGGGTTAATATGGATACTGACTTGGTACTCTATTATACCTTTGGTTGGTATCTTCCTACTATCCCATCCAATCCCTCCATGCTTCCATTCGTTGAGGTGGTTGGTTTGTTCCTTTTCTCATTAATTGATTCTTCCTTGGGATCAAGTTAAGGCTTTTTATTTCAAATCAAATATTTTAGCAAGGAGGATTGGGTCATCTTAGAATGATGAAACCCTCTCGATGTTCCTATAACATCCCCTCCATTACGACAACACAAGTGATGTACATAAGAGGTAAATAATTTATTTTTTTGTTTTGAAACAAACGTTACGACAAGTGACATGCGTCACAACATATATTAATTACCACACAATCAAATTCATCACAATCAACTGAAAGTAACATCACTATTATTCAATCAACTGTATCTCATAATGATAACATAAGGAAGCTACCCACCCAACCTATCCTTCATGGTTAGGACCTCCAAGACACATAAGCAACGCTCAATTCCAGGATTCATCCGATTGAATATGACCATTTAAGGTCTCAGGATAGGCGACTGTTCTGAGGAAAAAGGAAGTATCTAAATCCCATTAATCCAATCATAAACCATAATAAAGGCTAGATTGATTAGCCATATCAATCCTTCAATTCCTCATGTACAATGGAATACCCTACTATACTTAATCAATCTTCTATGCAAAATTAAGTGCAATAAAGAAAGAGTATAATACATAGAGAAGGTATGAACCACGAGAGAATAAGTACAATCTTAGAAGTGGATAGGGATCTAATTCTATTCTTCATTAGTATCTTGTTAGTTAAGGCTCAATCAAGGTCAAGCATCAATCGAGAATGAAAAAATCTACAATAATTACAACCCCTATGTAGCTCAACCATGTACTTTACTAACATGATATAATTTAATTAAGAATACAAAGTAATTCAAATACTAGGTACACTTCCAATCATGAAATCCCATTAGAATATTAAATGTCTTCCTTAAGCACAACATAAAAATTCAATACCATTTTAAGTACCCTTTCTAACTATAATAAATTAATCATAAATAGCAATAATAAGAATTCAAGCTGCATGCATACGATTTAAAAGAACCATGAGAAGACCCAAACCTTATTAACAATATATATGAAGATTCAATGTTACTTTACCTTATCATTTATCATAAGAAGATCAATCTTCGTTGAGCCATACATACCAACTCAATGCTTCCGTACATTGCATAACCATTAAAATTATTAAAGAAGGTCAACATCATATTACACACTAATAAGGATCTACACCAACCTTCAATCCAAGTAAAAAGACTATAAGATGATCTCATCATAGCTAGTAATATATCAAGAATTTAACTAATTACATATCCATTTTAAGGAATTAAGAAAATCAATTCATATTTAAGAATCAAATAAAGTTTCACATGCTAGATTACAAAGATTTATATAAGATTATTAAGAGAAGAATCAATCACTTCACATCTTTATTTAAGAGTAAACAACAGATCCACTTAAAGGAACCAAACCTAAGTGAGAAGGCTAACATGCAAATCTCTCAACCAACAAAGTTCTAGAATTCAATCCGACCCTTGATCCGACGCTTGTTCTGACACTTGATCTGACATCTGATTCGGCACTTGTTCCAGGCCTTGTTCCTGAACTTGAAACAACACTAAATTACTGATAAATATAAATTAAATTTAAGGACAATGAAATTGAAATCAAAAGACAAGAGTTGCAATTAAAAAGGCAGTTAACCAGTCCCCTTTCAAATTCATGGTTTATAATATAAGAAAAACATCGACCATAGTTATTAGTTCTAGAAATATATTAGCAACTTGCCCTTATTGAAGTTAACCTCTGCAAATATTACCACTATTTTAAAACGAGGAAAATCAATATAAATATAAGCTAACTAGAAATGGGTAAACCAGACACAAACATTTTAATTAACACTATTATTTCAAAGAGAGACGTTGCCATACGAAACCTAATCCAACCCTGGATCCGACACCTAATCCGACACATGATCCAAACCTTGAAACATAACTAAATTTCTTATAAATTCGAATTATAATCGACAGGAAACAAATAAATATTTTGAAAATGGTAGGAGTTGAAATATGAGAATGGTATAGGTTCAAGGGACATGAGGAAATTGTTCAAGATGTACCAAGACTAAAAATAAGAACCCGAAAATTAGAAAATTTAGGATTGAAAGAATGGAACTAAACCACGAAAATCCGGTATCAGTAAAAATAATTTAAAAGATTATATCAAGATGTAAATTCAAATCTTGCACTATGAACTGATTCCAATTAATAAAAATCAACAAAAAGCTTCCCCACCAACAAGACGATTTAAAAACAAAGTTCAGAGTCTTCAAAATTATAATGAGCAACGAATCTAGTTTTCTTTTTGTATCATAAATGCATTCAAAACTGTACATAACATTGTAAACATAATTTTATTTTCAGAATTTAGAATTCAAATAAGAGTTTGGAAGTGTCAATCAATTCATTAGAAATTTTCCCAACCCAACTTATATAACACACAATAGTCAACGCCCAATTCAAACACAAGGCACTAAGGAACAAAGCAACAAAACTAAAGTTGGATGCACCTAATCTAGTCCTTGAAACAGTGCACAGCCTGATCAGGCACCCGATCCAATACTTGATCTGATACCTGATCCGACACTAAATTCTGATAAATTGAAATTAACTCAATAGACAACGAAATACATCAAGAAATCAATTCAGTCCATGATCCTATAACATATGCAAGGAAGATCCGAGAGATCCATCAAACAATTTACACAATGAATATATGAACTACAAATTCGTTTTGGGATTTTTTATTTATTAAGATAATATAAAATTAAATTTATGATATGCAGCTCAAGCAAAAAATAAATAATTTGAATCTATTTAGTTTGAAAATTGAATGGAATCCATACTATAATTTCTCTTTATTTATTACACAAAACCATCATAACTTGCTAATACAATATTAGAAATACAATACAATTTTCAACAATTTCTAAAAACTATATAAGCAATTTAATCTTATTACAAATTCAAATCTAAAATAAGAATATTGTAACCGACAAAGATGGTCCTTGAATATGTTCTATATCAACTAGCATTCTTTGATCTCCCGTTTTCCAATCATAGAGACTTCACCGATACCTTCCAACCAACGCTAGGGGTACTCTTCTTCTCCCTTAGCCCCCCGAGTCGCAAAGGGGCCAAGCACAAAAACCAGAAATTCTATAGCTCCAAGTTTTCCTCGCAAGGGAGAGCTACCACTATATCCTCAAAATTCATTTCCCAACTCTCACAAGTAAAACATAGTTGAAAAATCACGTTGGCAGCATAACTTTACCAATAACAAGTGTGATCCATTTCCCATCTAGACCATTTATTTTATAGGAATTTCCTCACTGACACATGTCCACATGAACAATTAATTAAATAAATTAGGATTATTCACCCTCTCACTTGTCACTCTCTCCCCAAGTTGCACAAGTAATTACATATTTTATTTTAATTAAAAATCAATTTCCCTCACATTCCCCAATGTGTTCCTAAAATCACTCTTAATTGTCTCTTTATTCCCCAGATTCTCAATTAATGAGTCTCTCCTAACTAGATATTAGTTAGAGCTTGAATATGAGTCTTCTTCTAGTTAGCCTAGTGGTAGCTAGACTCTAGATACCATCCTATGCGTACACCTATTCTCTCCTACTTTATTTATTTCTTATTTTAAAATTCCCTTTTAATATTTTTTTGCACACATGTGCATTATATCAAATCTGTTAGATTTATCTCACTTTTTCTTTAGATTGATTTATCTCCAAACTTTTATTTTATTTAACATTCTATTTTAGTCCCATAACTAGACTTAGACTTAGGCTTTGTCTTTTGTTGGGATTTATAATTAATAAAATCACTCTTTAATTAATTATTTTAAATACGACAATGTCAAATAAACTCAAAGTTTTCTAGGCCACCTAGATTAATTGACTCAATTTTTTTATTTTTTTTTTAATTACACGACATGCCCTTCAAAGTGCACCTTTGTGCTCTAAGGGTGCCTCTCACCTTTGAATGGTTTTGGTAGTTTTTCCAACCCTTGGATTCAACACTCCACTCGGTCAACCTTGTGAGAGAGTAAGTTCTTCTCAGGAATAAAGACTCTTCCTTATTGCACACACCTTAGAAATATTTGTGAGAGACTGTCTCAGTCTACCCTGACGACATCATGGACCTCTCGAACTAAGGAATCGTTAACTTACAATTCAATCCATGACGAGAGTGCTAGTAGGTTGTGACAGGGACTCTGTCACACCTCTCCCTCAATATATGGTTTGGTTTGCATGGCCCCTTTACTCCTTATGTGAGTCAGATTAGCAAGCATCGTCAACCTGCATCCATTGAAAAAACATTGTCAATGATCAATAAACAATAATACTATAATTTATCACATGTCATATATCCGTAAAATGAAATACTCAAAAAAAAATATAATCCACTCCCTGACTCAGCTCGGAGTCCAAGGAGGTCCATTGATGCCATCAACATCCATAATTTGTGAAGTGTCCTACACACTCAGGTAAACTCATCAATAATATATGTTAATAGATACATATTTAATAAGTCACAACACATCATCATCATCATCATGTACAATCCATAACTGAAAAAAAAATCACCATGCATCATAACTAGATCACTTGCACACAAGTGTCCTCGAAGAATAAGTCAATAAAAGTGTGTTCATAGATGGGGATGTTACATACACCCCCTCTTGTTTTAAAATTTGTCCCGAAGTTGCACAGTATATAAAACACAAGTAGTTAAAAGTATCTGACATAGATCTTCATGTCTAATCTATCAAACAAGGAAGGAAATTGTTGACACATATCATATGCATCCTCCCAGGTACCGAGTGTGGACTATAATTGTCCCACTAGACCTTGACCTGATTGACTATTCAACACCGAAACTGTCGAATTCGATGGTCCAAAATGAGGATTGGCTCCACCATGAGAGCACCCTTGTCCACCACCTACAAATAACTCATGTCTATCACATGTGTAGGATTACTAACATAATTTCTCAAAACATATACATGAAAATCATCATGCATACGCCTCAAAGAATCAGGAAAGGCTAGTCAATAAACCATGGTTTCTTTCTTTTCCACAACTTCGAAAGGTGCCACAAACCTAGGAGAGAGTTTAAAAACCTTTCCAAAATTGATCGAACTCTTGTGCGGTTTCACCCACAAGAAAAATCAGTCACCAACTTCATAACTAAAGTCAACACGATGCGCATAGGCATAACTCTTCTACCGATCTTGCACTTATTTAATCCTTTGTCTTATCGATTGCATTTGTTATTCCATTTCTTTAATTACTTCTGGTCCTACTAGTAACCTATCCTCGAGTCGATCCCAACTCAACGACGTCCAACCTGGTCACTCGTAAAGAAACGCAAATAATGCCATCTTAATGGTGCTTTGATAGTTGTTGTTGTAAGCAAACTCTATTAGTGGAAATAAATCTTCCCAAGATTTTTGTTGGTCCATTACATACATACACAACATATCTTCCAAAATTTGGTTCATTCTTTTTGCCTGCTCGTCTGTCTTAGGGTGATATGTTGTACTAAACTTTAGTTGTGTTCCCAAAGCCTCTTGGAAACTGGTCCAAAATTTTCCTATAAACATTGATCCTCGATCGGATATGATCCTTCTTGGTAAACTATGTAATATCACATCCTCACTAAAAAAAACTCTAGCTATGTTTAGTGCCTGATACGTTGTACATACAGGGATAAAGTGTGCACTCTTTGTTAGAGTGTCAAATACCACGAAAATCAAGTCATTTCTCCTTGCCGTTAGTGGAAATTCAACAATAAATTCCATTGAAATGACCTCCCATTTCGATTCTGGAATAATGTGTGGCTGTAATAATCTTGCCAAATGACTATGTTCATCTTTCACTTGCTAACATTATAGACATCTCGCCACATAAATAACGATGTATTATTTCATTCCCTTCTAGAATAATAAAGGCTTAAGGTATTCCTTAATCTCCATGACTCCCAGATGAGCCATGTACACTGCTCGATGTTCTTCACTCAAGATCAAATTTCTTAATTCGTCATTAGGAGGTACGTAAATTTTGTTGTTATACCTCATCAATCCGTCATTTTCCAATGTGTAACCATCAAATTTTGGTACCATCATGGCATCTTGTCCAATATTTTCCTTAATATAATAACCCTAGTGTTGCGCCTCTTTTGTCACATAAATGCAAAAAATAGAGGTTCTTACAATCTTAGTTGGGTTAGCTAAGAAAGACAACAGTGAAGGAAAGGGTTAGAAAAAGAAACATAAAAGACTAAGCTAAATTTTAAACTAAGAAAGGAAAGAACAACTAAACTATTGAGCATAAGGACATAAGAACAAGAAACCAATAAGACTCATGTCACCAATGGAAAGGATTGTATTAGTGAAAAGAAAACACCGAGAAGAAAGAGGACTATGGGTCCCTTCTTCCTCCAAGGGAGGGCTCTTGGACCCCCACAATTGAGCTCTTCTTACAACTTTGAAACTTTGAAAGAAATGGTGAAGGAATCCCAAGCTAATACACTCAAAAGATGAGGTGGATTGCCCAAATGGAATGATGCTAGTATGCTCTTGATGAGAAAAGAGGATTCCCCAAGAGAATAGTAGAAGCATAACCTTGCAAATGAATTCCTTGAAAATGTAGTGCACCCATGGCCTTTTTTTATAGCACCACTTTGAGGTATTGTGCAACCAATTTTTAGTGTGAAAAGTGGTTGTTTAGGGCATTTTTAGGTCTTTGACCAGCCACCCAGTCGGATCCATCCGAGATTTGGATGTAAAATCAACTTGGAAGCTGAACCAGAAGTGGGTGGGAGGTCGACCAATCTCATAAATGCGTCGTTTCTCAGGTGTGCGCAGATTTTAGCGACCACAGTCACGCATCGTGCACATGTGCACTTTTCTTGTGTTTCTGGATGGCGCATGTGCGCAAGCGCCCTGTGTAGTCATAGTGCACCTTAATTTTATAATTGTTTGTATAGTTTTGGACCTTTTGGAAATTCTTTTTTGGTAATTTTGGTCCATGGGTGAACTCATAAATGTTTGAAGACGCTAGATTCCTATAACCATTTGTGGATGAAATTTCAGTGATAACAGATGCCCCCTGATGGATGAGGTTAGGAGCATACGTATAGCCAAAATTCATCAATGTTTCTTCTACTGAGAGTGTCGTTGTAAGAAAGAGAGATAGTAAGAGTATCAAGAGTGACCCATTGGAGGGAGAAGGGATCCTGTAGGACCCAACCTTCCGTAAGGTATGTAAAATAAATTTTGTACAAACGAGGCGGGCATGCCCCATGCTTGTGTCATGCAACTCAAAAAAGAAGGGTGTTGTATAGTAACTGAAGTTGTCTGTTGATGTAGACAACTACAGTGCCCTCGAGGGTGGTTGTGATAAAGGTAGAGGACAATTTTCAAGAGGAACATACTCTGAACAGTAGGCATGACACTTGTAAGAAGTATCACAGATTCTGTAGGCATTGATAGCCTCGCCAAGTTCAGAGGTCTTCGATAAATATAAGAAAAAACTGCAATAGATGCAAAGTAAGACCCACCGTAACATGATAAAGTGTTGAATTCGAATGTTATGGGGATAAATGAAAACAGGGAGAAATTATGGTTCTCCCTGTGTCATCTGAGACCTCTCATTGGAAAGGAAATGAGAGTCAAGATACTGTCGCCCTTCTGGAAACTGTGTTGATGTTGACAAAAGGGGGACGCGACTCCAAGAAGCAAAGGACTTCGTGAAATATACTAGGTGGGGTTAGGAACTGAGGATGTACATGGACAAAGTCAAGATGTGTGGAGACTCAAGATTTCCCTTGGTTGGGGGTATATGCAAAGTATAAGTGGCTACAACCGTTCAACTAGGTCGAGTGTCAGGGGGACAACAAGACGTGGGATAAGTTGTGCCAGAGGCGGGACAAAGTGAACAAACTCAGAGAGAAGAGGTAGGTGGCTTGTGAGATACTTGGAGTATATGGATGATGTAAATAGGAGTAGATGATAAGGAGTACCCCAACCAAGGGTGACATGGGTTGCGCTTGCCAGGAAGGTCGCCAAAGGTGATGACAAAAAGCTATGTAACATGCTGGAAATAATGGCTTAGTTACAAAAAGAATTAAAAAACCCATGGGGATAATAATGCAGATACATAAATGGGTGCCCCAGTGGAGGAGGGATTGGCCTGGGGATGGCACAAGTTGGTGGAAAAAACAAGTGGAGAGTGGGGGGGGGGGGCGTAGGCTAGTTTTTGTAGTAGGGTAATGTATGGAGAGAAATCTGAGGATGTACAAACTGATGAAGGGAAAAATGGATGGTAAATGATTTTGTAGGAGTGCAGTCAAAATAATCCGTGAGGAAGTGCCCTGGGAGTCTAGTGGGTAGGCTAGCAAAATGAGGAGAAGGAATATGTGGCTGATTCGCGACATGATGTAAGACTATCGGGACTCCCATTCCTAAAGGGTTGAAAATAGCATGAGTGTCAAAGTGCCAAGGGCTTTATGAATGGGTCAACTCATGTGGGGGAGAGTTCTACCAGGTGACAATACCCAAAATGAAATGGAGGTGGCAGTACTGGAGCGGTGGATATGGGGACCCTAAAGGCAAATTTCAGAGGGTGTGACTTGAGATGCAATTGAGATTCAAAGGGAATGATTACATGCCAGTGTTGATTATATAACTGAAGGGGTTGCACTGGTGTATGATGACCAAGTACCTGAACACATGAAAGCCAAATACCCGATGTGAACAATATCTGAAGAGAATCAAACATACAAGCATTTATTTGATAATTTTGAACATGAGCATGTGTACCTGGATGGGGTATGGAAAAAATGGCTCCCCAGGGGCTAAGGATGAATGCGCCTTTGGTGAGGATATGTTGGATAATGTAGGGGCCATGCCACAGTGACTCTAATTTTCCATGACCGAGGGCATCGTGAGCTTTATCATAAGTAGGACAAGGTCACCTTCATAAAAGGAGCGAAGGTTGACATGGTGATCAAAGGTGGCCTTTGACCGTTTTTTGGCTACTTCATTCTTCTGTAATGACGATTGACGATGTTCATCCAGGGACTCTAAGTTCAACAAGCGTTGCTCCATTAGAGCAGTTTCGGGTGATAGCTCAATTTTGGTGCGTAAGGTAGGAATTTTGCACTCGATAGGAAGAGTGGGCTCGACCCCGTGGACTAGATTAAATGGTGTGAAACCAGTGGCTGTTTTCATGGTCGTACGGTAAGCCCATAGCGCAGAAAATAACATAAGATGCCAATTGGTCCTATGTTTATTAACTGTGCACTGTAACATGGTCTTGAGGAATTTGTTAACTGCTTCAACTTGTCCATTGGACTGAGGGTAATATGGTGATGCAAAATCGTGGGAGAATCCTAACCGGGATGAGAGTTCGACGAAAATATCATTCTCGAAATGTTTCCCATGATCGAAGACTAGTTGGAGTGGTACTCCAAAGCGGGATATGACGTGATTAAAGAAAAAATGTGCTGCGATGTCAGCGGTGTTGTTGAAGGTAGGCATGGCTTCAGCCCATTTTGTGAAGTAATCGAATGCGACAATGATGTATTTGTTTCCATTGCTAGATGGGGGATTACAAGTCATGAAGTCGATGCCCCATTTACAAAAGGGGCCTGCAGTAATGACTGGGTGGAGAAGAGCAGGTGGTGTTCATGCTTTGTTGGCTTAAAGCTGACATTTATCACATTGTTTCATGGCATGAATGCAATCGTGAAACAATGTAGGCCAAAAGTAACCTACACAGATGATTTTCTGAGCAGTGGACATCCCAAAGAGATGGCCCTCGCATGCACCGCTATGGTAGTCGTTGAAGACTCTATCGTCCTTGTCAATAGTCAAGCATCGACGGAGTATGGTGTCGACCCCTCGCCAATATAAGATATCTCTGATGAGGAGATAGCAGGGGGCCTAGTGGTGAATACGATGACGATCATCTCATGAGAGGTGGTTATGAAACTTTTGGGTTCGAAGGTAGATTAGGAGGTCGTCGTACCAAGGATCATTCGAAGTGATGTAAAAGAGATGTTCATCAGGGAAGTCGGTATTGATGGGGGAACTGGTAGTATCAGAGGGTAAGGCTATGACAAGTTCAGCAAGGACGAGAACTTTCTTTCTATTGGGTGTTGAAAATTCGAGATCGTACTCCTAGAGGATAACGATCCAATGGGAAAATATGCCATTAATTTGTTGACGATTGAGAAAGTATTGAATGGGGTTGGAATATGTTATGACTTTGGTTGTGCATAGTAGAATGTAATGGCACAGTTTCTAGACTGCAAGGATGACTACAAGGGATAGTTTCTCTTCGTGATTGTACTTCAAGGGTGGCCCTAAGAGGTTTTTACTAATGTAGTAAATGACATGCTCACGATTGTCATCACCGATTTGAACAAGAACTCCTGCTACTGAGATAGTTGATGCTGATATGTAGAGGATATAGTCATGATTATAGTCAGGTGAACTAATTAAAGGGGCATTGGGGAGTGCCATTTTAAGATCATCGAATGCTTTTTGGGCATTCTCATCCCAATTGAATGGGATGTCGTGGCGTACTAAGTGAAGGAAACCATGTGCTTGAGTAGCATAGTCTAGTACAAATCGCCATAGAAATTTATCTTTTCCTTGTAGGCTCTGGAGTTGGGGTAAATTTCAGGGGGGTGGAATTTCTGTGATGGCCTGGACTTTGAGGGGGTCCACGGTAATACCACTTTTGGAAACAATGAATCCAAGGAGGTGCCCAACAGTGATGCAGAATGTGCACTTGAGGGGGTTCAAGCGGATGTTGTACTGACGACACTATTGGAAGATGATTCGTAAATCATTAAGATGTTGGGTGAATTTTTTGGATCGAGCTATGACGTCGTCCAAGTATGTGAGGATGATATGAGCTAGATCGTGAAAAATGTATGTCATAGCCCGGTTGAAAGTTGCGCCAGCATTTTTTAGGCCAAAAGGCATGACACGATATGCAAAAGTACCCCAAGGGGTGGTGAATGTGTTTTTGTATTGATCAACTGGGTGGATTTGTATTTGGTTATAGCCAGAGAAACCATCCATGAAGGATAAAGCCTCGTGTCCTGCACAGTCATCGATAATTTGATCGATGAAAGGCATTGGGAAGTTGTCTTTGGGACAGGTGTGATTGAGATCATGAAAGTCCGTACATACATGGATAGTGCCCTATTTTTTGTTAATGGGTATAAGGTTGGAAACCCATGAGGTATAAGCAATGGGGTAGATGAACACAACAATGCATAATTTGTCAATATCGTCTTTGATAGCCGCGGATTTGGACGAGTGTAGCGATCGTTGTTTTTGGTGAACCGGTGTGATATTAGGCCAAGTGTCTATGCAATGTTCGACAATAGAGGGATCAAGGCCAGGCATCTTAGTGTATGACCAGGAAAAAATATCCTGGTATTCTTGGAAGAGGGATTTATAGGTGGTGATTTCTTGAGGATTGCATGCGGTGCCAATGGTGATTTCCTCGACAACTCCATTTTTGATGGAAATATCGATTTTGATGGTGGGGGAAATGTTGGCCATATTGCCTTATTCAAAAGTATCAGGGGCAGAGATGGGGTTATTGAACTAGTCGATATGTCCTGATGAGATAAAATCCTTAGTTTTGACTACGTATATGGGGCGCTGGTTAGGAGGCGTGAAGGCTTCCCGTGAAAAGAAGAGTGCTCTGTGGTGTAGCACATCCCATGGGTAGTTGGGGGTGGTTAACTCCTCGAGTATGTCCTCATCACAGTAGAATTGTCGGGAATACAAGGGATCGAAAAGAGTGATATAAGTGACTGTCACCGTATGGTTGTCTTCTGGTGATGAAGATGTAGGGGGAATGACGCAATGAGATTGTGATGGTTTGCTCGACATAAACCAAATATCGAGATACTAAAGATTATTAGTGGTAGTTGGGCATAAAATTTCCATGGGGAAATGAACGGGAGAATTAGGGGGATTTGGGGGTAAATCCTCGTATAAGTCATCCAAGAACCATGGAGGAATAGGGAGTGCTTCAAGTTCAGGAGAAATAATGTGAATAATCTCTAGTGATGGGGTAAGGTTAATCATCGATTCTATAGGGGGTTTAGGGGTTTGAATCAGGGTCATTTGATGTTGCCTGTATTCAATGATCATAGGACATTGACATGTACAATGATCTAAGGATTTGCAGAGAGAGCAAGGGCATCTCATGCGTTCGTTGACTGAAGTCGTGACATAATGGATGTCAGTGATGTTTGGTGGGGATGATGTAGCTGGACTGGGTTCATGCTAGAAGCTTTGGTGTACTACTACTAATGTCTGTCGGAATTGAGGTAGCGCTAGGCAATGGTGTGTATAATGGCCATATTCTAAACATATGGCGCAAGAGAATTTGGTTCACAGCCCTTTGTTACTTACGTTAGGGGAGGTAGCGGTAGTACTTGCTAAAGTGATGAATGATGATGGTGTTTGATTGAGCTGAATTAGGTTCCGTAACTTGGGTAGAGATGGGAATTTGTTGGTTGGGTGTCCATATTTCTCACATAGCATGCATGAAAGTTGGACGCATGGGGGAAATGGAGCTATGGGATCCTTCTTCTTTCTCTTGCCCCTAGCTGTGGCGGGGAGGTTAGTGAGTGGGGGTGTAGAGGGTATGGTGGGAGTGAGTATGGGAATCTTCATTGGGATTCCTTCTGTTTGGGGGGGAAGGGATGGTTGAGGAACCATCTCTGGTGGATGTAAATACCAAACTGGGATCGCCAACACCATATTAGGGAGAGTAAACGTTGCGGCTACTTGGAAATCTTGTACACCTGGTGGAGGGTAAAAGAAGGGGATTTGAGTAATGGCTTGGGGAACTGTCTCCCAAACTGGGATATGGCCTTGGGGGGAGGTGAAATCATGAACTAGTGGAGTTGAAGAGGTCGCAGGAGGCTCGTGAGGGAGGGGCTTTGTGACTAGTGGGACGTCAGTTATGAGAGAAGCCTCCCTGGAAGGAAGGGTATCCTCAATGTCAGTTCCTTTGGACGATATGACACATACCTAATTGGAAGGATAAAGGAAAGGTGGGGCACCATGGTAAGTTCCTAACAATGATGGGTCTTTGAAAATTCTGGGGCCCATTTCGATGAGTGGGTATGCTTCAGGATTAGTGTGGACAAGGGGGAGAATGTTATCAATGTTGGCAGAAGGATTCGGCTCATAATGTGAAACATGATCAATTGTAATGATCTTCCCGTTATGGGGAAACATCATGGTTCAAAAGACGGAAGAGGCAACTACCTTCATAGCGTACATGTAGCTACGACCGAACAAGATATTGTAATCGAGTGGGGCATTGATAACTTCAATGTCAATGAGAATGGTCTTGCCCTCGAGTTCTATAGGGACATTTTGGAAGAGACCTTTAGGAGAAGATGGTCATCCATCATAAGCTCTTAAGGTAATTGCAGATGGTATGAGTTTAGGGGAACCAAGTTTCTGCCCTACAGACTTAGACATGATGCATGTGGATGCGCCTTCATCGATGATGCACCGATGAACTGTAATGTTACGAATTTTAACAGGGATTTGAAAAGAGATGAGAATGGGGAGGCGAGGTTCTCCATTGTCGAGATCAAATGTGATAAGTTGGGTATCTGCAGGGTTGACTACCCCCAAGGTGGAAAGTAATGACTTTCGCTGAGTGGGACAAGTTTGAAGTACTTCTAAGACTGACATGGCGGTCGGGGACTGTGCTAAGTCATTGACCAAATTGTAATTATGAGCCTCCCTAGCCTGTGGGTTGTGGACATTCCTGCACAATGGGATGTAAGGGACATGAAGAGGTGTTTTCGTGTTAGGGCAAGGAATCACCAATGGGGGTCCTCTTGGTGCTGGGATTGTTTCGGGGGGAATGGGAGGAGACTCAGCGGGTGCACGGTATTGAAGACTACATGTTTGTAGAAGGACTTCTTCCTCACTAGTGAGGAGGATAGTATGATCTGCGAGATTGTTCAGGTTGAGATAGTGTCCCAACTATGGTGGGGTAGGTTGCATGTCCTTTTGGGTGTTCATCACACCCTAGTGCATAATGGGGTTCTGCAGCACGACTGGGGGAGGTTTTTCAACGTATTGTTGTGGGGCCTACTGAGGGACAAGCGGTGCTAGAGTATGTGGTCCATTTTCTGAGTCTTTCATCCATTTAAAATCAGCGATTTGGGGGCAATGATGAGTATAATGACCGAACTCACCACAAAGGGAACAAGGGAAGTTGGTTTGAATATTATTTTTATTTTTCCCTTGACGCCTGTTGTTGTTTCCCCCTTGGGGGTTCTGATTCCCTTGATTCTGGTTGCCCCCAGTAGGTTGGTTCTATTGGGGGTGATTCCTACTTTGACCTGGGTTGTTATTGTTCTAGTTTTTTCCTTTCTTTTTGGCATTATTTGACTAATGGGTCAGATTTGTCATATTCAGTTGTTCAAAATTTTTATATTGTTGAATGGGAGAGGGTTGAAAAAAATTCACCCCAACATGAGGGTATCCTTGTGGTGGAGCCATGGGTTATGGAGGACTAGCAAATGGAAAGTACGGATGTTGTTGGGGTAATGATCTGTAAGGTACATAAGAAGGCGTGGCGCTTTCGCTAGTACTTAGAGTATAAGCTGAGGTAGAGGGAGTACCAGAACTTGTTTGGATAGGTGGGTGTATTATGGGTGTCGACGATGGCCCACTGATGGGTGGAGGAAGGGAAACACAATATGGTTGTTGATAAGGGGGTGGGGGATAATAAGGGGTTCCTTCATAGGCCGGTGGATATTGAGGTGTGCCATACATTGGTGGTTGTTGGGGTTGTGGTGCATGGTGCGTGGTGTTACCAATCAATCTGTTTGCTGAGTGAGACATCCTGGGTTTATCTTGGCCAAATGGCACGGGTTTTGGGAGACCAGGAAGTACTGTGTACAAGTACCCTGATTGTGAATAGATGAGGCTGTATTGTTGAGCCTTACTGATGGATTCTTCTTCTGATTGAGGGAAGGTGGAAGCCACATCTTTACTGAGGAGAGAGACAAGTGATCTGAGAAACCAATCAAGACATTCTTGTTTGGTGGTTTCTACTTTGCACAAACTACGTCATCGATGCCACTCGTGAATGTGATCAATGATGTGTGTGGCTGAGGTTTGTTTAAAATTAAAAAGCAGTTCAAGACCATTGTCATGGCAGACTGGTAATTGGAAGAAGGTCAAAAATGATTTGGCCAAGGACTCGAAATGGGATCTCGATTTTTTGTCTACATACCATTTGGCTGATGGGCCAGTGAGTGTGCATTGAAATAATCGTAGATGGATGGAATCATCCATAATGTTGTTGGAAGAGCACCATAAGTGGAAAGTCATGACATGGTTAGCAGGGTCATCTCCTGCCTTTCCTTCAAACTTGGGGATATCTGAGGGTAGTTTGGTAGGCATTGCAGGCCATGTGGGGTCATGCCATATAGGATCATTTGTGAGTTTTCTTAAATCTAGTATGTTGAGAGAGGCCGAGTATGGCATCTGTAGTGGTGGTGAAGGGTTAGTTCTTGCCATGGTGTGAGTGGTCTGTGAGCCTGACCCTTGGGGGGGACTAGGTGGGTTTGTACTTCCTCCGTGAGAGGAAGTTGGCCCCCTGCTTCCGTGTAAAGGAGAGCGAGTGGAAAGTACAACTTGGGAATTGGACCCAAGTAAGGTGGAACCAAGGAAATCTAATCCTAAGACAGTGGCACTCACTAGAGTGTGAGAACCAAATAGGAATACCAATTCTAGTGGCAAGAGAAAATGGATTGGATTATGCTTTTACTCAAAGGGAAGATATTGTGTTAGCTGTAATGGCACATCGTTGTCCAGAATAAGAATTCCCCATTGGTGAATCAAAAGAAACTATAACAAAAACAAAATTATTCCCTTTTCCTCTTCTGAAGGAAAAGAAATTGGTGGAATATGAAAATCATCCTCCCTTAGTTATTTTTGGGTCTTTACCCTCGAATTTGGTCTTTCAACTTGATACAAAATTAAGATGCCAATTCATCAAGGTATCAACTTGGTTGCCCGCTTAGAGATAGGCCAATCTTCGATCACTGGGTGATGGATTTTATGTTTGTGGCGTTAACCCCTTTCTGGGTTGTACAACAACAACTTTGATAAGACGAAAAAAATGTGAATTAATCATAGCTCCTTTTCCTATTGGTCCGGACAGAACGTGTGCTTGGATCAAAAGGATTTGTCCTGTATTTGATATTGAGACCCAGAGTCTGGAGGAAAGAGAGGAACGGATATGGGAGAGTTTAAAAGATTATCTTGTGCCGGGGTAGGACAGGGCAACGTGGGGCGAGGTGGGTAGAATTATTAATTCATTGACTCAGGTTGGGCGCGAAAACTAAGTTCACTTAGCCCAGATATTAAAACACCTTCTCATTTTAGGGTTTTGTCCTATAAAATCTCATATTTTGGGAAGACGAGAATTCTTTATGGATTTTTTTTCTTACTGAACTATGCCCTTTTAGAAATTTTCTCTATTATTGGATGGGATGGCCTACCGGGCTTGGTTTGGCTGCTCGGGCTACTTGGCTTGGATACTTGTCTTTGCTCCCTGGATATTTGGCTTGGATAGATACTTAGATACTCAACTTGGCTACTTGTCTTGGCTAGGTTAATCGACTAGGCGGGAAACATCCAGTGCCTAGAAGCTACAGTCAGTGCTACAACTCTTTTCAGTGCATGAATGAACCTCTTGTCCATGGAGGAAGATCTAGGCAGTGCATAAATGATGCTCTACTCAGTGAAGCTAGAACTCTGGTCAGTGCATTTAGATCTCGTCAGTGCAGGAATAAATCTCTTGTCAATCGGTGGTAGAAGAAGGTCATTGCCAATAGTCAATCATTGGAATATGTTCATAGCTTTCCTTGGATACTTGGCTGGGATAATTGAATGGGCTTGTCTTGGTTAATTAACTGGGATAATAAAATTGGATGGTTGTTTCACTTAATTGAATGGGCTTGGCTCCCGGGATACTTGACTATGGTTGCTCCGCTATTCAAATGCAATAATTGAATGCGCTAATCGAATTGGATGGTTGCTTGCCTAATACACTTTGGTTGTTGTGCTATTCAACTGTGCTAATAAAATGCGCTAATCTCAACTGCTCGACTACTCAACTGGGATACTCAACTGGGATGGTGCGCTACTCAACTTGGCTTAGATTAGGTGTATGCTCCACCGATCGGGAATTTCTTTATGGAGGAGTATGCCGCCGCGATTGGGGTCGATGAGTTGGCAAGACTAGGAACTCCCCCTAGAATAGGAGGGAGCTTTAGCAAGGGTCTGGAATGATGGGGGTTCTATGGGTCCCCTATGATGTACAACTAGATAAGTGGATGTGTGTGAATGGTAGTGAGAGTAATAAATAAACAAGAGCCTTTGTTTGCAATTTTTTGAACTTTACACAATATATATGTAAATCAAATGTAATCAAAAGTGCATCATACATAAAGTGTTTTGATAAAGAATCATATATGTGGGTAAGTGGATTTTTTTCGCGTGGGGAAAAAAAGAAAACAAATGTTTGTGTCCTAAAAGATGTAATGTCCTTCCTCTCAAAATAGCACTGGACCTTCCAATAGCACTCAATAGTGGGGTTTGAATCCACCAGAAGAGAAACTAGTGAAGGATGAAGTGATCCGTTATAATGAGGGGTAGAGTGGGCATATCCCGAAAGAACTGGCGATATTTCCCAATAGCCACACAAAATCCGATCAAGGTGCAATTGCAGCCCACAATTGCCACCTGGGTAGATGTCCTAAAATTTGGTCACTAGGTACCTCAGTCAAAGTGTGACATTTAGATTTTCAGCCTAAGAAATGGGTCACGGGCTAGATCCCATCCAAGAGGTGGGTGCCTTAAGGGGGGACGTGCAGAAAAATTGGACCTCGGCCTTCAACCCTTCACGGGTATCTCCCTGCCTTATGGTGTTAGGAACACTTGACTTGGAGGATTTACAGTTCCCTATTTGACAACTTCTATTGTTTTGACAATGTGAGAACCAGATAACGGGGAGTTATTTGGATGCCTATCCTGGAAATACTACCTAGACTAAAAGATTTATTTTGGCACTTCCTGTGGAGGAAAATTTAGTGAGTTTTAAAAAAAAATTAGATGTGGTTGTTTGAGAGATTGGGGGTGTGAGCCAATCTCATTGAAATTAAGTGGGAGTGGATAGTTTTGTCAAGAAAAGGGGGGGATGTTTTGGAATCCCATTGGAGGAAACCTACTTTGACCTCCACGTTTCGAGACGACAACTATGTGAGTGATAAGTGACTTTTGTGTGTGAATGAGTGAAAGTGTGCCAATGTTTTAATGAATTAGGTGTCACCTTGCTGCATGTGGACTTTGCTTGGTCCTTACAAGTGTTGATTACCTAATTAACTAAATGTCTTTGGTACAACCTTGCATAATTCAAAAGTCCCTAGGAAGTTAGCATGTGGACATGTGGGTCTGTAACGATTCCTTTAACTCCCTATTGTGATCTAATCTAAGAAATCTTTGAAACTATCCTAGATTCTGATCATGTGGGCATGTATGGGCTCGTTACAAAACCTTTAAACTTCCCTAGTGATTTAATCTAAGAAAGTAAATTTCAACACTATCCTATCTTTGTAGCATGTGGGCATGTATGGGCCCATTACAATCTTGAGATTTTTTTGAAAAAATAAACTAAGAGGAGTCCCGAGGGGGCTGTTGTCCTATCCTAAAGGTTTTAGTCTTTTTAAGGGAGATGAAATTGTCCTACAACCTTTTTCTGATTCTCAAGGTCGCTTTGAAGTGTGAGAGAAGAGCATACTAAATGATTGTTATCCAACTTCTGGTCCCAAAGAAAGTTTTATGTGATTACAAATGATTCCAACTTATACTCTTAGTCAAAGCAAGCCATCCATGTGGCAAAATGAAATCAAAAGAGGAAATAATGATTTTAAACCCCCTAAGTGCCTATGTGTTTTGACTAATCCCTTTATATGGAGAGGGAACTAAGTGTGGTGGAGATTACAACATGCATGAAATCATTTTTAAGAAGGCTAGGGGCCTTCCCCAAATCATAAAAAGGCTTACAATGTGTATTTTTCTACATAGGTGCATGGGTCTCAGAGTAGACAAAGGCGTACTGAGCGTCAATGCGCAAACCGAAAAAGACTTTTGAGCACAGGTGCACGGAGGGCGCTGAACAACACAGTAATTATGGCACACGTGCGCATGATGCGCGATTGTGGGCCAATAAACCTGCACACACCTGTCACACGGCCATGAAGAAAATTCCAAATGGAATTCTCTCAATTCAACTTTGAATTGGATGTTTTGCAGGTCGGCTTGGGCCGGTTAAGGTACCTGCAGGTTAAGTAAACCAAAAGAAGAGCTAGAAAAACCCAAATGGGGTAGGAAATTGATACCTCTCCCCAGTGGAGTCTCCAATCTGTTGCGCCTCTTTTTTAACCTAAATGATCAAAACAAAGGTGCTTACAAGCTTAGTTGGGTTAGCTAAGCAAGACAAATGTTGGTACATTTTTATGCTTCCTTCCACTCCATAAACTATACTTTTGCCTCCAAAACCATCCATTTTGCCTTCATATTATTCCGTATTTTCCATAAAATAGCTTATGCAAGGTACATTTATCATTCCTTAGCTTAAGAATTGAATTTTTGAATTTTGGCATTAAAATTAAAAATTTATCAGAAATTACAGGATTTGACTAAATCCCGTAATTGCTCCTACGTTTGTGTACTTGCAGGACAGCTGGGTTAAATCTAAGACATGGGTCATGATCCTTGATGTACAAGGATGGATGAATACCTATCAGCTTCAATATCTGATATTTCCAAGTGTTCGGTCAACGCTGGTCAAACAGAGCCACTTCAACAGAAAATACCCCATTTTAGCATAAAATCATGGACAGTTTTATATTTTCTTGGGATTTGTTCATGTTTTATGGATTTGAAAGGGGTATTCGACCTTCCTAGCATATTTTATGGATCTGATCATTATCTTTAGGAGGTTTCTTAGCATTTTCAATTTCAAAACTCTTGTATAAATACTCCAAGACATGGACTAGTATGACAACCCTTATGTTAATGAAGAAAACTTTGAATTTGCAGTCTTGAGATCAGTTTTGTGTTTTGTTCTTGATGATGTCTATGAGATGATTATGTGAATGCTGCTAGAAGTTCCTTTTTAGCTGAGACAACTTAGGTGTACAGGTGAAGCACTGGAGGGCCCCCTTTGCCAAGCTAGTACACTTCTCCTTTTTCATTATTTTCAAGCAAATTTTGGTTTGAGCTTTAGTTCAGTTTACATTATGTTGTAGATAACACTGTTGTGTTTTATTTGATCAAGTTATATGGCTGATGAATGTGGGAAAGCAAATAATGTATCTCTTGTAAAAGAGTTTAGCCTTTTCAGACATTTATAAGCTTCTAGTTTAGTTTGAATACTCACTGTTTTGAATACTTAAAACTAGTTGAATGTTTTTATACTCTAATTGTTGATTAATGGTAACAGATCTATGAATACACCTTCTATAAAGAAGCTTAGAATTTCCTTTCATACTCAGCACTTAGATTAGCTTTTGATTTATTTCCACTGAAAGAACAAAAGTTATCTCTAAATCCATATATTTTGGATGTGCCTCTAAGTCTTACAAACACCAGATTGACAATCAATTGCACTCTAATTTACATCAGTAGGTTGGAGCCTAAAATTTTGGCGTCATTCTCAGGGAGGCACATTTAGAGATAGGCTTAGAAAACTCATAGGCAGATTTTTCTTTTAAAAATAAAAATATATATATAAAAAAAACATAGAACATAATTAATTTTAGTTATGTTTCTTTATGTCTAAACGTAGGGATCATAAAGGTAGAGTTTTTAAACAAAACCCCCCAAAAACTAATCAACCATCTATAGGAGCAGGAACATCTACAACTGAGAAAAATGAATCTATTACACCAACTGTTGGAAAAATCACTTTGGAAGAATTAGAAGAAAAACAACGTTCAGGACAAAGGTTAACTCTCATAGAAAGACAAATTCTATTGACTCATGAGGTAAATAAGAAACAAACACAATTAGAAACATCTTCTATAGGAAAGAAAAAAGAAGAAAAAAAACCTATTCTTGAACAAATAGGACAACCTCTTTTTCCAACATAAATATCTGATTATACTACAGAAAACTTCTTTGCAATGTCAGAAGTTGATAGACAATAAAGGGAGAGAATGGAAAGAGAAAGGAAAGAACGAGAGGAAAAAGAATCACATTGAGAAGAAACACGAAGAGGAGGAAATGATGAAGAGGGGGAAGAAGAACATACTACATTTGCATTTCCAATTGTTGATACACCAACCCTCTTAGGAGATGAAGTAAAAATGAAAAATATTCCTCCTTCTGTTTGAATTTGATATTGTTTGTCGAACATATGGATATACCAATGACGCTCAAAAACTTCGTTTATTTCCTACAAATTTGAAAGGATATGCATTGAATTGGTTCATGGGGTTGGGAGAAGCAACCATAGTATACTGGGATGACATGAAAATGAAATTTCTTTCTAAATATCATCCCTATTGTAAGTCCAAATACCCTAAAGAAGATATCTTTAAAATGTCTCAAAGTGAAGATGAAAGCTTAGAGGAATATTTAGAAAAATTTATCTATAATGTGCACAAATATAAGCAATCTAATCTTCCTTTGGATGGCATCCGTACTATCTTTTTGAAAGGGGTTTCAGATGAAAATTTGGATGCTCTTAATTTAATGGGGGAAGGGGATATTTCTCACCTACCTTTCCCAAAAATTGTTGAATTATGTAAGAAGTATTCAAGGGGAAAAGCTAAAAGAGGTCAAGGAAAAAGAGATACTGTGAAAAAGGCAACCAAATCAATTTCAAATGGTGTTACTAAATCAGAATTAGGGCATCTGTTTGAGAACTTTAAAATTGATATCATGAGAACACTTGGTTCAAAAATTGACACATTAAAAGCTAAAAAGAAACAAGAGGAACAAGATCAAGTATTGTCCATCTTTTGTGCTAAGTGTAGGAATAAACATGCATTGAAAGATTGTCCTTTAGACAAAATTCAGATTTGTGGACTGTGTACAGATAACCATGCAACTGATGATTATCCAAAGTTGAAAGAATTGCAGGCTACTCACATGGAAGAAGGACAAGGAATGGAATCTCTTTAGGGTAAAATCATGAAGATGGGTAACACTTTTGCTTGTTTTATGACCAAAAAAAACTGTAATTTCACAAGTTCTTCAACTTCCGGCATACAAAAGTATTTTTTTTATTTAGAATTTCATTTTACAGTAAAAACAAAACTTGTGAAAAGTTTTGTTATCTTTCCAATGACTATTTTTCAATTTTTTTTATCAAGATTTGATATTTCAATTTGACAATTGTTTAACAATATGTTCCTTAAACATGAAAGGAATGATAAGGAGTTATTTTTTTCCACAACAATGTATCTATTATTAAACTTATGTTTTTAAGAAATGAAATATACTACACCAATCTACAGAGACTCTATTTTATTATGACTATAATTTTGAATCTAACGGATGAATATTATAATTTCTAGAATTATTTGAAGTTGACCAAGATGAAAACGTTGCAGATTTTAAACAAATGTTTTTCTACACCTTGTATCTATCTTAATTTTTACTTAAAAGTAAAATTTAAAAATACCCTTTTGAGGAGAACAGTTTAAGGATTATGAATATAAATTTTCCATAATTTTCCACGGTGTATTTTTTGAGATATGGATTTTTCATTTCACAGAATCATAATCTCATCTAAAAATATTATGCAGCGATTTTTTTATAAAATTAAATAAAATTAAACAAAAACAATGAAAATGAAAACAAGTTAGACCCAATGAAAGTAGATTCAATTTTAAAAATGTTGGTATCAATCTTGAAACTAAATTCTCAGTATTTGTAGGAGTTCGCTACCTCCAAATATGAAGTAAGATGGAGAGAATTTGTGGTTTCCTGTAAACAGTCCCATTTTCAGGTTTTCAGCCGAAATATTCTTTCGGCCGAAACCTAGTTTTTAACGAAATCCATTAAAAATAAATGTTTCGGCCAAAAATTCTTTCAGCGAAAATATGCTTACCATGGGGAAAAAATTCATTGGAAAAACATTGTACACGAATTTCTAGGGTGCCATTAAATTTGACGTGCAAAGTTTTGGCCGAAAAAATTCCTAACAACATTGTTTCAGCCGAAAAATTGCTGCTAGAAATTTTGGAGACCTGATTGTCACGAAAGTGTTACCTAGCTTCATGATTTTACCCTTTACTACTTAGCACCAAGAAAACCTTGGCAGCCACATTTCACAGGTATGTCTCAAAATTCTTCTCCTCAATTCTCTCAACAGTTTCCTCAGAATTTTCAATATCCTATTCAAAATTCATGGAATGCACCGATGCCTTGGCAAGCTTGGCCTCCTCAGCAGAACCAAAGCCAACCTCCCCAAGGTTGGTGAGGATATGATCATGGAAATCATCCCTACCAACAACCATACCAATAGCCCTACCAACAACCATACCAACCTTTTCCTTATCAACAATTCCAACAGAATCAACCACAAAATTCATATTCTCAGCAATCACTACCTGCACCACAACTAACCTAGCCACAACAACTCCAGCTACCATCTAACCAACCTCCACCTAGACCAACTCAATTACCATCCCAACCAATCTCAAATCCTAATAACAAAGTGGAAAAACCCATGTATAACATTGATGAAGGAACATCATTTTCTACATACTCAATCCTTCCTCTTCAAAACATCCACTTAAGGTCTGGGAAAGTTTTACAAAAGGATTCTCCTATTATTATAGAAGAACAAATTGAAAAAGAGGAGATTCCTAGAACAAAAAATTTACCAATAGACAATCAAATCTAGAGGAGTAAAACAATAAATACCCAAACACCTCCTTTTCCAGAAAGGTTGGTTAAGGAAAAATTACCAATCTCTCTTCGTGAGTTTGATGTCTTAGATGAATTAAAAAATGTTCGTGTGAAAATTCCTTTATTGCAAGATATCAAATATATCCCAATCTATACAAAATCTATTAAGGAATTATGTTCAAAGAAAACCAACAAAAGAAAGAAGGATCCACCAACAATTCATGTAAATGGAAATTTAGCAGGCCTAATGTCAAATACTATTTCAATTGAAAAATATGTTGACCCAGGAATTCCAATGGTAACAATAAAAATCAACAATTTTTCAATCTCTAAAACATTAATTGACTTAGGAGCAGCTATCAATGTGATGACATTAGAGACAATGAGATATTTGAATCTGCAAAATCTTCGACCAACCACTACAATCCTGGAATTAGTTGACAGATCTAAAGTAGTTCCTGAAGGTATACTTGAAGATATCACAGTTTCTTTGGATTCTTGGGGGTATCCACTAGATTTCCTAGTTCTTCAACCAATATATAATCTAGGATGCCATCCATTGATTCTTGGAAGACCTTGGTTGGACACAACTGATGCTTTCATTGGTTGTAGAACAAGGAATATGATTATCTCACATGGAACTGAAAGGAAACAGATCACACTTTATCCTCCTGCTCAAAAATCTTCTGTAATAGATCAATTAACATGGCTTAATGAAACAAAGCAACAACAGGAAGAAGTAATTCAACCTATCTTAAGTATTAATCAAGCCTTTGATTTTAGAGAGGAAAATAATGAAGATCTGTTAGACTATTTCATTTCTGAACCAGCTATCTCGGAAGAATTAAGAGACATATAATACATTGCTGCAGATCAGATTTTAGGACAGAATTTTCAAGAAAATTGCACAATCCATTCTTTAGAATCAAAATTTAATAACATTTTTCCAGTTATCTCCTACTCAAATCAAGATAATTGAAATTAGTCCTAGGAAATATTTGAATATTGGCACAAAATTTGAACCATCTCAGGAAGAATAATTGATTGCATTATTGAAGAAATATCATAAAGAATTTGCTTGGGAATATACTGATATGCAGGGGATTCATCCTGAAACATGCACTCATCATATCTACACAGATGATACCATGATACCTCTCAGACAACCACAACGAAGAATGAATCCAATGTTGAAAGAGGTAGTCAAAGAAGAATTGCAAAAGTTATTAAAGGTAGGATTCATCTACCCTATCTCTGACAGTCAATGGGTTTCTCCATTAGTTGTTGTACCTAATAAAAATGGAAAATGGAGAATCTGTGTAGACTATAGAGAATTAAACAAAGCAACACTTAGAGATTATTTTCCATTACCATTCATAGATCAATTCTTAGATGCACTAGCTGGAAAAAGATATTTTTCTTTCCTAGATGGATTTAGTGGCTATAATCAAATCAATATAGCATTAGAAGATCAGGACAAAACTACTTTTACATGCCCTTGGGGTACATATGATTATAGGGTTTACCTTTTGGTTTATGTAACGCTCCATCTACTTTTCAAAGAGTAGAACTGACCATTTTTGTTGATTTAATACATGAATGTGTAGAGGTATACATGGATGATTTCTCTGTGCATGGTAATTCTTTTGATAATTCCTTGAAAATTTTGGAAAAAGTCCTAATAAGATGCATAGAAACAAATTTTTCTCTTAGCAATGAAAAATGTTTCATGATGTTAACTGAAGGAATAGTATTGGGCCATCATATTTCATCATCAGGAATTAAAATGGATCCTACAAAAATACAAATCATTGTGAACCCACCAGAACCAATCAGCCAAAAGGATGTGAGAGGTTTCCTTGGATATGTAGGCTATTACCGAAGATTCATTGAAAATTTTAGTAAAACAACTTTTCCATTATTCAAATTACTTGCAAAAGATGTACATTTTCATTGGGACACTAATTGTCAAACTGCCTTTCAGAAGCTCAAGGACAAGCTATCAACAACACCTATCTTAAGAGGGCCTAATTGGGCTTTGCCATTTCACATCTCTATAGATGCATCAGATAATGCAATAGGGGCATCATTAGGTCAAAAGGAAAATCTTATGACTTATGTTATTTACTTCATTAGCAAAAATTTAACCCCTGCAGAGTTGAATTACACAGTCACAGAGAAAAAAATGTTGGAAGTAGTACATGCTGTGAATAAATTTCATCACTACATCATTGGTTATGAAGTCTTTATCCATACAGATCATTCTTCCATAAGATATCTCATGAACAAACTTATTACTAATGGCAGGATAACAATATGGTTGTTATTGATGCAAGAATTCAACATCACTGTCTTGAATAGACCTGGAAAGGAAAATCAAGTGGATGATTTCCTATCTTGATTAAACACCTCTGGTGAGATTTTTTCTGTCTCAGATAATTTTCTTGATGAGCACCTATTTTCCATTTTAGTAATAATTCCATGGTATGCTGATATAGCTAACTATTTATCATCAGGGATGTTACCTCCTTCTTTTACATCCAAAGAAAAGAAAAAGATAATTAAACAAAGTTCTAGATACACATGGATTGATGGAGACCTCTTTTATACAGGATATGATCTCATAATTAGAAGATGTGTAGGACAAGATGAAATTTTAGAAATATTAAAATCTTTCCATGACAAAACTTGTGGTGGTCATTTTGCAGATAAGAGGACATCATACAAAATACTCAATTTGGGGTATTATTGGCCATCCATCTTTAAAGATTCCAAGAAATATGTTAGAAGTTGTGATAGCTACCAAAGGATGGGAAAGCCACTTCCAACTGATGAGATGCCCCTCAAGCCACAAGTTCACATTGAGCCATTTGAAAAATGGGCTCTTGATTTCATTGGTCCAATAAATCCACCATCAAAAGGGAAGCAGTGCATCTTAGTATGTACTGATTATGTTACAAAGTGGGTGGAAGCCAAAGCATTAGTGAGAGCTACAGAACAATTAGTGGTCAACTTTCTTTTTGAAGAAATATTTGTCAAATTTGGAGTACCCCAAGAGATTGTAACAGACCAAGGTGCACAGTTTACTTCTAAACTAGTGCAAGACATAGCAGACAAATATCATATCAAGCATCGGAAATATACACCCTATCATCCACAAGCAAATGGATAGGTGGAATCTACTAACAAAACTTTGGAAGCAATCATGACCAAGACAGTCCAAATACATAGGAAATATTGGTCATATAAGCTTCATGAAGAATTATGGGCATAGATAATCACCTGGAAAAACAATATTAGGTTCACACCTTATCATCTAGTCTATGGTAAGCAAGTTTTGTTACCTATAGAATTCCAACTTCATACTTTTAAACTAGCAACTGATTTAGGAATAGATCTTTCCGAGGCACAAAAAGAGAGGATCATGAAATTGAATCAGTTGGATGAGATGAGACAGGAAGCAATTGAACACAACATTCTGATACAACAACAAAGGGCACATTGGCATGATAAGTTCATTAAGAAGAAACAATTCAAAGTGGGAGACTGGGCTTTGTTATTTGATTCAAAATTCAAAAATTTCAAAGCTAAATTTACAACTTATTGGCTTGGTCCATATGATATTGCATAGGTATATGAAAATGGCTCAATCAAACTAAAAACTATAGATTATGAGGCAAGCTCATTCACAGTCAATGGACATAGGCTAAAGCTCTACAATAAGCCTGTCAACAAGGAAGACTTTCTGCAGCAGATATATCAACAGCATGAGATGGAAGTGTTGGACAAACAAAATCATGTGTCTCCTTCACATTCCTCATAAAAAAAACCAAAACCAAAAAATAAATAAAGAATAATATATATATATATATATATATATATAAAGGGAGTTTATTTGTGAAAACCCAAGCAACTGGCACAATATAAACTCGAATTTTCATTGGAAAAGCAAGTCAAATTGGCCAATCCAAATTCTCCAAAAACATTTTTTTATTACCTTCTAGTTTCATTTTCAGCATGCATTTGTACATAACAGGTTTTGAAAAGTTTTTGTGTCAAAGACTTGAGGACAAGTCAATAAATAAGGATGAGGGGGATAAGGTATAAATTTATGAAGATTCTTTGAAGACCTTTCAAGCCTTCTACAGATGGAAACATTCATTTCAAAGAGAAATGCATCCAGAAGAGGCATTGCATCCAACAGAGGGACCTGAGAAAACACAAATAATATCAACTTCATCTATCAGAGGGACCTGAGAAAACAAAAATAATACCAACTTCATCTATCAGAGGGACTTGAGAAAACAAAAAGAATACCAACTTCATCTATCAGAGGGACCTGAGGAAGATACTAAGAAAAAGAAATACAAGAAGAACTTTCTCAAATTTGAGGACTTGCAACAACATTCCATCCAGCTTCAACCAAGCAACATCACCAACACAATGAGCAATAAACAAGTATCATCACTTGTTTGTATCCAGCCAGCTAAAGCAATGATAAAAATCCTATCTTTCCCTTCCCCTGCATCATATTTTCATCACTTCATCTCATACACCCTCAAAGCATCAAAAATGGTACTCAAAGAAACCAATTTTGGTCTTCAAGGGAGCTATAAGGAAAAGATCAGGTTTTCAAATTCAAACAACAAGAGCATGGTCAATAAAGAGGTTCTTTTTGTAATTTTTTTTTTATGGCTTTTAACCTAAAAATCTTTACAAACATTTTCAAAACAATGTTATCAAACTGATTATACAAACACATTGTTTTGAGTTATACAATGCTCTGTTTTTTTGGAGACATACATATGGAGACATAAGTTGTTGTTTGCTAAGGTGAATGCATTAAGGACTACAAGGTGAATAGAAATGAATTAGGGGAGTTATAAGTCAAATGAACACATTTTTAAAACCATTTCCTATGATGATTACAAGGAAAGAGTGGAATTTCATAAAGGTATAATGAAATAAAAGAGGCATCTTCAGCTATGATCGACCTATACAAAGGTGGTACACTTGTACATCATAGTACCCACATTTTTTTTTACGTCCATAAGAAATAATTCTACCCCTGCACTCTCATTTTCATTCTCCTCCAGCGCTCCCTTCGCATCCTTCATCCCCATATCTTCTCCAAAATCATGCATTGAAACCAATGTAGCTTTGTTTCAAACACTCCAGCGCCATACAAAATCCAGAATCCCCCTATTTTTGTTCCTTCCTTTGCTTACCCAGCCCGAAAATTCTATTAGACAGTTAAAAATCGAATGGTATGTTGACAATTCTAATGTCAACATACATCATTCTTTCCCTGTAGAAGAAAACGTGGCAATTGAAAGGGAATGCATGGAGAGTAAAGGAAAAGAGAACATGTTCAAGAAGGAGTCGGCCAGGGAAAGGTAAGTGAACCCAATGACAATTTTTTTCGACTGAGAGAAGAACATTTTAAAAACTGAAACCATTCACTGGTAACAGAGGTCGATTTTGAAAGTTGGGTTTCAACACAAGAAGGCACAAAAGTTTTGAACAAATTACCAGGTATGCCCCTTTGATCAAATTTTTTAAAATAGAGAACAGTTTGGGGATATAAAAAAAATTTGATGAAATTTTCTTTGTATTAACAAAAATCTTAGACAAAGGAAGAAATTATAGAATTGACCAGACTCTGTAAGACTTGAAAGCTTGAGAAATTTTTGAACAAGAATAGACCTTCTCTTGAAGCAGTGAATTTTTCTTCATTCTCTTAAAAATCTGAAGGATGGTATCTAGGTTTGAACCAGAAAGATTTAACCCCTCATAAATTCACAGAGACTGTATGCAAATTCTTGAACAAAACCAATGGATAACCTTCTTTGAGAAATTTGATGGGTGCTATGAGGAAGTTGCTTTAGAATTTACTCATTCATTGGATGGGGAAAGGGCCACTATTGGAAACCTCACTATTAGAATCTCTAAAGATATAATTGCACAGGTCACTGGATTACCTCAAACATGAGAAATATATTTCAAAACTAAGCACTTTAAAGATAAATCATGGGCATCTTTTGTTTCCAGATCTAGGGTGGCAACAGTCAATTGGAAAAAAAGAATTCCTAGGAGTTGGTTGAATCATCCTTGGGATGAATTAGTTTATAACTTGTGAAGAAAGATTTAGTATTATCTACCTATATCACATCAAGTTTCTACAACATTTAAAAAGTGACTATGAAATTAACATGCCCTACTTTCTACTGCAAATCCTTTCTAAGATGGCTAAGGCTGTTCAAAAACAAGGGAGGAATACAGAAAAGAGTCTATACCATTGTGGCTTCATTAAAATGATCACCATACATGAGCTACATAAACAAAACTTGACTTGGCAGCAACTTATAAGGGGGAATGGTTTTGAAACAGTGGAAGAGGAAGTAAAAGAAGGACAAATCTTGGTTGTGACAGATGATGAGGAAGAAATACAAAACCCCAAGGAAACAAGCTCAAAACAGTCTGCGGGGAGGAGAAGAACAAGATGCATGGTGAAAATGGAGAAATAATTCCAAGAAAAAGATAAGATTTTCACCACATATGAAAGAAAATCAAGGAAACGCCAACAAAACCAAATTGATGAAGCACAACAAGCACAGTATGCACACCTTTAGACTATGGAGAAACAAAGAAAGACAGGGAAAACACAATCATTGGGAAATGATGATTTTGAAGGACAAGAAACTTCCACATATGAGAAAATGAGAAAAGATGTGAAACAATTAATTGAAGATATGAAATATGAAAATCAACCTCCATAGACAGTAGAACAAATACAAGAAATGGCTAGTGGGTCCACATCAGGACTTGATAAGAAAAGCAAGAAAATAAAGAAAATGAAGAAAAAGATAAAGGAAATTGAAGCCCTGGAAAGGTACTTAAAAAAAGAGAATGAAATGTTAAGGAATCAAAGCCATAGAACACAGGAAGGGAATCAAACCTTGAAGAAAAAGAATAAGAATCTTCAAAAGAAAAACAAACTAATCTCAAAATGGGCCTACAAATGGTTTCAGCAGAAGAAGGCATACAAAGAAAAATATCAAAGACTGAAAGTACTTCATATAGCTCAGGTTAATGTGGAGACATTGTTGCAGGAAATAGAGGTGGCAGAAGATTAATGACGGAGGTTCAAGAACATTTTGTTTTTGTGCATGAGGACATGCAAAGTCTTCCTCTTGGTGGAGATGTTGAGTACATTTTTATGCTTCCTTCCACTCCATAAACTATACTTTTGCCTCCAAAACCATCCATTTTGCCTTCATATTATTCCATATTTTCCATAAAATAGCTTATGCAAGGTACATTTATCATTCCTTAGCTTAAGAATTGAATTTTCGAATTTTTGGCATTAAAATTAAAAAATTATCAGAAATTACAGGATTTGACTAAATCCCGTAATTGCTCCTAGGTTTGTGTACTTGCAGGACAGCTGGGAAAAATATGAGACATGGGTCATGATCCTTGATGTACAAGGATGGATGAATACCTATCAGCTTTGATATCTGAGCTTTCCAAGTGTCTAGTCAACGTTGGTCAAACAGGGCCACTTCAACAGAAAATACCCTGTTTTAGCATAAAATCATGGACAACTTTAGATTTTCTTGGGATTTGTTCATATTTTATGGATCTGAAGGGGGTATTCAACCTTACTAGAATATTTTATGGATCTTATCATTATATTTAGGAGGTTTCTTAGCATTTTCAGTTTCAAAACTCTTGTATAAATACTCCAAGACATGGACTAGTATGACAACCCTTATGTTAATGAAGAAAACTTTGAATTTGCAATCTTGAGATCAGTTTTGTGTTTTGTTCTTGATGATGTCTATGAGATGATTATGTGAATGCTTTTTGAAGTTCCCTTTTAGCTAAGACGACTTAGGTGTACAGGTGAAGCACTGGAGGGCCCCCTTTGCCAAGCTAGTACACTTCTCCTTTTTCATTATTTTCAAGCAAATTTTGGTATGAGATTTAGTTCAGTTTACATTATGTTGTAGATAACACTGTTGTGTTTTATTTGATCAAGTTATCTGGCTGATGAATGTGGGAAATCAAAGAATGTATCTCTTGTAAAAGAGTTTAGCCTTTTCAGATATTTATAAGCTTCTAGTTTAGTTTGAATGCTCACTGTTTTGAATACTTAAAACTAGTTGAATGTTTTTCTACTCTAATTGTTGATTAATGGTAAGAGATCTATGAATACACCTTCTATAAAGAAGCTTAGAATTTTCTTTCATACTCAACACTTAGATTAGATTCTGATTTATTTCCACTAAAAGAACAAAAGTTATCTCTAAATCCATATATTTTGGATGTGCCTCTAAGTATTACAAACACCGGATTAACAATCAATTGCACTCTAATTTACATCAGTAGGTTGGAGCTTAACAACAACAGTGAAGGAAAGGGTTAGAAAATGAAACATAAAAGAATAAGCTAAATTTTAAACTAAGAAAGGAAAGAACAACTAAAATATTGAGCATAAGGACATAACAACAAGAAACCAATAAGACTCATGTCACCAATGGAAAGGATTGTATAAGTGAAAATAAAACACCGAGAAGAAAGAGGAATTTGGGTCCCTTCTTCCTCCAAGGGAGGGCTCTTGGACCCCCACAATTGAGCTCTTCTTACAACTTTGAAACTTTGAAAGAAATGGTGAAATAATCCCAAGCTAATCCACTCAAAAGGTGAGGTGGATTGCCCAAATGGAATGATGCTAGTATGCTCTTGATGAGAAAAGAGGATTCCCCAAGAGAATAGCAACAACATAACCTTGAAAATGAATTCCTTGAAAATATAGTGCACCCATGGCCTTGTTTTATTGCACCACTTTGAGGTATTGTGCAACCAACTTTTAGTGTGAAAAGGGGTTGTTTAAGGCATTTTTAGGTCTTTGACCAGCCACCCAGTCGGATCCAGCTGAGATTTGGATGTCAAATCAATTTGGAAGCTGAACCAGAAATGGGTGGGAGGCCGACCAATCTCATAAATGCGTCATTTATCAAGTGTGTGTGGCTTTTAGTGACCACAGTCGTGCATCGTGTGCATGTGCGATTTTCTTGCGTTTCTGGATGGCGCATGTGCGCGCGTGCCCTGTGTAGTCATAGCGCACCTTAATTTTATAACTGGTTGTATAGATTTGGACCTTTTGGAAATGTTTTTTTGGTAATTTTGGTCCATGGGTAAACTCATAGCTATTTGAAGACACTAGATTCCTTTAACCCTTTGTGGACGAAATTTCAGTGATAACACCTAGCTTGAACCCCAACTGTAAATGTAAATATAAATGTACTTAATATGGTGAGATGTTGACATAATTTTGCATGCACATTCCATGGTATAGTACGCATAGGTACTGCACACTAAAAATATGAAGTGTGCACATTCTAGGATACCGTGCGCAACAAACTTAAGTGTGCATATTTTTACGCCAGATATCCTTTGTGTATATGTTGTGTTTTGTAGGCTCGTGAGCTAGTTATTATAAGCTAGGAGGCTTATGTGTTGAATTAGGCCAGAGAGCCTAGATGTTAAAGGCTAGTGAACTTATTTTTGTATATGTCTTATGATTAATATAATACATCGCTGCATGTAGACCAACCACGATAAAAGAGTATGGGGGATTAAACTCCACTAGTTAGGGAAAGGGGGGGATAAAAGTTAAGGATAAGGGATAAGATAGGGAGCTTAATCCAAAATGGAATATTATATTAATATATTCCTTAAAGTATAAAATATGGAAAATTATTTTATCCTAAGTCCTAAGGATGAGGACAAGTGGGCCAAGGTAGCTCCCAACATGAAAAGCGTCAAGTTCGGAACAAGAATACATATATTTTGGACTTAGTTCTTTTTTCGAATCAGTGAATCATTCCATCATATTTCACTCATTCATTCAGTTATCCTTGGTACCTTCCTTTACTTGTATCTATACCCGTACTTATACCTGTACCTATACCTGGTTAGTTTAGGAGTTGGAATGAAGAGGCAAGTTGTCAGGCCCAAGAGAAATTCTCTCTAGGTGAGAGAATTGCTGGGAATTGATTTCCTGAAGGTGCCAAACTGTAGCCATAGTGCTCTGAGACTTCCTGTCCGACCTATTGTTTAAGCACATAAACGAAGTGGAGAAATCAAAGGATTGTTGAGCAGAGAAGGGGCACACCTCTTGGGGTGGGACAGGCATGTGGGGAATGAGGGACTGTAGGTTGTTAGTTTGAGTTGGCACTTGTGACAGAGTTTTTTCTATTGTCCGAGATACATCATCTTGGTTAGGAATCCCTTTACCCAGGTGGAGTTTAGTCCCAGCTCGGGGGTGACCCACTACTATGAGTGATGACTAGTGTGGTATAAGGCTAGGAGGTTCGTGGAAGGTTTGCACACAGTTGGTGATATTTTTACCAAGATAAGTGTCCATTTTGTGTTAAGTTACATGTTGCATTATTATGTATGCATTTATTTTTATGGGTTATTCCTATGCATGTTGCATGTGTATTTTTATTATTATTCTGTATGAATATGTGCATTTGTAGAATGTATTCGTACTTTCAAGTTTTATATATAAAGTTCTGCAAAAGTTTCTGTGTGTATATATCTCAATTATGTATACAGTTCAAAATTTTTATGTAGCATAGCCGAGTTGGATGTTGGGGATGTTACACTTAACCTCTTTATACTAGTCATCGTTGATCTGTATAGTTAGAATATTTTCTGGAATATTTGTCTTAAGAGTTATTACTGAGAATATGCATGGTCTCTGACTCAATGCATATGCCACTTTGTTCACCATACCTTTTATGTAAGTAATCTTGAATTCATATTCACTAAGTAATTATGACCAACGCCTCTATCGTGTGTTCAAGTCACTCTACGTAAATATGTGCTACAATCCACAATGATCTATCTTTAATTCAAATTTTCGTCGAATCAGATAGTGTCTCCAAACTCTCAAGGCATATACAATTTCCAATAACTCCAAGTCATGTGTTGCGTAGTTCTCCTCATGCTTTCTCAATTTCCTATAAATGTAAGCGATCACTCAACTGTATTGCATCAACACTTCACCTAAACCTTCCTTGGATGTGTTTGTGCATACCAAGAATTACTTGTCCATGTCGAGGAATTTCAGTATCGACGTTGTCGTCAACAACTCCTTGAGCCTTTGAAATTCTTCCACACATTTCTCAGTCCATACAAACTTCTTGTTTTTCTTCTCCAATTCTATGGTCGGATTTTCTATCTTCTAAAAACCTTCGACGAACTGTCGGTAATATCCTACTAAACCCATAAATCTACGTACTTCTTGTACCTTTTTCGGTGAAATCCATTCCATAATAGCCTCTACTTCCACTGGATCCGCAACAAGACCTTCACTAGATATGATATGTCCCAAGTAATGAATTTGTGATTGGTAAAAATAACATTTTGATAGTTTCCCGTACAATTTGTTTTCTCGTAGACATTGTAGTACCAATCTTAAGTGTTCATCATGTTCCTCTTTCATCTGATAATAAATCAGTATGTCATCAATAAATACTTGAACAAAATTTTCCAAGTATTCACGGAACACCCCATTCATCAAGCTCATGAATAACCCTGGGGCATTTGTTAGTCCAAACAGTAAAACTGTAAACTCATAGTGTCTAAATCTCATCTTAAATGTTGTATTAGGGTTATCTTCCTCTTTAATCCATAACTGGTGATATCCTGATCTCAAGTCAATCTTCGAAAATGTCGTCTCTCCTTTCATATGATAAAAAAAAATCGTCTATTCTTGGCAACGCATACTAATTCTTGATCGTCACTTTGTTCAATTGATGGTAGTTAATACAAAGTTTCCACAATCCATCCTTATTTCTTATGAAAATTACTGGCACACCCCAAGGTGACACACTTGGACGTATAGGTCCCATGTCCAACAATTCCTTCAATTTCATTTTCAATTCCCATAATTCAGGTGTTGACATTCAATAAGGCATTCTTTCTATCGGCTCAGTTCCAGGTTTCAAGTTGATTGTAAACTCAAATTCTCGTTCAAGTAGTAAACTAGGTAACTCTTCTGGAAACATGTCTACAAACTCTTTTACTACATGAAGGTTTTATAATCCTTCCACCTCCCTCTTTTCCTTTAGCGCTAAGATTTCATATAACTTACATCCTTTGTGCATGGTCTTCTGTAGTTGTAGGGAAGAAATAAACCTCATGGACACTCCCTAGTTTCTTCCTACAATCACTCTACTTTGTCCCAAATCATCATGCTATTCTAACCAGTCCATGCCTACCACTATGTCATAAGATCCTAAGATCGTGACATAAAGGTATACCTTTATTACAAAACTTCCAAAGTTAATACTACAGTCCGTAACTTTTCCTCCACCCTTTTGTTTGGCACCCAATGCCATTTCTACGTATCTAAACTCATCTTGCTCAACTTCCTTACCTTAATTATTTTTAGCGTTGCACTTGAGATAAAGATCTCTATAGCACCTGGATATATCAAGGTACTAAAGGTTTGATCGACAATCATACCTGACATCTCAAGCACCGTGGACTGGTGCTGGGCTTGGCAGTTATTCACTGTTACATGAATCCTGTGGGCATTACCCAAATCTACCACTATAGTGGGTCTTGATTATCCAACCTCTATGGCCTTCTCAATCAAATAGTCTCATTGGTAATGTGGCTCTCCACATGTCCCACATCTGGTCTTAGGTCCAGTATTCCTGGTCCCTGAAGTAGAAGTTGTTGGCCTAACAGTCTGTGACCCTAGTCTGTTCTACTGAACATGCCTAAATTGTTGTTGTTGTGGGAAACGTTGTTGTTGATGCGATGGTCCTCTGTAGGTATTTCTCTACTAAGGAGTTTGTCATCGTGGTGTAGTGAACATAGGTCCTCTAAGAGTATCTCGATGCCCTAAAGTCTATCTGGATGGTTTCTGATGCTGATGTTCTCCTGATGTCGTATGTCCATTTGGTCTAGAATGAGTCCTGCCCTGACCCCCAATGTTTATTTCTTCCTCAGCTATGAGGGCCTTCCAGACTGCATCGTGCAACAATTGAGATATTAGGCTCCTCACTTTCTCTTGAAATTTTAACTTGAGGTTGGACACAAATTTGTTGATCTTCAACTTCTCTATGTTTAGATTTGGAGCATACCTAAGTAGCTCCATGAATCTAGCCTCATACTCTGGCAACATACGACCACCCTATTGTAAGGCATTGGACTCATTAAGTTAGTGCTCAATGAATTCCTTGGACAAGTACCTCTCCCAGAACCATTCCTCGAATAGCTCCTGTGACACATCTTCGATGACCATGTTTAGTTGAGGGAGGACTGTCTTCCACCCAAGTAGAGAACTCTCTTTCAATTGGAAGACCACTATGCAGACCTTCAAGTTTGAGGTGTAATCATGAAGTGTGAAGCACATCGCCATGTTCTCCAACCATGCCTCAGTGTCCAAGTCATTCGTGGATCCATGAACTCGGAAACTTAATTTTCTCGAGTTCCCTGAGTACACTACTGCTAATCATTGGAGGGTGTTGTGAAGCCTCAATGGGTATAGATGTCCTACCCTCATCTCGATATAGTTAATTAATCAAGGCCTCTAACATCCTCTAAAAGGATCTCATCATACATACCACATGTCCCACAACAACAGGTTCTTGCTCAATGATTTGTTCTTCTCCTTGGGGGTTTGACCCCTTTGGCATGTATTTTATCAGAGGCATCACACCTCTTCCTCCAACACCACGTCATCTACCTCCATGACATCCACTAACCATTATTACTGTATGGACAAATTTCAAATTTAATTAGCAATATGATTTTAATCATTGTTAAACAGAGTGGAAGGCATAATGGTCCAATGTCGTAGGGTTGAACCCGCTATGATACCATATGCAACATCCCCTCCATTACGACAACAAAAGTGATGTACAAAAGAGGTAAAAAAAATAAAAAATTAAACAAACATTACGACAAGTGACATGCGTCACAACATATATTAATAACTACACAATCAAATTCATCACAATCAACTAAAATTAACATCACTATTATTCAATCAACCATATCTCATAATGATAACATAAGGAAGCTACCTGCCCAACCTATCCTACATTGTTAGGACCTCCAAGACACATAAGAAACTCTCAAGTCCATGATTCATCCGATTGATTTTGACCATTTAAGGTCTTAGGATTGGCAACTATTCTAAGGAACAAGAAAGTATCTAAATCCCATTAATCCAATCATAAACCACAATCAAGACTGGATTGATCATCCATATCAATCCTTCAATTCCTCAAGTACAATGGAATACCCTACTATATTTAATCAATCTTCTACACAAAATTAAGTGCAATAAAGAAAGAGGATAATACATAAAGAAGGTACGAACCACAAGAGCATAAGTACAATCTTAGGAGTGGATAGGGATCTAATTCTAATATTCATTAGTATCTTGTCAAGTCAGGCTCAATCAAGGTCAAGAATCAAACAAGAATCAAAACATCTGCAATAATTATAACCCCTATGTAGCTCAACCATGTACCTTACTAACATGATCTAATTTAATTAAGAATACATAGTAATTCAAATACTAGGTACACTTCCAATCATGAAATCCCATAAGAAGATTAAATGTCTTCCTTAAGCACAACATAAGGATTCAATACCACTTTAAGTACCCTTTTTAACTGTCATAAATTAATCATAAATAACAATAATAAGCATTCAAGTTGCATGCTTACCATTTAAAAGAACCATGAGAGGACCCAAACCTTATTAACACTATATATGAATATTCAGTGTTACTTTACCTAATCATTTATCATAAGAACATCAATCATCTTTGAGCCATACATACCAACTCAATGCTTCCTTACATTGCATAACCATTAAAATTATTAAAGAAGGTCAACATCATATTACACACTAATAAGGATTTACACCAACCTCTAATCCAAGTAAAAAGACTATAAGTTGATCTCATCATAGAAAGTAGTATATCAAGAATTTAACTAATTACATATCCATTTTAAGGAATCAAGAAGATCAATTCATATTTAAGAATCAAATAAAATTTCACATGCTAGCTTACAAATCTTTATATAACATGATTAAAAGAAGAATCAATCACTTCTCATCTGTATTTAAGAGTAAACAACAGATCCACTTAAAGGAACCGAAACTAAGTGAGAAGGCTAACATGCAAATCTCTCAACCAACAGAGTTCTACAATTCAATCTGGCCCTTGATCCAACACCTGATTCGACACTTGTTCCAGACCTTGTTCCAAACCTTGAAACGACACTAAATTACTAATAAATCGAAATTAAATTGAAGGACAACGAAATTGAAATCAAAAGACAAGAGTTGCAATTAAAAAGGCAGTTAACCTATTCCCTTTCAAATTCATGGTTGACAATATAAGAAAAACATCGACCATAGTAATTAGTTCTAGAAATATAGTAGCAACTCACCCTTATTGAAGTTAACCTCTGTGAATGTTACCACTGTTTTAAAAATGAGGAAAATTCTTACAAATATCAGCCTAACTAGAAATGGGTAAACCAGACATGAACAGTTTAATTAACACTGTTGTTTGAAAGAGAGACATTTCCATACATAACATAATCCAACCCTAGATCCGACACTTGATCCATACCTTGAAATGAAACTAATTTTTTTATAAATTCGAATTAAAATCAAAAGGAAACAAATAAAGGTTTCGAAAATGGTAGGAGTTGAAATCTGATCATGGAAGAGGTTCAAGGCACAAGAGGATATCGTTTAAGATGTCCCAAGACTAAAAACAAGAACCCATAAATTAGAAAATTTAGGATTGAAACAATGGAACTAAACCACGAAAATACGGTATTAGTAAAAACGATTTAAAAGATTATATGAAGATGTGAATTCAAATCTTTCACTACGAATTGATTCCAAATAATAAAAATCAACACGAAATTTTCCCTACCAACAAAACGATTTAAAAATAAAGTTCAGAGTCTTCAAAATTATAATGAGAAACGAATCTAGTTTTCTTTTTGAATCAGAAATGGATTCAGAACTATACAGAACATTGTAAACAAAATTTTATTTTCAGAATTTAGAATTCGAATAAGGGTTTGCAAGTTTAAATCAATTCATCAAAAAATTTCCCAACTCAAACACAAGGTGTGAAGGAACAAAGAAACAAAACTAAAGTTGTGCGCACCCAATCCAGTCCTTGAAACGATGCACAACCTGATTTGACACCTGATCCAAAACTTTATCCGACACCTGATCCAACACTAAATTATGATAAATCGAAATTAACTCAACAAGAAACGAAATACATAAAGAAATTGATTCACTTCATGATCCTATAACATATGCAAGGAGTATCCAAGACATCCATCAACCAATTTACACAATGAATATATGAACTACGATTTCATTTTGGGATTTTTGATTTATTAAAAAAAATATAAATTAAATTTTTGATATGTAACTCAAGAAACGAATAAAGAATTCCAATCTATTTAGTTTAAAAATTGAATGAAACCATTCTAGAATTTCTCTTTCTTTATTACACAAAACCATCAAGGTAACTTGCTAATACAATATCAGAAATGCAATACAATTTTCAGCAATTTCTGAAAACTATATAAGCAATTTAATCTTATTACAAATTCAAATCTTAAATAAGAATATCGTAACTGACGAAGATGGTCCTTGAATATGTTCTACATCAATTGGTTTTTCTTCTAATATCCCTCTTTCTAATCATAGAGACTTCACCGATACCTCCCAACCAACGCTAGGGGTACTCTTCTTCCCCCTTAGCCCCCTGAGCCACAAAGAGGCCAAGCACAAAAACTAGAAATACTATAGCTCCAATTTTTCCTCGCAAGGGAGAGCTACCACTCTATCCTCAAACTTGGTTTCCCAACTCTCACAAGTAAAACATACCTCAAAAATGGTTTTGGTAGCATAACTTTACCAATAAGAAGTGTGATCCATTTGATTATGCTGTTGAGAGATCTCTCTACAACTTTTAGGGTTTTCTACATGATTTCACCTCCCGCCTACCCGAACCACCTTTGACTCCCTCTACTCGCGCTGACCACCTCAGTTCTATGGCCTTGACTGCTTCAAAAGAATGGGAATAGAAGGAGGGGTGAAATCCCCCTCTTATCGTAACACCACAACAAATGATCTGGGGAACTCCCAAGCACGGTGTCCATCCTTTGATCCACCTCTGCACCTACAAGACCAATATCTGCAAGAAGAAATGGATGTTAGCAAATAACCGAACATGGATGTTGAGTCCTCACATCCAAAAACAGCTCGGGCTTGGATTCCTGGAAAATGCATCCCCCAAGCCCTGGTTTCTCCCAGATATGTTATCAAAACCACCAGTATAGGAGAGCATACACAGTTCATGAGAGACCATGCCCTCATAGGAAAGTTCCTAGGTCTCTGGCCCTTAGAAAAGTACCTAGCTCACTGGATCAAGACGTGGTGGAACCCCAAGGGAGACTATGAGCTCCAGCTAAGCTCCAAAGGATTCTTTACAGTAATATTCTACAAATTGGAGGACAAGGATAAGATCTTTCAAGGGGGACCATATTTCTACAACTCAGTTGGCCTTTACCTCCATTTCTGGAGAGACTGTATCATCCCAGAAAAGGAAAACTTCACATATGCATCGGTATGGATTCACCTCTACTCCCTCCCTCAAGAGTTCTTGTTAGAGGAAATTTTAATGGGAATAGGAAACACCCTGGGCTGGTAAATATGTCAAATCCTCCGAAGATACCAAATAGAGAAAATACACCTCTTATGCAAGGATATGTGTCTATATGAACATTTCCAAACATTTTCCAGCTACAGTCACCTTAGAATATCAATATGAGGAATGGGCCCAAACCTTGGACTATGAACACATCCCTTTCAGATGTCGAAAATGCGATGAACATGGGCATCTCTTTAGAGATTTCCCTTCAAATCCCCCCCCCCCCCAAGAAGGAAGCTGAAGAAAAACCTAAGGAAGGTTTCACCTAGGTTCACAATCGAATAATACAAGCTTAGAAGAAATCCACAACAGTCAATGGAAAAAAGAACCAGAAAAACAACTCATTTGAGGCCCTTAACCGCCTTCTAGAGAAAAAAGAGGTGGAAAACCCCCACAAGATTACGGGGGAATATCTCAACAAGCACAAGGAATATAAGTTGACACAAAGGCATTAAGCCCAAACAACCCAAGAAAACCCACAGACTCACCCAGCCTCAAGAAAAGAACCAGTAAGAGAAGAAGATACAATCATGGAAATGGATGAGCAGGACCTAGATGAAATAGACCTAGACAGGCTAGAAGAGGCACTCAACCAGAAGGATATCCAAACCTTACCAGAGGAAAAACTCAGGAAAGTTCACAAGGTATTTATGGATTCATCAGCAGGAGATACATCCATGTTGGGGATCATCACAGGACCAAACCAAGCTCCAAGAAAACACCCAAAAGAAAACAAGCGGCGAGGCAGAAAATTGGCTCAATAGTTAATAAAGGAGGCGGGAAACTATATGATCAACTCGGGACAGATTCAAAGGCTCTCTGAGAGCTCCTTCTCTCACCCACCAAATTGTTAACTATGAAGATCCTCACATGGAATATCAGAGGTCTAAATGGAAGATCCAAGAAAATGATTCTCTGAACCTGCATAAAAAAGGTAGACCATGATATACTCCTGATACAAGAGACAAAATGTCCAGGGAAAATTGCAAAAGACATCCTCCAAAGATGTTGGCGAAACTGTAGCTTATATCAAATAGACTCAAAGGGAGATTCAGGAAGCCTAACCATCCTATGGAATCCTGCCACAGTCATCTTAGATCAAGGCTTCTCCAGTCCAAATACCATCACAGCGCACTACATAGCCATGGAATCGGATAAGGAGGGAATGATAGCAAATGCTTCTGGACCGCAAAATAGCCAGGACAAAGACATCTTTCTTCAAATACTAACATACTTAGGCTCTCTAGCCGAGGGAAAATGATGGATTATAGGGGGTTACCTCAATATGATTCTCAGGCTGGAGGATAAAAGAGGGGGGGGAAATGCCTAGAGCAGGACAACGCAAAATTCCAGGAATGCATAGAGAACGTCAGACTGGTAGACATAGAGAACAACAATGGTACCTATACCTAGACCAGCAAAAGATCAGGTCACCAAAAAATAACATGTAGGCTAGATCACTTTCTCATTTCAGAAACTCTCCTTTTGGAAGGCCCCCTAATATATCCCAACATCCTCCCGAAATCAGGCTCGGATCACTGGCCAGTTCAGCTATGGGTACACACTATTGCCACCCCCAAGTTAAAACCCTTTAGATTTGAAATTTTTTGGCTTTCCCCATCCAGAATCCCAGGAGCTAGCCCGTCACTCGTGGAGCACAACGAAAAATCTAGGGGGGTACAAAAATTTATTTCTTTCAACAAAATCTCAAATAATTTAAACAACAAGTGCACAAATGGAACAAAAAAGTCTTTGGGAACATCTTCCAGGAAAGGAAACTGCTAGAACAAAAACTAGAGGATCTTCAGAGGCAATTCATTCTCTTAGGACACACCATCGCTTAGCAGCAGGAGGAGAATGAAATCAAAAGGGAACTGGAAGAAAGACACAAGCAGTTAGAAATCCTATGGAGACAGAAATCTCGGGTCCAATGGCTCAATGAGGGAGAGAAAAACACCAAATTTTTCCATCGAACCATGAGCCACATACGGCTAATCAACCGCATTACGAAGCTAGAGGACCCTCAAGGAAACACCTTGTTAAATCACCAGGAAAATTCGCACGAGTTGTCAGATTTCTACAAGGATCTCCTCTCAGAACCAATGGTGGACCGCTCCTCGGCAATTGAGCGGCTGACCCAAAACATCCCAACTATTATCACCCAAGAGTAGAATGAGGCTCTCATGACCCCAATAATGCCGACAAAAGTGGATCAGGATATTCAGGATCTACCCACATGCAAGGCTCCAGGACCGGATGGATTCACCATAGACTTCTTCCACTCCTATTGCCCAATGTTAAGGGAAGAAGTGTGGCAGCTAGTGGAGGAATCAAACAGTTCATGCAAAGTTCTTCCATCACTTAATGCCACTTTCCTCACCATAATTCCCAAAGAATAAAGAGTAACAAACCGGAAGAATTTCAGACCCATAGCACTCTGCAATGTGATCTATAAAATCATCTGCAAGGTCATATCTCTAAGACTCAAGCCCATACTCCCCTTCATCATATCCAAGGATCAATCAGGTTATGTTGAGAGAAGGAAAATAATGGACAACGCCATTCTTTTCCATGAGATCATTCACTCGCTCAAAAGCACCCGCACTCCAGGTATGCTTCTAAAACTTGACCTCTCAAAAGATTTTGACAAATTAAGATGGAAGTACATGAAATCTCTTCTTTCGGATTTTGGTTTCAACAAGGATTGGATCTCTTGGATAATGAACCTCATTTCCTCAACCTTTTTCTCAATCATCGTCAATGGAGTCCCTTCTCAACCCTTCTCCCCATAAGAGGAATATGACAAGGAAACCCTCTCTCCCCTTTCCTATTTTTCATTATGGTTGAGGGCCTATGATGCTATATCAAGGCCTCAATTCAAAATGGTTCCCTCCAAGGCCTCCCTCTTCATGGGTTACAACCAGCAACCTCCCATAGCCAATTTTTCGATGACACACTACTAATGAACACCTGGCCCATTGTCCAAAAATCAAATAAACTAAGTTCCATCCTCATTGATTTCATTGAAGCCTCTGGCACCACCTTCAATCTTTCCAAATCGCAGCTCTTCTTCTTTAACACTCTTGTAGCAATCCAACAACACCTTTCTCAACTTCTGAATACCCATGTCTGCACTCTTCCCTCACGCTATCTTGGACTCCCTCTTTCTGATTCAGTAGCCAGAAACATCTCTTGGGAATCTCTCCTACTCTCCATTTCCAATCATCTCAACACTTGGACCTTTCGATCCCTCAACCTTACAGCCATAATCATTCTCTTAAATTCAATCCTTCAAGCCATCCCTTCTTACCTCTTCTCTGCCCTGACTGTCCCCCTTTTGGTCATAAAGAAAATAATAAATCTGAAAATTTCTTTGGCATGGACACAATCCAGACAAAAAATGGGCCCTCGTTAGCTGGTACGAGGTATGAAATCCTAAATCTTCAGGTGGTTTGGGTCTCTAGGACCCTAGAAAATTAAACAACACCATGGGAGAAAGAAATTGGTGGAGATGGCTCAAAACTCCAGTGGAGATCTGGGCCAAACTATGGAAATGAAAATATGCCCCAAATATGTGTCAAGGCCATCTTATATGAATGAGAGAGAAAATTCAAGGCTCCAACATTTGGAATGCGGCCTGGAAAAATAGGCGACTCATTCAGGAACATTCTTTCTGGGAAATTCGCAATGGCCAGAATGTCCTATTCTGGAAAGATTCCTGGCAGTAATTGCCACCCCTTCAATCGGAAGAAACTCTACAATCCTATCATAATCACATACAAGATATCACCACTCTCAAAGTAGCATATGTGTGGACTGATACTCTTAGTAACTCTCCTTGGCGAAGTGAGAAGTCAACCCATTAGGATCTCCAATTTTCATTAGAATGTGATCTGCAACACTAGAATCAAGCAACATCCCAAAGGTGAATCTGGAAAAGAATAGACCCAAACATTATCAGATGGGGATACACACCTCATGGTAGATTCACTCTCAAAGAGGGGTATTCTCTACAGGAGAAATTCCAAAACCTTCAAAAAGATAGCATCTGGAAAACAATATGGAAATCAAAACTATGGCCCAAAATATCTACATTCCTCTGGCTTCTCCTACAAAACAAGATCTTAACCTGGGACAGTCTCCAAAAACAAGGTTTCATTGGCCCCTCAATTTTCCATCTCTGCTAACTCCAGAAGAAACCATGGAGCACCTCCTAAACAACTTCCCATTCAGTGAGGACATATGGAACCAAGCCACTCAAATCATGAGAAGAACCAAAAGAGTTAAAAATAGCATCTCAAGCACAATCATGGAGTGGGGCTTCGGCTCCTTTAAAATTCCTATCCTGAATAGAACATGGAAACTCTTAGCAGGCTTCATAGTTTGACAACTATGGAATAAGAGGAACAAAAGAATCTTTCACTCCCAACCCTCTCCTCCCTCCCTCCTCTGGAACTCAATCGTCTCGCATCTCCAGGAAACTCTTCAGCTTCATTTATGGACTCAAGAATACTTCCCCACTGATCCAAGTGAGATCCTTCTCCTTAACTCTTTGGGATTCTTGTTTTCAAAATCCACCCCTCCTTGAAAACCCCCCTTATCTTTGAAAGCCCTCATTCCCTCCAAGTGGCTCTCCCCCCACTAGGATTCCATAAAGTCAACTTTGATGGTGCATCAAAAGGCAATCCAAGCCACTCAGGTTATGGAGCGGTCATAAGAAGAAGCCTGGGTCAAATTCATAGCCTCATTGCAGAAAATCTCGGATGTGAAACCAACAATTCAACATAAATTTGGGGTCTCATAAAAGGAGTGAAAATGGCACTAGATCAAAACATCACTTGTCTGATCATTGAAGGAGTTTTCAAAATCATAATAGACATGGAAAAAAAAATTCTGAATGGCCGAGATCTAGGGAAAATCACACCCAACCGGTGCCTCCTTGGCCCTCTCTATAGCTTCCAGGATCTTCTCAGACCCTCTCTAAATCTAACCCCTTCACACATTCGGCGGAGTGCTAACAAAGCTGTGGACAGACTAGCCAATGTCGGGGTTGACTCTATGCAACAGATTATTCTCCACGATTCTAGGCAGTCAAAAATCTCGCCCCTTTGGATCCAATGTGAGGAGCTTGCCCAACTCGATGGCTCCAACCCGACTGAGGTGTCATCCTTGATCACTCAGAAATTATTATAAGTTAGAAATGATTATAAGCTCAGGAGAGAGAGCGACCGTAAGCGACAAAACATATGATAAACAATTGACAGTGAATTTTTGGAAAATGGATTTCGAGAGTCCATAGCATGGTGGCAGTCATTTCCTAATGTCGTAAATTCGTGATACGCAAAGTCATGAAAAGTGTGGGAGAATATGGATCGTTGATCATACAGGTGCTCAGAATTGTCGATCTGGGCCCACTGCTCTGATGAGAGAAACATTTTGGGACATTGGCTTTTGGGAGTCCTAAGCATGGAGGAAACTATTCTCCAAAGTCGCGACATCATCGAGTCCATCAGTTGTTAGAGAACACCTAGCAGAGATCACGTCGGGATTTGGAGGTTTGGATGAGAAGAGGAGACTGCATTCCAAATCCTCGATATGCGAAGTCCTGACATCATCAGGATTGTCCATCGGAGCAGGATGCATGGAAGCCGATCAGTATTTCACTGACTCGTGACTTGAAGCAGTCAAAGGACAAACTTGAAAGAACTCACGATACGTGATATCACAAAAAGATCATAGTCGTGGATCAAGAAGCGATCTAGACCATTGAGCATCAAGGAGATTTTTGACATTTTGGGAATCAGAAGTGTGGAGGAACCAACTACCCAGAAGTCGTGATACGCAAAACCCTGACTTAGTCAAGACTGTTGATCAAGGAAGGATCTGAGCCATTTGATATGAAGCATCGACATTTTGGGGGTCATGAAGGTAGTGGTGACTCACATTGGGATTTCCCGATTTGCAAAATCCTAACACACTCGGAAGAGTTGGCCCCAGGTCATTGTGAAGGGTCATATGGATGGAGGATGAGGGAGGGGCCATCATGCACTAGACCCCTTTCAGAGTTTCAGAACTCGGAAGTTCAAAGGGAGGAGAGTCGGGTGCTCAAAGTCCTGACTCGTGAAATCGCGATGCGCCTTTGGTTTAGAAGTGCGGTCATAGCCTGAGGTTGCGTGAGGGTGCGGTTAGCACTAGATGCTTGGTCACACAATGTATTTTGGGGAAAATCATGAAAAGCAATGTAAAAATGTCACCAGCAGTCCCACCTTCTGTTGCTAGCATTTTTGTGAATGATGGTAGGCAACAGGTTTTGTAAGCTTTCAGTTGGTATTAACATAAGGATCCACTTTTATTTACAATAAAAAAACAAGTGTTATCCATTTTCCATATAGACCATTTGTTTTATAGGAATTTCCTCACTGACACATGTCCACATGCACAATTAATTATCTTTTTAATTAAATAACTTAGGATTATTCACCCTCACACTTGTCACTCTCTCCCCAAGTTGCACAAGTAATTACATATTTTATTTTAATTAAAAGTCAATTTCCCTCATATTCCCCAACGTGTTCCTAAAATCGTTCTTAGTTGTCTCTTTATTCCCCAGATTCTTAATTAACGAGTGTCTCCTAACTAGATCTTAGTTAGAGTTTGAATAAGAGTCTTATTCTAGCTAGACTATTGGTGGATAGACTCTAGATACCATCCTATGTGTACACCTATTCTCTTCTACTTTATTTATTTCTTATTTTAAAATTCCCTTTTAATATTTTCTTGCACACAAGTGCATTATATCAAATCTTTTAGATTTATCTCACTTTTTCTTTAGATTGATTTATCTCCAAACTTTTATTTTATTAAAATTTTTATTTTAGTCCCCTAACTAAACTTAGACTTAAGCTTAGTATTTTATTGGGATTTATAATTAATAAAATCACTCTTTAATTAATTATTTTAAATCTGACAATGTCAAATCAACTCAAAGTTTTCTAGGCCACCTATATTAATTGACTCAAGTTTTTTTTTTAATTTACGTGACGTGCCCTTCAAGACGTACTTCTGTGCTCCAAGGGTGCCACTCACTTTGACTGGTTTTGGCATTTTGTCCAAACCTTGGATTGAACACTCCACTCGGTCGACCTTGTGAGAGACTAAGGGCTTCTAAGGAATAAAAACTCTCCCTTGTTGTGCGCACCTTAGAAATCTTCGTGAGGGATTGTCTCAGTTTTCCCTCACAAAATTGTGGACCTATCGAACTAGGTAATCATTGACCTACAATTCGATCCACGGAGGGAGTGCTAGTAAGTTGTGATAGCGACTCTGTCACACCTCTCCCTCAATGTCTAGTTTTCTATGCATGGCCCCTTTACTCCTTATTTGATTCAGATTAGCAAGAATCGTTAGCCCGGATCCATTGAAAAAACATTGTTAATGATCAATATACATAATCATACTATAATATATCACATGTCATATATGTGTAAAATGAAATACTAAAACAAAAATATAATCCACTCCATGACTCAACCCGGAGTCCGAGGAGGTCCATTGATGCCATCAACATCCATAATTTGTCAAGTGTCCTGCACACTCAGGTAAACTCGTCAATGGCATCTATCAATAGATACATATCAAGTAAGTCACAACACATCATCATCATCATCATCATGTACAATCCATAATCAAAACAAAATCATCATGAACCGTAATTGGATCACTTGCACACAAGTGTCCTCGAAGAACAAGTTGATAAAAGTGTTCTTAGTAGAGCGGTATGTTCCAGTTCCCTCACTCTTTCCTCTAGTGGTGTCATGGCCAATACTCAAGGATTCACCCCCACATGCAGTTGTTGGCAGTTACAATTAAACAATAATGTAGTTACAATATTTGCATGTCATTTCATGGCGGTCATTAAACATGATTAATTACATGATGGGGAAAACAAGGGTCTTACATAATAGATCAAGTTGGTTGTACATTAAATTGTTGCCTTTACATGTTGTTTTAGTGTTCCTGTTGCAAAGTGGGTAATGGGATGTCTAAATTCAATGACCTTTGTGATTTTTATTAATGGGTCAACCTCCAAGTTCTTTATCCCTACAAGGGTTTCGAGACCAGGTTTCCCCCTCTCTCCTTTGATGTTCCTCATAATAGCAGAAGGATTGAGCAGGGAAATATTGAAAGAAAGAAGAGTAGGGGAAGTAATTGGAGTGTAAATGGGAAGAGATATGATTTTAACTCACGTTTTGTTTGTTGATGTTGTATTATTTGTTTTTATGGAACTATGAGGGAAGCTAAAAAAACTAAATGGGATTATGGATATCTATTGCTAAGAAACATGTATGAAGTTTAATATCAAGAAATGTTCAATAGACGTTAGTGGTCTAAAGGAAAGACAGGAAGGCATATGATGCAAATCTTTCCTTTCAATCAATTTGATTTCCACACAAAGTTCAATTATTTGGGATTTCCACTAAAACCAAATGGTTATGGTAGGAAATGTTGAGAATTTGTTTTAGGGAAGATAGAAGTTATGATTAATCATTGGTGTAATAGATGGTTATCCGTGGAAGGAAGATTGACATTGGTAAAATAATTGTTGAATACTATCCCAATTTTTTGGCATGCTTTGGCATATATTCCTAAGGGGGTCTTAGAAAAAAAAGAACATGTTTAGATTTTTACCGATAGAGAGGAATGAGACATATTGGATCCCTTTGATGAAGTGGAAACAAATAGATAAACATAAGGAGGAGAGGATGGGCTCTTAAGAATATATATTTCTTTAGTAAATCTTTAGTAGACAAAATTTTGTAGAGGGTGATTCCTCATAATATCCCATGGAATTTTTTTTGTATAAAATCATATAAAAAATGATTCTCTAATTCACTACATAAGGAGACAAAGGAAAGAAATTAATAACATATCTACACACTGAAAGGAATTAGTACAAGCATTTCCAATAAAAAGAAACCATTTGATGTGGTAAGTGGGAAAAAGGGAACATGTAAGAGTTGCAATAGGTCCTTGGGTAGGATGCAATAATGAACATAAACTTCCATATAGGTCGGTGGAAATAATCCAGGAAGGAGGTATTTTTACTCTTAATAAAATAGTGGATGAAGATGTCATTTCCATATGGCACTAGGGATAGATAGCGCTAATAGAATGGGGTTAAGAGGTGAGGAGGAAACGATGTAGGATGCTTATGTTGATAATATGAGAAGAGGTCATGTTAGAATAATAGAGGGGGACAATAATTTGTTTGTTCAAAAAAATCAAACCTTGGTGTTAGATACCTAATCCTTGGGATTATGGTACATTGTAAATATTGTTGTAAATATTATTTTAGGATAAATATGAAGAGTCAAAGGTGAATAGGAAGAGTCATTCAGACCTCTTGGAAGATGAAACCAAAGGTCACTTCACATTGTATTAATGAATGTATAATTGTAATACCAATCAATTCATTCATGGAGTTACTCATCCCTAACCTGATAGTGTTACCCAAGTAAGTTGTTTTCTCAATAAATCCATGATCTCTCCCAAGATTCTTCCCTTCTCCCTAAATTTCTCTAACAGAATGTAATTGTAAGTCTCCACTTTATGCATATTGTACAAACTTCATCATAGATTCATGAACTCATTTGCCTCCTCATCTCCCTTCATGAATAAGGAAACACTTCTCCCTCATGCATTTTGTGCCAATAGGTTATTATCCTTCGTCTACACCCATTCACCTTCATTTTAAAATATCAAACACTTTTCCACTTTAATTTTTGTTTACTCACAGAGAGGAATATCAAATCAAGAAACCCATTGTTTACCGCTAAAGCGTATCAAGTCCCCAGTTCAAATCCCACGGTGTGGCATGAAGTGAGGAGATCTGAGAGGAAAGTAAATAATTTGATGGATGTGGCTCATTTTCATGCCCAACACCACATAATTTATCTAGAAAAGAAGCAGGGGATCCCCATCAAAGCCTCCAACTTATAGGTACTTTATACCACTTGCACCATGACACAGTCCTCTATCAAACCACTCTTGATCAATAGGGATTAATACCCTAGAATGTGAAGCAAAACATTCTAATTTCTAGTTTTAATGGTTGAGCACTTCTAGACTTCATCCAAGAGCGCAATCCCAAACTTTATCAATGACGAGAGAAATCTGAGGAAGAAGAAGAAGAACTCGAGGAGTTTGTGAATTTTAAGCATTATTGGGATTTAATTAAGCATCAACGTAGAGTCTTCAACGATGAAGAGGGTATAGAGAATTTTGATCAAGAGTTAGAGGCAAGAGTTGTTGTACTTTTTTTATCAAACAAGCCAAAGACACAAGTGCCTTTAGCAAGAAAATGAACTTTCCTTAGGTCAAATTTCTTTATCTTAAAGTTCCTAAGGTCAAATTTCCTAAATTCAAAGTTCCTTAAGTCATATTTCCTGAGGTCATAGTTTCTGAAGTAAAATTTCTTGAACTTAAAGTTCCTAAGGTCAAATTTCTTGAGGTCAAAGTTACTGATGCCATAGTTCCTGAGGCAAAATTTCTTAAGGTCAAAGTTCCTGAGGTCATAGTTCCTCAAGTTAAATTTCCTTAGGTCATAGTTTCTAAGGTCAAAGTTCATGAGGTCATAAGGCTTGAGGTGAAATTCCCTAAGGTAATAGTTCCTAAGGTCAAATTTCCTAAGGTAAAAGTTCCTTAGGTCATATTTGACATCGAGAAATTTGACCTCAGGAACTATGAGTTGAGGAACTATGATTTGAAGAAATTTGACCCAAGGAACTTTGACCTCAGGAACTATGACTTGAGTAACTATGACCTCATGAAATTTTGGATATGCGTCTTTTGTAAATGTGCATATACGGAAGCCAACTTTTCTAAATGCGCATATATGAAAGCACACATATCTGGAAGCTGACATATATGAAAGTTGACTTCTGTATATGCACATATACAAAATTTGACTTTCATATATGTGCACTTCCATATATGCACATACAAGGAAGACATATTTTGTAAATGTGCATATGTGGAAGTGATCACCTTCTGTATACGCACATGTACGAAAGCCTCCTTCTGTAAATGTGCATTTATAGAATCCGCCTTCCATAAATGCACATATATGAAAGCCAACTTATCTAAATGTGCATATATAGAAGCAAGCATATACTGAAGCCAACTTCCATATATGTGTGCTTATAGAAGGCAACCACTTTTGTATACGGGAATTTACAAAAGTGCACATTTACGAAAGTTACCTTCCATAAATGCACATAAATGAAATCCAACTTCCACATATAGGCATATATAGAAGCACGCATATACGGAAGCCAACTTACATAAATTTGCATAAACGGAAGTAATTTTTTGTATATGCACATATACAGAAGCGTGCTTCCATATATGAACATTTACATAAGTGCGCATATGTGGAAGGAAAATTCTTTATATGTGCATCTACAAAAGCATGCATATACAGACGTCGTCTTCCATATATGCACATCTACAAAAGTTGGCATCTGTCTATGCCCATTTATGGAAGCCGCCATCCATAATTGTGCATTTATTGAAGTCGTCTTCCATAATTGCACATATACAAAAGTGGTTGCCTTCCCTAATTATGCATATACAAAAGTGTCTGCCTTCCGCAAATGCACATATATGGAAGCATTCATATACATAAGACAACTTTCATAAATGTGCATATATGGAATGGTGTCTTTCATAAGTGCGCATATACGAAATTCAGCTTATGTGTATGTGCATATACTAAAGTGTGCATTTATATAATCCTCCTTCCATAAATGCACATATACGGAATCCAACTTCCATAAATGCACATTTATGGAAGTTGACTTTCATATATGCACATTTATGGAAGTCACCTTCTCGAAATACACATATATAGAAGTGGATGCATTTCGTAAATGCACACTTATAAGAAAGCATAGATATATGAATGTTATCTTCCATATATGAACATTTATAGAAAGTAGTAACTTACGTATATACACATTTACAAAAGGTGACTTCCATATATGCACATTTGTGGAAGTGGTCGCCTTCCATAAATGTGCGTATATGTAAGAGTGCATATATGAAATATTCCTTTTGTATATGCGCATATATGGAAGTGCGCATTTATGGAAGCCACCTTCCGTAAATGCGCATATACAAAAGAACTTCCATAAATGCACATATACATAAGCATGCATATATGGGATCCAAAATTTGTAAATATACATGTACATAAACACACATATACGAAATCCAACTTTCGTAAATGCACATATATGGAAGCCAACTTCTGTAAATGTGCATATATGGAAGCTAGATTTCGTATATGCATGCTTCCATGTATGCACATATACGAAAGTCGGCTTCCATAAATGGTCATATATGGAAGTGGCCACCTTCCTTATATGTGCATGTACAAAAACACTTCCGTAAATATGCATATACGGGATGAAGCTTCTATATATGTGCATTTCTGGAAGCCGCCTTCCATAAATGCACAAGTACAAAAGAAGACATATATGGAAGCCAACTTTCGTAAATGAATGTATACATTATCACACATATGTGAATTTATGGAATATGACCACTTCTATAAGTTCCTACCTTCCGTATATGCACATATATAGAAACACTTCTGTAATGTGCATATACAGAAGGAAGCTTCTATATATACGCATTTATGGAAGTTGTCTTCTATAAATGCACATTTACAGAAGTGGTCGCCTTCCATCAATGCACATATACGAAAGTGGCCACCTTCCATAGAAGCACATATACAAAATCACTTTTGTAAATGTGCGTATATGGAAACACACATATATGGAAGAAGAATTCCTTATATGCGCATTTATAGAAGCCACCTTTCGTAAATGTAAATATATGGAAGTGACCTCCTTCTATATATGCACACTTCCATATATGTGTTGGGTATGTGTTATATTCTTTGCACAAGTAGTAGTGTCATGTATTTAGGTGGTTTTTTTGGCACATGGTTTTTTGCCGATGATTTTCTATTTCCGGTTAAGGAATTAGGGTTTTGGACTAATCCAAGTCATTGGGTTAGGGTTTTGGATGCCGATGGCTCCTATATGTATATTGTATTGTAAATAATGTAACACAATGAATGAATATAATATATGTTGGTTTTCCCAGTTTGGGTTTCCAAAGGAAAAATCTCTGTGTAATGTTTGTATTTTCCATTGTATCTTTTCTGTTCTTTTCTGAATATCTGTTTACAGTAGACATTGTACAAGGTTAGAATTTGCATTTGGTATCAGATATTTATTAGCTTCAGGGGGATGCCTTTATGGTCAAGGGTTTGGCTCGGGACTGTGATAAGCCTTGTTAGAGTGGGAGATCTGTGGTATTGTTTTTTAGGTGAAAATAAATGACAAGCAATTCGAAGATGGAGATCGAGAAGTTTAATGGGAAAATATTTGAGCTGTGGAAGGTCAATATGGAAGATATTTTGGTGGACAGAGATCAGTGGATCATGGTATATCTAGGTACTGCACCTATAGGAACTTTTGCAGATGACTGGAAAAAGATGGATCGGAAGGCAAAGAGCACAATCCGACTGTGTCTCTCCGATTTAGTATTAATGAATGTGTCAAAGGAAGCTACAACCAAGGATTTATGGGAAAAGTTGGGGAAGTATCAGTCTAAGTCCCTGGTAAATAAACTATTCCTAAGAAAGAAGTTGTATAACAAGAGGATGAGAGGTGGAGACTCGGTGGAAGAGCATTTGAACACCTTCAATACTGTGGCAAGTCAGTTAGTATCTGTTGAGATTAAAATTTTAGATGAAGATAAATGTATCAGTTTGTTGTGTTCTTTACCAAACTCGTGGGATAGTCTGGTTGTGGCCATAGGTAGTAATACAAATTCTTTGAAGTTTGAAGAATTGGTCTCATCCTTGTTGTCGGAGGAGATGAGACGAAAGAATATGGAAGGACATAGCACAGACACATTATTTGCAAGAGAACGTTCCTAGGAAAGAAATAGATATAATTTCTCAAGTGGGAGATCTAAGTCTAAGGGTAGATCTAAATCTCCTAGAAATTTTGTAAGGGTATGTTGGAGGTGTGGAAAAGAAGGGCACTACGAGAAGTAGTGTAGATCCAATGTTGAGAAAAAGAAGGGATCTGAAGAATCTTATTCTACAGAAGAAAAGACCTCCAAGGAAGAAGGAGGGGATGTGTACTTGACCTCTTCAAGCACACATGCAGATCATGAGGCATGGTTGATTGACTCTGGTGTATCCTTTCATATGACTCCCCAGAGGGAGTGGTTCTGTGAATATGAAAAGTATGATGGAGGTAATGTTTTCAGAGGTAATGATTCGACAACCAGAATCATAGGAAGAGAAAGGGTCAAGTTGAGACTCATAGATGGAAGGATTAGAACACTGCCTGGTGTTCTACACATCCCAGGTATGGCCAAAAATTTGATTTCTGTAAGAAAAATGGAAGATCCAAGGGTAAAAACAATTTTTGAAAAGGGAACTTGTAGGATGGTTCGAGGAGCAATGGTGTTGATGAAGGGAGTTCATTTTGGAACTCTATATAAGCTACTAGGAAGCACTATTAGTGATGGTTGTAATAGCTTCATTGTTCCTGATATTGGAGTTGAAGAAGAAAGAACTCCTACAGTCTCTGGAGAAAAGGTTATGTTGTGGCTTCAAAGACTGAGGCATATCGGAGAGAAGGGTCTTCGACTACTACACGGTAAAGGTATGGTTGAAGGTATGTCTAACTACTCTCTGGATTTTGATTTCTGTGAACATTGTCTATATGGGAAGCAGAATCAGGTAAGATTCCCCTCTGGTGCAACGAGGGAAAAAGGAATTTTACAACTAGTTCACAGTGATGTTTTTGGACCTGTGTCGGTCTCATCATTGGGAAAATCTGTGTACTATGTCTCATTTATAGATGAATTCTCGAGGAAAACTTGGATATATTTCCTCAGGAAGAAATCTGAAGTCTTTGATAGGTTTAAAGAGTTTAAGGCTCTTGTTGAGAATCAAACAGAGAAAATAATTAAGGTGTTGAGAACAGATAATGGCCGAGAGTTCTGCGGGAATGAATTTGAAGAATTTTGTAAGAAGTGTGGTATAGCAAGGTAGAAGACTACTCCATATACACCTCAGCAGAATGGAGTTGCAGAAAGGATGAACAAGACACTAATGGAAAAAGAAAGGTGCATTCTCAGTAGTGTCGTGTTAGGGTAAGAATTTTGGGCAGAGGCAGTGGGTACTGCATGTTATCTGGTCAACAGATCACCCTCATCAATGTTGGGTGACAATAATCCACAAGAGGTATGGACTGGTAAGGAACCTTCTCTCACACATCTTAAGGTATTTGGCTGCAATGCATATGTTCATGTTCCAAAGGAAAACAAGAGTAAGTTGGATAAGAAGGCTAAAAAATGTATCTTTATTGGATATAAATATGGTCTCAAAGGTTATAAGCTTTGGAACCCAGAAACTAAGAAGGTAGTGTATAGTCGAGATGTGGTATTTAGAGAAATGAAGGATGTTGTTAAACAGGAAGTCCTACCAAGTAAGGAAGAACTAGAGAAGATAGAGTTTGATTTAAAGGATGATGAAATGGACTCTACAGAAGAACATGAATAAGAAGAAGAAGATCCTCATACTCTAGTATTGAGGAGATCAGATCAAGAAAGAAGGCTACCGGAAAGGTATAGTCCATCTGATTTTCGTTCAAATTTTTCTTTGTCTATTACTGATGATGATCCTAGAACTGTCAGGGAGGCAGTGGATTCAAAGGATGGAAATCTCTGGAAAAGGGCCATGGCAGAAAAAATGGCATCTTTGGATAAGAATGAGGCTTGGGATCTAGTGGAGTTGCCAACTGGAAGAAATCCCATTGGCAGCAAAAGGGTATTTAAAAAGAAGTTGAATGCAGAAGGAAAAGTGGAGAAATACAAAGCTCGATTAGTAGCAAAGGGTTATTCCCAGGTTGAGGGAATTGATTTTGGTGAGATTTTTTCTCCTGTTGCCAAGTTAACCTCTATAAGATTTCTATTATCTGTTTCTACTGCATTTGATTTTGAGGTACAACAGATGGATGTGAATACAACATTCCTGCATGGGGATCTGGAAGAAGAAATCTTTATGAAGCAACTAGAAGGTTATGCTGTGAAAGGAAAGAAGGAGCTAGTATGCAAGCTGAAAAAGTCCCTGTATGGTTTAAAACAATCACCAAGGATGTGGGATCAAAAATTTAATACTTATATGATGGGACTTGGCTTCACAAGAAGCAAAGAGGATCACTCTGTGTATTCTAAATTAATTGGTAATCATTTGATTTATTTGGTCTTGTATGTGGATGACATGTTGCTGATAGGAAACAACAAGGAGATTATCCAGGATGTGAAAACTCAGTTGTCCTCTAAATTTGACATGTAGGATCTTGGTGCTTCAACTTTCATTTTGGGCATGAAAATAAAAAGAGATCAAAAAAAGAAGAAACTCTAGTTAAATTAGAGAAAATATGTCGAGACAATATTGCAGAGGTTTAATATGCAGGAATGTAAACCGGTCAAGGTTCCTATTCCTGTTGGTGCAAAGTTATCTGTGGATCAGTGTCCCACGACACATGAAGAAGAGGAGGACATGTCTCATGTTCCATATGCAAGTTCAGTTGGCAGTTTGATGTATGCAATGGTCTATACTAGACCATACATTTCACATGCAGTGGGAGTTTTGAGTAGGTATATGTAAAAACCAGGGAAGGAGCATTGGACAGCAGTAAAAAGGGTTTTTAGGTATTTGCGTGGCACTGCTAGCTATGGATTGTGCTACGAAGGAAGACCCAGATTGGACAGAGTGGTCGATATACATGGCTTTGTAGATGCAGACTGGGTAGGAGATTTGGATCGTAGGAGATCTACAAGCGGGTATGTGTTTAACCTGTTTGGAGAAGCAATAAGTTGGATGAGCAAAAGACAGGCTGTAGTGGCACTTTCAACTACAGAATCTGAATACATGGAAGCCACTCATGCAATTAAGGAAGTAGTATGGTTACAAAGATTGTGTTCAGGTATTGGGTTGGTACAATAAGCTATAAGGATAGAGTGTGACAGTCAGAGTGCAATTTTTCTAGCGAAGAACCCTACTTATCATTCAAAGACAAAGCACATTGATGTTCAATATCACTTTGTGAGAGACATGATTGAAGAAAAGAAAGTATCACTCATGAAGGTGGACACTTTGACGAATGTTGCAGACTCATTAACAAAATCTGTGAGCACTGAGAAGTTCTCTTGGTGTAGAGGATCCATGGGCATTGTTGCCCTGGATTTTTGACTATGTAACCCCCTATATGCAAAGAAAACAACACGTGGGAGAATGCTGGGTATGTGTTATATTCTTTTCACGAGTAGTAGTGCCTGAGCATATGCACTGGGCATGTAGGGGGGTGGAGCCCCCCGCACGGGTGTCCGGGGGCAGCGCCCTGGGAATTTTTTTTTCTACCTCGAGAAACGTGACACCTACCTCGGGAAACGTGTCATGTATTTAGGTGGTTTTTTTGGCACATGGTTTTTTGTCGATGGTTTTCTATTTTCGGTTAAGGAATTAGGGTTTTGGACTAATCCAGGTCATTGGGTTAGGGTTTTGGATGCCACTGGCTCCTATATGTATATTGTATTGTAAACAATGTAACACAATGAATGAATATAATATATGTTGGTTTTCCCGGTTTGGGTTTCCAAGGGAAAAATCTCTGTGTAATGTTTGTATTTGTCATTGTATCTTTTATGTTCTTTTCTGAATATCTATTTACAGTAGACATTGTACAAGGTTAGAATTTACAATATGCACACTTCCATGTATGTGCATATACAAAAGTCGACTTACATGTATGCACACTTTCGTATATGCACATTTACAGAAGGTGGCCACTTCTGTAAATGCACATATACAGAGGTGTGCATACATGGAATCCAAATTCCATATATGTGCATATACAAAAGAATGCATATAAGGAATTCGACTTCTGCATATGTGCATTTTGAAAGTCACCTTCCATAAATATGCACATATACGAAAGTGTTTTCGTATATGCGCATATAAAGAAACTAACTTCCATATATGCACACTTCTGTATATGCACATATATGGAAGCCAACTTCCATGTATGAACACTTCCATATATGTGCATTTATGAAAGTGGTTTCCTTCCTAAATGAAGATATGTGGAAGCACGTATTTATGGAAGTCAACTTCCGTAAATGAGCATATATGAAAGTGTGTATATACAAAAGGAAGACACTTATGTATATGAACAATTACAGAAGGCGACTTCTATAAATACACATTTACGGAAGGTAGCCACTTTTGTATATGAACATTTATGGAAGACAATTTCCATAAACATGCATTTGTAGAAGGAGACTTTCGTATATGTGCATTTACAGAAGACGATGGCTTCTGTAAATGTACATATATGGAAGGATCCTAAGGTTGAATATTTGGTCACATTGTAAGTCAAAAGGAAGTATTAGTTAATCCTAAGAAAGTGGTGGATATTCAAAATTGGCCCCATCCTAAAAAACTGAAGAGATTGAGGGGATTATTAGGAATTAAAGGCTAGTATAGGAAATTTGTGAAAAATTATCGCAAAATTGAATTGAGTTTACGAATATGTTTTCTTGTGATAGTAACTATCTCATTCTATTTGAAACAACATGAAACCCCACTTTGATAGGAATCCAAAGCAGGACTTTCCCTCATCTAGTGGATTTCTCTACCATTGAGTTGCATATCCCTTTCACGATGGAAGTCTAATGCATTTGATCTAAATATGTGGATTTCTACCCTAACATACATCATACCACATTATGGAAAAATGCATTTGTTGGACACATGCCCATTTCTCATAATACTATGAATGAGAATGTATAGATGTTGTTAGGGAGGTCTGCATTTGCTAGTTACAAATTTGTGATCACAGTTCACCTGATCACCATTTTTCTCATGGTGATCCAAGTGACCCGCAAAACTCTCCATATTAACTTCACTTACAATCTAGCTCAGAGTGGTAAGGTAATTGATGAATGCTTATCTTTTAAGCTTGTGAAGATTCCCCTTTTCCATTTTTTTTTTAAACAAGAAGTTAGGGTTGACTTGTCCATGGGTTGTTTTTTTTTAAACTGAAGACGCGGAACTTGTATTTCTCAACCTACAAGCTCGAATGTCTATCCTTCTCCTTGATTAAACAATCAAGAGTTGGAAGTGAGTGACGAGGAAGGTTTAAATTATTTTTATTTATACCACAAGGCCACTAGAAGGTTTATTCCTTAATGATTTCCGAAGATTCCATGTAAAAGTAGGAATCCAAACAAGAATAAAGGTGTATTCCATTTATTAAGATCAGTAACTAAACAAGACAACAGAGGAAACACAAGTCACCATGAAGAAGTTCTTCGTCATGCGATGAAATGAGGGAGTTTTAATCTGGTTAAGGTCGTGAAGTAAAAGTGAGTTGTGTAGAGTAGAATCATGGCTAATCTATATCCATAGAAGGAACGCGAATAACATACAGACTGGGTTTACAAGTAAAACCTCGAACTGTCTTTATGTCCTAAAGCAATCAATCAGTCTGAGTTCGATCTGCGTTAATTAGATTAGCCTCCACTGTTGAACACAGAAAGTTTTCACATGGAGAAAAAGATGTACTTTGACTTATCAGGAACAAAAGGGCAAATTATAATATATTATCGAAATCAATAAATTGAACAGTTCTTATGTATGTAAAATCTAAGATACTTTTCATCAGGAATTAATGTTGGCATAAATGCAAGACTTATCTAGGATTGTATTCAAATTTCAGAAGTTCACATATATTACTTGATACTCAGATCGTATTTCTTACTAACTATTTTCACAAAGATATTTACAAGAGTTGCAACCTACTGGATATATTTAATTTCGATTTCAATACATAACTGATCCCTTACAATAAAACCAGATAATTATTCACAATTTTTTTTTTCTTTATAAAATTTAACTCAGGAATCAGAATAATTTAAACATACGCCCTAGCACTAGCACAAGAGTAATCTCTTATAATATAATCCATTAATAGTACAATACTTCTCAACCAATTCCGAATAGAATATAACTTCTTGACAGTAAATTTCATTTTTTTTTAAATCTTATTAATTCGTTCTGATAATTCATTTGCACTAAACGATTTAATATAAAATTCATAAATCAGAGATTCTAATTCTCTGAAATTTTATTACATACTAATCATTAACATTATGTACAATGAACATAATTTTCATCATAGGGTAGTCGACCAACAATGACCCGAGCTCCTAAGCTCTCCAATAGCATAATATTTCTGAAATCAATATTTATTTAACAAGATAATTCTATCAATATTTAATCAATATAAATACTTTAATCCAAGACTTTGTAGCAGTTGATCTGCATTGCCTTATCTCTTCTCCGGTTAATACACAAACTTCACCAGTACCTCCCAGTCAACGTTAGGGGTACTCTTCTTCCCCCTTAACCCTTCGAGCCACAAAGGGGCCACACACAAGAAACCAGAAAATCAATAGCTCACAAGACTTGTCTCGCAAGGAAGACCTTCCACTCCTTCCACAAGCTTGGTATTTCAACTCTCACAAGTAAAACACACTCAAACAAAATTTTGGCAGCATAACAATACTAAGAAAAATGAGATCTCTTTCCCTTCTTCTCCGTTTCCTTTATAGAAAAATCCTCAATGACACATGTCCTTATGCACAAATAATTAACGTTTTAATTAATTTAATTCTGATTATTCACCCACACACTTGTCACACTCTCCCCAAGTTGCACATGCAATTCCTCTTTTTATTTTATTTAATTAGACAAATTCTCTCATGTTCCCCAATGTGTTCCTATTTTTTCTCTTAGATGTCTCTTACTTCCCCAAATTCTCATTTATTGAGTGTCTCCTAACTAGATCTTAGTTTGAGTTAGTTTAAGAGTCTTTTTTTAGTTAGAATTAATGGTAGCTTGACTCAAGATACCATTATATGTCTACACCTATTCTCTCATGTTTTAATTTCTTTCTATTTTAAAATCCGTTTTATTAATTTCATGCGCACATGTGCATTTTACCCAACCTTTAAATTTGTAATCCTCTTTTTCCTAGAGTTTGATTTTATCTTAATTCTTTTTAATTTATTTAATATTTTTATTTAGTCCCTTATTTAAACTTAGACTTAGTCTTAGAATTAGGATTAGACTCTTGTTAGACTTTTAAGTTTATAATTTATTGACTAATTAATATTTTGTTCTAACAGGGTCTAAAGATTTCATTATTTTCTAGGCCACCTAGATTTATTGACTCACATTTTATTACACGATGTGCCCTTCAAGATGCACCTCCATGCTCCAAGGATGCCACTCACCTTTGACTGATTTTGGAAGTTTGTCCGATCCTTGGAGTCAATACTCCATTCGGTAGACTAATGGATTCTAAGGAATAAAGATTCATCCTTATTGTGCACCCCTTAGAAATCTTCATGAATGATTGTCTTAGTCCTCCCTCACGACATAGTGCACCTATCGAACTAGGTAATCATTAACCTATATTTCAGGTCACAGAGGGAGTGTTAGCAGGTTGTGGCAAGAACGTTGTCACACCTCTCCCTCAAATATATGGTTTTTGTGCATGACCCATTTAATCCTTATGTGAGTCGGGTTAGCAAACATTGTCAAGTCCGCATCCACTTAAACAAATAGTGTCAATAACCTATGTTGCACCTCTTTTGTCACCTAAATGAGCAAAACAAAGGTGCTTACAAGATTAGTTGAGTTAGCTAAGCAAGAATGCAGTAAAGGAAAGGAATAGAAGAATAAACATAAAACACTAAGCTAAGAATTAAACTAGGAAGGGAAAAAGAAATTAAACTATTGTGTATAAGGACATAAGAACAAGAAACAAACAAGACTCATGTCACCAATGGAAATGATTGTATTAGTGAAAAGAAAACACCAAAGAGAAAGGGTACTTTGGGTCCCTTCTTCCTCCAAGGGAGAGCTCTTGGACCCCCAAGATTGAGCTCTTCTTACAAATTGAAAACTTGAAAGAAATGGTGAAAGAATCCCAAGCTAACCCACTCAAAAGGTGATGTGGATTGCCCAAATGGAATGGTGCTAGTATGTTCTTGATGAGAAAAGAGGTTTCCCCAAGAGAATAGCAGCAGCATAACCTTGCAAATGAATTCCTTGAAGATGTAGTGCACCCATGGCCTTTTTTTATAGCACCACTTTGAGGTATTGTGCAACCAACATTTAGTGTGAAAAGGGGTTGTTTAGGGCACCTTTAGGTCTTTGACTAGCCACCCAGCCGGATTCAACTGAGATTTGGATGTCAAATCGACTTGGAAGTTGAACCAGAAGTGGGTGGGAGGCCGACCAACATCATAAATGCGTCGTTCTCAGGTGTACGCAGATTTTAGCATCCACAATCGTGCATCGTGTGCATGTGCTCTTTTCCTGCGTTTCTTGATGGCGCATGTGCACGCGCGCCCTATATAGTCATAGCGCATCCTGAGTTTATAACTGGTTGGATAGTTTTGGACCTTTTGGAAATGCGTTTTTGGTAATTTTGGTCCATGGGTGAACTAATAGCTGTTTGAAGATGTTGGATTCCTGTAACCATTTGCGGACGAAATTTCAGTGATAACAGATGCCCCCTAATGGATGAGGTTATGAGCATACAGATAGCCGAAATTCATCAATGTTTCTTCTACTGAGAGTACTGTTGTAAGAAAGAGAAATAGTGAGAGTATCAAGAGTGACCCGTTGGAGGGAGAAGGGAACCTGTAGGACCCAAACTTTCACATGGTGTGGAAAATAAATTATGTACAAATGAGGTGGGCATGCCCCATGCTCATGTCATGTAACTCAAAAAATGGTGTTGTACAGTAACTGAAACTGTGTGTTGATGTAGACAACTGCAGTTCCCTCGGGGGAAGTTTTGATAAAGGCAGAGGGCAATTCTTATGAGGAACAATACTCTGAACAGTAGGCAATGATACCTGTAATAGGTATCACAGATTCTGTGGGAATCGATAGCCCAACAAAGTACAGAGGTCTTCGACAAATATAAAAAACAACTGTAATAGTCGAATGTTGAAGTCGAATGTTATGAGAAAGTGTTGAAGTCAAATGTTATGGGGGTAAACAACAACAGAGATCAATGATGGTTCTCCCTGTGCCATCCGAGACTCCTCATTGTAAAGGTAATGAGAGTCAAGATACTATCTCCCTTCTGGAAATCGTGCTGATGTCGACAAAAAGGGAGACATGACTCCAAGAAGCAAAGGGATTCGTGAAATCCACTAGGTGAGTTCAGGAACTAAGGAGGTACATGGACGAATTCAATATGCGTGGAGACTCAAGACTGCCCTTGGTTGGGGATATATGCGAAGTGTAAGTGGCCACAACCGTTCAACTAGGTTGAGTGTCAGGGGGACAATGAGACATGGGATAAGTTGTGCCAGAGGTGGGACAAAGTGAAAAAACTTAGAGAGCAGAGGTAGGTGGCCTATGGGATACTCAGAGTTTATGGATGATGTCAACATGAGTAGGTGATAAGGAATGCCCCAACCAAGGGTGACATGGGTTGCATTTTCTAAGAAGGTCGCCAAAGGTGACGACAAGAAGCTATGTAAAATACTAGAAACAACGGCTTAGTTACAAAAAGAATTAAAAAATCAGTGGGGATAATAATGCAGATACAGAAACGGGTGCCCCAATGTAAGATGGCTTGGCCTGAGGATGGTGCAAGTTGGTTAAAAAACAAGTGGAGGGTTGGGGCCCCATAGGCGAGTTTATGTAGTAGGGAAATGTATGGAGGACAATCTAAAGATGGGAAAACCGGTGGTGGATGAAATGGATGGTAAATGGTGCTATAGGAGTTCAGTCAAAATAAAACTGTGAGGAAGTGCCCTGGGAGTCCATTGGGTAGGCTAGCAAAATGAGGAGAAGGAGTATGTGGCTGATTCACGACATGATGTAAGACTATCAGGACTCCCATCCCTAAAGGTTGAAAACAACATGAGTGTCAAAGTGCCAAGGGGGGCTATGAAAGGGACAACTCATGTGGGGGAGAGTGTTACTGGGTGATAGTACCCAAAATGCAGTGGAGGTGACACTACTACAGAGATGGATTTAGGGACCCTAAAGGAAAATTTCAGAGGGTGTGACTTGAGACGCAATTGAGATTCAGAGGAAATGATTACATGCTAGTGTCGATTATATACCTGAAGGGGTCGCACTGGTGTGTGATGACCAAGTACCTGCACACGTGAAGACCAAATAACCGACGTGAACAATATCTGAAGATAATCAAACATATAACTGTTTATTTGATAATTTTGAACATGATCATGCGTACCTAAATGGGGTATGGAAAAATGGCTCCCCGGGGGCTAAGGATGAAAAATGGCTCGGGGATTGTCTTGATGTAGATGATGGGGTGTTGATCCCGTGGCATTTTGCCTAGGGCTTGATGCTGTACTCCAAGATGGTGGGACAACTCACCAGGTGTCGAGCGGCCGACTCAAGGAATTTTTCTTTTGGATCTGTCCTGGTGGCTTGGTTTCTAGAGAGGGTGTCGATGTTGCGCCCGAGAGTTTTGTTAGACCCGCTGGGAGTGTGAGAGTCGTGCCTACGGCAGTGGTCGACGATTTTGGTTCATCATGGGGTTGGGGAGGGTGGCCACTCCTTCATGACTGAGGCTGCACAGGTGTAGCATCAGATGCCACAGATCATATTGCAGTTTCCATACAGTGGGATAGATTTTCGTGATGACCCTGAGATGATATTACCCCTGGGAGAGGTATTTGATCACCGAGGTATGATGTTTCGGTTGCTGGTTTTGTTGATTTTTTTTTAGATAGTATAGCATATGGTTGATATTTGTAGGGATGCTAATGTTATCATCTGTTTGTTTGTGTAGATGTGGGACCGCATGGACGAGAGGTCAAGCTGATCAGAGTGCTAGCCCGCCAGGGGCCTGTGAGACCACCGTGAAGAGAGTTGTGAGCAGGGGAGAGGCAATGTCGAGAGGATGTTGGGGCAAGGCTCAGTGATGATGATAGAGCGGCCCAGAGATGCCATTATGATGACCCCGAGTCAGGGCCGTCACATGCTCCTCTGGCCAAGGCTGGGGGAGAGTTTGATGATTTCCTCCATGAACTAAAGGCGGTTCTACAGGGAGTACCCAAGAGGATGTGGGTGCGGATCCAGGATGAAGGGATCCTGGAGCAGTGTATTGGGCTGTCGGTAGAGTCGCAGACCTTGATCCGCATAGCAGCTATAGCCGGAGCTGCGATGACTAGACGACTACCTCTGGGACCTGAGGGACCTGGAGATGGTAGGGTACCTCTACCAGAGGGAGGACCTGGTGCTGGAGCACTAGAGGCACCCTAAGGCCTGCTAGATATGTAGTTGTGTATTTGATATAGGTTGGTGAGCCCATTTTGTATAGTTGTGACATCCAGTTTAGTATTTGGTAGGGATGAGGTGATTCACCTACCTACAGGTGATGTACTATTTTTGTAAACACTTTATGACATGTGGACCGATATATATATATATATATATATATATATGGATATACATTTTTGGATATCTGTGTACATGTGTGATGTGTTTGTTGTTGATGATTTTTTTTTATGTAGTGGATGATGTCTAGTCTATATGCTATGACAGACTTCTAATGGTTTATGTGTATGTGAAGATGTCTTGATATGATATATGCCAATCTAGTATAATGTTAGCCATGTTATCTGCTATTTGATTGAATTGTATTGGGATATGTGTAAATGTAATAGAATCAAAATGTCGAGATAAACGTCTAACCTGTAGGTATTTGCGGAAGAGGCAAGGATCACAGACATGGTATACATTGTTGAGCTGGAGGACGACAAGTTTGGAATCTAATAAGACGCTAAGGTGACGAATATGGTGATGATTGGCCTCAATGAGGAGACCAATGATGGCAGTGTACTCTTCTTGATTGTTGGTGGCTGAGCCTAAACATATGTCGCTGGTGTGGAGCAGGTCATGTGAAGGCAAATAGAGGGCCCAAGCAGCCGAAGCAAGATTCTGTGTCTAGTGGCTAGCTCCATCGGCGTAACTAATGTGGTAGGCCGATGGAGGTGGCATATGTCAATAACATGAGTGATGGATTAGACGGGAGGTATGGATAAAAGAAGACTAAAAAATATACAAAAGACGTACAAAAAAAGAAAAAGCCTAGTGTAGTATAGCTATGCTCAGGTGTAAAATTTCTTTAAGTACAACCCATTGATGGGTTCCTTGAAAGGATGGCCTTCGAGGGAGGCCAGGATGTATGCGCCTTTAGTGAGGCAATGTTGGATGATGTACGGTCCATGCCACAGGGACTCGAATTTTCCATGGCCAAGGGTATTGTGAGCGATATCGTAAGTGAGGACGAGGTCCACTTCATTAAATGAGTGAAGGTTGACATGGCAATCAAAGGTGGCCTTTGATCATTTTTTGGCTTCTTCATTATTCTGTAATGAAGATCGACGATCTTCATCCAAGGATTCTAAGTTCAGCAAATAATTCTCTATTGGGGAAGTGTCAGGTAATAACTCAATAGTGGTGTGTAAGGTGGGAATTTCGCACTCGATGGGAAGAGTGGCCTCAACCCCGTGGACTAGATGAAAAAGTGTGAAACCAATGGTAGTTTTGACTGTTGTGCGATAAACCCAGAGTGCGGAAAATAACATATGATGCCAATTGGTTTTATGTTTGTTAACCATACGTTGCAACATGGTTTTTAAGACCTTGTTAACTGCTTCTACCTGTCCGTTGGGATGAGGGTAGTATGGTGAGGAAAACTCGTGGGAGAATCCTAACCGGGATGAGAGTTCCATGAAAATATCATTCTCGAAATGTTTCTCATGATCAGAGACTAGTTGGAGTGGTACTCCAAAGCGGGATATGACGTGGTTAAAGAAAAAATGTGATGTTGTTTCAGCGGTGTTGTTGAAGGTAGGCATGGATTCAGCCCACTTGGTAAAGTAATCAACTGCAACGACTATGTATTTGTGTCCGTTGCTAGATGCAGGGTTGCAAGTCATGAAGTCGATGCCCCATTTGCAAAAGGGACCAGCGGTGATGACTGGGTGGAGAAGAGCAGGTGGTGCGCATGCTTTGTTAGCGCAAAGCTGGCATTTATCACATCATTTCACAGCATGGATGCAACCGTGAAATAATGTAGGCCAAAAGTAACCTACGCTAATGATTTTCTAAGCGGTGGACAGCCCTGAGAGATGGCCTCCGCAAGCACTGTTGTGGCAGTCGTTCAAGACTCTGTCGGCCTTGTCAATAGTTAAGCATCGACGAAGTATGGTGTCAACTCCTCACCGATATAAGGTGTTCCCGATGAGGAGGTAGTGAGGTTCCTGGTGAAGAATACATCGACGATCATCTCTAGAGAGGTGGTTTCCGAATTTTTGTGTTCGGAGATAGACAAGAAGATCGTCGTACCAAGGGTCATCTGAGGGGATAAAAAAACTATGTTCATCAGGGAGGTTGGTATTGACCGGTGGACTGGTAGTGTTGGAGGGAAAAGTCGTGATAAGCTCGACGAGGATGAGAGATTTCTTTCTCTTGGGTGTTGAAAATTCAATATCGTATTCCTGAAGGATGATGTTCCATCGAGCAAATTTATCGTTAATTTGTTTACGACTGAGAAAGTATTGCATGGGGTTGGAATCTGCAATGAATTTGGTAGTTTGAAACATAATGTAATGGCGCAGTTTCTAGACTGGGAGGACAACTGCAAGGGCTATATTTTCTTCATGATTGTACTTCAAGGGTGTTCCTGAAATGTTTTTACTAATGTAGTAAATCACATGCTCATGGGCATCATCCCCTATTTGGACGATCACTCCTGCAACTGAAACAGCTAAGGTTGATATGTAGAGGAGATAATCGTGGTTATAGTCAGGTGGACTAATCAATGGGGCATTTGAGAGAGCCACTTTGAGATCATCAAAATTGGTTTGGGCATGTTTATCCCATTGAAATGGGATGTTGTGAAAAAATAAGTGAAGGAAGCCATGTGCGCGAGTAGCATAATCTGGGACAAAGCGTCGTAAAAAGTTGGCTTTTCCTTGAAGGCTCTGTAGTTGGTGTAAATTTCATGGGGGTGGAATTTCTATGATGGCTTGGACTTTGAGGGGGTCCACAATAATGCCACATTGGGAAACTATGAACCCAAGAAGGTGCCCAACAGTGACGCAGAATACACAATTGAGGGGGTTCAAGAGGATATTTTACTGACGACACCTGTGGAAGATGATTCATAGATCATCGAGATGCTGAGTGCATTTCTTAGACTGAGTGGTGAGGTTGCCTAAGTATGCGAGGATGATATGAGCCAGATCATGAAAAACGTATGTCATGGCCCGTTGGAAAGTGGTTCCATCATTCTTGAGGTTGACTGGCATGACACGATACGAAAAGGTGCCCCAGGGGGTCGTGAATGTAGTTTTGTACTAATCGGCGGGTTGAATTTGGATTTGGTTGTAACCAAAGAAACCGTCGATGAAGGACAAAGCCTCGTGACCTACGTAATCATCAATTATTTGGTCGATGAAGGGTGTTGGAAATTTGTCTTTGGGATAGGCGTGATTGAGGTCACGGAAGTCCATACAGACACGGATAGTGCCCTATTTTTTTTTAACAGGGACAGGGTTGGAGACCCATGACGTATAGGCTATGGGGTAAATGAACCCTGCAGTGCGTAGTTTTTCAATCTCAGCTTTGATGGCCGTTGCTTTGGATGGGTGTAGCGGTCACTGTTTTTGTCGGACGGGTGTGATATCAGGCCAGGTGTCTATGTGATGTTCGATAATAGAGGGATCAAGGCCAGGCATCTCTGTGTATGACCAAGCGAAAATGTCCTGGTATTCCTGGAAGAGGGCTTTGTAGGCGGTGAGTTCTTCAAGAGAACATGCAGCACCAATGGTGATTTCCTCGATAATTCCATATTTGATGGAAATATCTATTTTGATGGTTGGGGATATATTGGCCATATTGCCTTCCTCGAAAGTGTTGGGGGCAGGGATAGGATTATTGAACCAATCTATATGCTCTGATGGGAGAAAATATTTGGTTTCAACTGCGTATATGGGGTGTTGGTTAGGAGGTGTGAAGGCTTCTTGTGAAAGAAAGAGCACTCTGTGGTGGAGCGTGTCCCATGGGCAATTGGGGGTAGTTAACTCCTCGAGGATATCTTCATCACAATGAAACTGGCGTGAATATAGGGGATCGAGAGGAGTGACCTCGATGACTGTCACTATGGCATTGTCTCCTTCTGATAAAGATGTAGGGGAATTGATGGAGGAGGATTGTGATGGTTCGCTTGACATAAACCAAATATACAGATGTTGTGGGTTAAAAATGGTAGTCGAGCGTAGAATTTTCGTGGGGAAATGAATTGGAGAATTGGGGGGATTTGGGGGTAACTCCTCATATAAATCATCTAGAAACCACGGGGGAGAAGGGAGTGCCTCAGGTTCTGTTGGGAAGATATGAACCATATCAATTGATGGGGTAAGGGTATTTATCAGGTCTATTGGAGGACGGGGGGTATGATTTTGAATAGGGGCAAGTTGACGATGCCTATATTCAATGATCATAGGACATTGATATGTGAAATGATCAAGTGATTCACATAGAGAGAAAGGACATCTCATGCATTCATTGACTGAGGCTGTGACATAATGGATGTCAGTGACAGGAGTTGGGGTGGGTTTTTGCTGAAAGCTCTGGTGTACAGCTGTTAGTGTCTGTGAGAATTGAGGTAGCACTGGACAATGGTGTGTGTAATGGCCATATTCTGAACAGATGGCACATGCAAATTTGGTTCACAGTCCTTTGTTACTTGTGTTCTGTGAGGTAGCGGCAATACTGGAGGAAGCGATGAGTAGTGGTGGTGCTTGAGAGAGTTGGATGAGATTGCGTAACTCGGGGAGAGATGAGCATTTTTTGGTGGGGTGTCCATCTTTATCGCATAGCGTGCAAGGAGGTCGGACGTGTGGGGGAAGTGGAGCTGTGGGATCCTTCTTCTTTTGCCTGCCTCCATCTATAGCAGGGGGGTTAGTGAGTGGGGGTGTAGGAGGTATGGTGGGAGTGAGTATGGGAATCTACATCGGGATTCCTTCTGTTTGGGGAGGGAGGGATGGTTGAGGAACCATCTTAGGTGGATGTAAATACCAAACTGGGATTGCCAACACCATATTAGAAAGGGTAAGCGTTGCAGCTACCTGGAAATCTTGTACACCTAGTGGGTGGTAAGAGAAAGGGATTTGGGTAATGGCTTGGGGGACTGTTTCCCAAACTGGGATATGGCCCTAGGGAAAATCAGGAATGGGTCGAGCTGAATTAGTTCCAGGGGATTCTTGAGGGAGAAGTTCTGTGACTAGTGGGATGTTAGGGATGAAAGAGGCCTCGGTGGGAGGGAGATTAGTTTCAGTTGTTGTTACGTTGGAGGATACGACACATACTTGTGCTGAGGGATGGAGGAGCGGTGGTGCTCTGTGGTAGGTCCCTAGCAAGGATGGGTCTTTGAGGATTCTGGGGCCCACCTGAATGAGTGGATAGGCATCGGGATTGGTGTGGATAAAAGGGAGGATGTTATCGATGTTGGATGAAGGGTTAGGCTCATAATTTGATACTTGATCGATGGTAATGATCTTTCCATTATGGGGAAACATCATGGTTCGGAACAGAGAAGAGGCGACGACCTTCATAGCATACATGTAGCTACGACCAAACAAGATATCGTAGTCGAGCGGGGCATCGATAACCTCAATTTCGATCAGAATGGTTTTTCCCCCAAGCTTGATGGGGACATTTTTGAAGAGTCCTTCGGGGGATGAGGGTCTGCCATTGTAGGCTCTTAAGGTAATGGCAGATGGTATGAGTTCGAGGGAACCAATTTTTTGCCATACAGATTTGGACATGATACAGGTGGATGCGCCTTCATCAATGATGCATTGGTGAACTGTAATGTTCTGAATTTTTATAGGGATTTGAAAAGCAATAAGAGCGGGGAGGTGAGGTTCTCCAATGTCGAGGTCAAATGTGATGAGTCGGGTATCAGCAAGGTCGAATGTTCCTAGGGAGGAAAGTAATGACTTCCACTGGGTGGGACAAGTTTGAAGAACTTCTAAGACTGACAAGGCAGCTAGAGATTGTGCCAAGTCATCGACCAAACTGTAATTATGAGCTACCCTAGCTTGAGGATTGTGGACATTCTTGTGCAATGGGACGTGAGGAATACGAAGGGGGGTTTCAGTATTAGGGCGAGGAATTATGAGAGGGGGTCCAATTGTGACTAGAATTGCTTCTGAGGTGGTGGGAGTAGATTTAGGGGGTGTTCTATACTGATGACTGTGTGTTTGCAGAAGGACTTCTTCCTCACTGGTAAGGAGGATAGTGCGATCGGTAGAGGTGCCCATATTGGGATATTGTCCCAACTGTGGTGGGGTAGGTTGCATGTTTGGTTGGGTATTTATCACCCCTTGGTGTGGGATGGGGTTTTGTAGTAAAACTGGGGGGGGTTGCTGCACATATGGTTGTGGGGCCTGCTGAAGTGCAGGCGGTGCTGAGGGATGTGGTCCATTCACAGAATATTTTATCCGCTTAAAGTCAGCGATTTGGGGGCAATGGTGAGTATAGTGACCAAAATCACCGCAAAGGGAACAAGGGAAGGTAGTACTAACATTATTATTGTTCCTTCCTTGACTTTTGTTGTTGTTTCCCCCTTGGGGGTTTTGATTCCCCTAGTTTTGGTTGCCCCTGATAGACTAGTTCTATTGGGATTGGTTATGGTTTCCTCCTGGTCCCAGATTATTATTGTTCTGATTTTTTCCTTTCTTTCTGGTATTGTTCGATTGATGGGGTGGATTTTCCATGTTCAGTTGTTCAAAATTTTGATATTGTTGAATGGGAGAGGGTTGAACAAAATTAACCCAGCGTGTGGTGGTCCTTGTGGTGGAGCCATAGGCTATGGGGGGCAAAAAAATGGAAAGTATGGATTATGTTGAGGCGATGCTCCATAAGGTACATAGGAGGGCGTGGCACTTTCACTAGTGCTTAGGGTATAGGTCGAGGTAGAGGGAGTACCGACACTTGGTTGGATAGGTGGGTGGTTTAGGGGTGTCGACGAGGGTCCACTTATGGTTGGAGGCAGGGCAACAGGGTATGGTTGTTGATAAGGGGGAGGAGGATAATAAGGGATTCCTCCATATGCCGACGGATATTGAGGTGTTCCATACATGGGTGGTTGTTGAGGCGGTGGGTTGTGGTGTGTAGTGTTACCAATCAATTTTTCTGTTGAATGAGACATCCCAGGTTTGTCTTGGCCAAATGTCACGGGTCTTGGGGCATCCGTGAGTACCGTGTATAGGTATCCGGACTAGACGTAGATGAGTTCAAATTGTTGGGTCTTGCTAATGGCTTCTTCTTCAGTCTGGGGGAAGGTGGCAGACACATCTTTGGCAAGGAGGGAAACAAGTGATTTGAGGAACCAATTGAGACACTATTGGGGGGTAGCGTCAGCTTTGGAGAGGCTACATCATCGATGCCATTCTTCGATGTGGTCAGAAATATGTGTAGAGGTGGTTTGTTTGAAATCTAAGAGTAGTTCAAGGCCATTGTCATGATGAATGGGTAATTGAAAGAAGGTCAAAAATTCTTTGGCCAAGGATTCAAAAGTCGCATGGGACCCAGATTTTTCTTTGACATACCATTTGGTGGATGGGCCAATGAGTGTACATTGAAATAACCTCAATCGGATGGAATCGTCCATGATGTTGTTCGAAGAACACCATAGGTGAAATGTCATGATATGGTTGGCAGGATGATCTCCTGCTTTGCCTTCAAACTTGGGGATGTCTGAAGAGAGTTTGGTAGGCATTGTAGGCCATGTGGGGTTGTACAATATGGGATCATTGGTGAGTTTAGTCATATCCGGTATGTTGAGGGAAGCTAAATATGGAATATGGGGTGGTGGCGTAGGATTAGTTCCAGCCATAGTGTGAGTGTTATGAGTACATGACCCTTGGAGGGAACTAGTTGGGTTTGTACTTCCCCCTTGAGAGGAAGTTGGCCCCCCGCTTCCATGTAAAGGAGAGTGAGTGGAAGGTGGACCTTGGGAATTAGACCCAACTAAGGTGGAACCAAGAAAAGATGATCCCAAGACAGTGGCACTCACAAGAGTGTGAGAAGGTGGAGCCGATGAGTTGGAAAGACTAGGAAATCCCCCTAGAATAGGAGGGAGATTTAGTAAGTGTCTGGAACTACGGGGGTTTTGTGGGTTCCCTATGATGTCCAACTAGCTGAGTGAATGTGTGCCAATGGTGGTGAGAGAAATAAATAAACAAGAGCCTTTGCTACAATTTTTGAACTTTACACGATATATATCCAAATCAAATGTAATAAGAAGGGCATCATACATAAAGTTTTTTGATAAAAAAGCATATATGTGGATAGGTGTATTTTTTCCACATGGGGGAAAAAAGAAAAAAAATGCTCATGTCCTAAAAGACATAACGTCCTTCCTCTCAAAATAGCACTGGACCTTCTAATAACACTCGACAGTGGGGTCTGAAGCCATCTGAAGAGAAACTAGTGAAGGATGAAGCAATCAGTTATAATGAGGGGTAGAGGGGGCATATCCCAAAAGAACTTGTGATATTTCCCAATATCCACACAAAATCCGATCAAGGTGCAATTGTAGCCCACAATTGCCACCTGGGTAGATGTCCTAAAATTTGGTCACTAGGTACCTCGGTCAAACTGTGAAATTTAGATTTTCGGCCTAAGAAATGGGTCACAGGCTAGATCCCATCCAAGAGGTGGGTGCCTCAAGGGGGGACACACAGAACAACTGGACCTCAACCTTCAACCCTTCACGGGTATCTCCCTGCCTTATGGTGTTAGGAACACTTGACTTGGAGGATTTAAAGTTCCCTATTTGACAACTTCTATTGTTTTGAAAATGTGAGAACTAGATAATGGGGAGTTATTTGGATGCCTATCCCCGAAATCCCACCTAGACTAAAAGATTTCTTTCGGCACCTCCTGTGGAGGAAAACTTAGTGAGTTTTTAGAAAAATTTTGTATGTGGTTGTTTGAGAGATTGGGGGTGTGATCCAATCTCGTTGAAATTAAGTGGGAGTGGATAGTTTTGTCAAGAAAAGGGTGGGGTGTTTCAGAATCCCTTTGGAGGAAACTTACTTCAACCTCCATGTTTCGAGATGAAAACTATGTGAGTGAGAATTGGCTTTTGTGTGTGAATGAGTGAAAGTTTTCCTATTTTTTAATGAATTAGGTGTCACCTTCCTGCATGTGGACTTCGCTTGGTCCTTACAAGTCTTTGATTACCTATTTAACTAAATGTCATTTTTACAACCTTGCAGAATTCAAAAGTCCCTAGGAAGCTAGCATGTGGACATGTGGGTCCTTTACTATTCCTTTAACTCCTTAATGTGATTTAATCTAAGAAAGATTTGAAACTATCCTAGATTGTGATCATGTGGGCATGTATGGGCCCATTACAAAACCTTTAAACTTCCCTGGTGATTTAATCTAAGAAAGTAAATTTCAACACTATCCTATATTTGTAGCATGTGAGCATGTATGGGCCCGTTAAAATCTTGAGATGTGTTTGAAAAATAAACTGAGAGGAGTCCCGAGGGGGCTATTGTCCTCTCCTAAAGATTTTATCTTTTTAAGGGAGATGAAATTGTCTTTCAACCTCTTTTTGATTCTCAAGATCGCTTTGGAGCGCGAGAGAAGAGCATACTCAACGTTTGATATCCAATTTCTAGTCCCAATGCAAGTTTTATATGTGATGTAGAATGATTCCAACTTTTAGTCGAAGAAAGCCATCCATGTGGCGAAATAAAATGAAAAAAAGAGGAAAAATAATGATTTTTAACCCCTAAGTGCCTATGTGTTTTGACTAATCCCTTTATATGAGAGGGAATGTAAGTGTGGTGCAGATCACAACATGCATGGAATCATCTTTAAGAAGGCTATGGGCCTTCAACAGATCATAAAAAAACTTACAATGTGTAATTTTTTTCACAGGTGCGTGGGTTTCAGACTAGACAGAGGCCCTCTGAGCGCCAATGTGTGAACGGAAAAATAATTTTGAGCACAGGTGCGCAGAAGGCGCTGAGCAATGCAGTGATTTTGGTGCATGTGCGCATGATGCACAAATGTGGGCGAATAAACCCGCGCACAACTATCACACGGTCGTGATGAAAATCTCGGATGGAATTCTCTCAACTCATCTTTGAATTTGATGTTTTGCAGGTCAGCTTGGGCCGGTTATGGTACCTGCAGGTTAAATAAGTAAAAAGAAGAGCTAAAATAACCCAAATGGGGTAGGAAATTGATACCTTTCCCCAGTGGAGTCGTCAATCTGTTGCGCCTCTTTTGTCACCTAATTGAGAAAAACAGAGGTGCTTACAATCTTAGTTGGGTTAGCTAATCAAGACAACAGTAAAGGAAAGGGTTAGAAGAATAAACATAAAATACAAAGTTAAGAATTAAACTAGGAAGAGAAAAAAAAATTAAACTATTGTGCATAAGGACGTAAGAACAAGAAACAAACAAGACTCATGTCACCAATGGAAAGGATTGTATCAGTGAAAATAAAACACCAAAGAGAAAGGGGACTTTGGGTCCCTTTTTTCTCCAAGGGAGGGCTCTTGGACCCCCAAGATTGAGCTCTTCTTATAACTTGAAAACTTGAAAGAAATGGTGAAAGAATCCCAAGATAACCCACTCAAAAGGTGATGTGGATTGCCCAAATGGAATGGTTCTAGTATGCTCTTGATGAGAAAAGAGGTTTCCCCAAGAGAATAGCAGCAGCATAACCTTGCAAATGAATTCCTTGAAGATGCAGTGCACCCATGGCCTTGTTTTATAGCACCACTTTGAGGTATTGTGAAACCAGCTTTTAGTGTGAAAAGGGGCTATTTAGGGCACCTTTAGGTCTTTGACCAGCCACCCAGCCAGATCCAGTCGATATTTGGATGTCAAATTGACTTGGAAGCTAAACCAGAAGTGGGTGGGAGGCCGACCAACATCATAAATGTGTCGTTCTCAGGTGTACGTGGCTTTTAACGTCCACAATCATGCATCGTGTGCATGTGTTCTTTTCCTGCGTTTCTTGATGGAACATGTGCGCGCGGGCCCTGTATAGTCATAGTGCATCCTGATTTTATAACTGGTTGGATAGTTTTGGACCTTTTGGAAATAATTTTTTGGTAATTTTGGTCCATGGGTGAACTCATAGCTATTTGAAGATGTTAGATTCCTGTAACCATTTGCGGACGAAATTTCAGTGATAACAACCTATGTACATAAATCATATTGTAATCAATCATGTATCACATGTGTGTAAAATGAAATACTCAAACAAAATGCAATCCACTCCCTAACTCGATCTGGAGTCCAAGGAAGTCCATTGATGCCATCAACATCCATAACTTGTCATGTGTCTTGCACACTCAAGAGAACTCATCAATAATATCTATCAATACAATATACATCTGAAGGTAACATATAAATCATAATAGATCATCATCATCATATATAACTCATAATCATTATGAAATCATAATGTATCATAACCAGATCACTTTTATGCAAGTGTTCTCAAAGAATAAGTCAAATATAAGTGTAATCAGTATTACTAGATGTTACGAATTTGTTGCATATAATGATGTTGCAACAAGGTAAAACATCTCAAGATCACACCATTAACGAATGTGATGATGATAATAAATGTCATGATGGTAATAAGATACGATAAATAACACTCGATTCCAAGATGAAAGACACCATTTCAATCACAAAATTGATCACCAGACTTAGTTGAAAAGGAAATGGAATAGGATTCTATGATACATTGAATTAAAACATAGGGAGAAATTTACCTGGGACAAGTTTCTGGATTGAAATGTCGATAGTTAAATATTTTATATAGATTGAACTGCCCATCTCTATGGAACGAAATATTAAAATGTAAGACTATGTTTCCAGGAATTGCATTTTTGAGTTAGCACTAAAGAGGAGTGTCTTCTATAACCGTGGAATAGGGGAGGGAGAGTGAATGGAGTGAATTGGAGTGAATTGTTTGAATCCTCTAACATGCCACCTACCACCTACATGCATTAGCTACTATAGCCCTTAACTATTGTTACCTCAACATGTCGACTACTCCACCATTGATGTAGGATGGTGGGTGGCTAGTTGGGAGGAGACCACAACAGTCAAGAGGTGATGGACAGAGTTTGACAAAAGGTGTCGGAAAATAAAAGTTGAAGGTCAAAATCGTAGAATAGATAGACTACTCCTAAATATTACATTTTTAAAGTCAACATATAATAATGTAACTGCTAGTCATGTGACAACATCTCTATCATACTATATTATAAATGCACCAAGCTACTTATGGTGCAATAATACTTTTACTCAAGAAAACACCAAATTTACTATAATTATGAATAGTTGAACCTATCACTTCATACATGACAAATAACCTTTCAAATTCATAATAGTATGTCATGTATTTTTACACCTTCCCAAAATATCAACATATTTTTTGTAAAAGGATTGAGAATGACATATGTGTATTTTATTTATTGCTCTCCAAAAATATTTGATTTCAACATAAGACAATCCTTTCAAATTCATAATTTTGAAGGAAAATTAATCACTATAACTAATTACTTTAAAAAGAAGTCTAGGAGAGAGTGGACTTCATCCAACTTGATAGTCATTACATTATAGTAGCATGTACTCCCAAAAACATACG
>ML776999.1:1468339-1504044 GCA_009831015.1 Picea engelmannii
TTCGCTTTCATCTTCATGATCATCCTGTCCCAGCTCTTAATCTTTTGCTTTCCCTTGCAACATCTGTCATCTTGTAGCTCATCCCACCACAATGCTGCATGTCCTTTCAGTCTTGTGACATCATGCCTGACTTTATTGTCCTCTTCAACTTCTTCGTAGTCGAAGTATGTATCTAGAGCTCTGATCCAGTCTAGAAGCTCCTCTGCATACAAGTTTCCCTCGTAAACTGGAATGTCCATTTTCGCTCTTGCACCCATCCTGGCAATAGCTCTGATCAGACGCTCGTTTGATGCATCTTCTGTTGAGACTTCTTCTTCACGTTCAGCCTCAACTTCGCTTTCGGAATCACTCAGATCCCCCGCACTGGCTTTGCATCTTTGCGTTGTCTCCATGTCTTCGAGTCTAACTCATAGATCATGCATTTGTCTCTCCATTACTGGATCTATTATCTTCCTACCTCTTCTTCTCGGAATTTCCCTATCCTCTAGATCAGGTGATTGCCTTTCTCTTCTCGGCGGCATGGTGAATTTGTTTTCTCTGCTACAGAAAGCAAAGAACCTTTCTGTGCTTTGATACCACTTTGACGCAGCCGCACCCGTAGGCACATCTGCTCACATGATCTTCTCTTCCCTTGGCCCGAAGAACACTAACCAGTCCTTCTATTTCCCTAACGGGAAATATTCACCCACAAAAATCTTCGTGCGATCCCCTCTCTATACTCGGAGGATCGGACTTTGCGACTTCGCGAGGTCAATGATCGAACTTTGCACCCTCGGATCCCCGAGACCTGATATGAGTCAATGATGACCCTTCCTTTTCCTATCGGGACTTCTCCTATCGCAAGTTCGACACTCGCAGTGTCAAGCAACTCGATTCTCTGACTCCCGAGTCCCGATATGCCGATTACCCGACACACATGTGAGTTGACCTTTCAACGTCCTGTCACCTCTATCGGGAATTCGGGGTTCGCGACTTCGCGAATCCTGATTCAATGTTTCGACGCTTCTCGCTGCGAAACTTCGATAGCTCGTGCCACCTGTCCTCCACTCGCCGACTCCACTGTGGCCCACACACTGTCCTTCAACTGTCAAGATTTCGCGTATCGCAATATCGCAATTCCTGTTGCAATAATTTGGAGTTTCGATCTACGAGACCCTGATACATGATATACGTGTAGATCCAACGGTCCTTGTGGCCCTGATCAACATCTCTTCCCCTCCTGAGATTTGAACCTATAGAGAATATGATGCCATATCTCCCTTTCACCTCTGTGAGATCTTACAGTCCACGGAAATTTGTGGATTCTCCTCGGAGAATTCCGACTGTCCGTTCTTCCTGATGAAAATTTTCGAAACGACTAAGTATTCCTCCACAAACTTGTCCACCTGCGTTCTAACTTGCGACACTTTTTTCAAACCTTCGAGGCACAACTTCTCTGCGCTATCCTTCAACAAATTTGAAGGCCTCTCCCTCCTGAGATTTACCATGACCTTCAAGTCCCTCAAGAAAACTCTTGCACGCACTCCCTGCGGCAACCTTCAACCACATCTAAGTGTTGAAGTCTATCGACTCTGTGCACTCCTTGCAGCAGCAGTCTTCAATTCCTCTGCTCAGAATCGCAAATTTGAGTCGTAACTTAGCCTGTGCACTCCTTGCATAGCTCCTATGCTTAACTGCGCTTTTGGAAATAGAAACAAAGGTTAAACTATCTGAGCCCTCTGTCAACGCACTCCTTGTGGACACTTCAACTGCACTCCTTGCAGGAATCCTCACTTAGATAAAGAAACAATTGAAACTAATTCCCTTCCCTTCCAGACTTCAATTCAAACATGAAATCATATACACAACATAACAGTAAATGCATGGCAGGAAAAGAAACATTCATGAGCATAACATTCAAAGATGCATACACAGAGAATATGGACACCATGAGTCTAAATCAATTTCCTTCTATTAATTCAAGATCTGTACATGGAGTCTGCTACACAGCTCTCTATGTTCTTCCTTGATAATGTTACAATATACAATGAGGGTGTCTATATCTCGTTTCCCTCTTACGCTCTAAAGCTATCAAATCTAGAATTAAATTCTACCTACATACATTTATTATCATAAATGCCTCCATCTACCTAAGGATGAGAGCAATCCGCTCAAGGTTCGTTTACATTATACAAGTGCGCTTCATTAAATTGTTACATTTAAGACTGCGCAACAAATTCAAGGTGTTTTCAAAATTCGTGTTGGCTTGTCCAGCTATCCATTGTCTTTCGTGCTGGCTCGCTTGATGTGCTGGCGATGCTCCTGCATCAATGCTCATAGAAAGAAATCATGATTCTATAATAAACCACATGAACAGTTTTCCTTTAATCAAAAATCAAAACCAAATGTCAATTCCAGCTGCGAGTTTTCATGCTTACAGTCATGAAAACAAAAATTGAAAAGACGATATGTAAAAAGAGACAAGTGACAATGCTCATGATGGGTAATAAGTCTTTGAGAGACCCTGTGTAGGCAACTTATAAATAGTAGTAATTATATCATTTCTGCCAACAAGTCGACAAGAACAGACTCATCGAAGGAGGGCCATGATGTATCCCTCATCATCAACATGAAACAAACAAAGGAAAATGGTGTGAGATGATGGATTAAATGAGTATGGACTAACATAGGAAAAGAAACTGGTAATACTATAGATGGATGGTTTGGAATGAAACTTCCCTTGAACACTGTGAGGCACAAAAAATGACTTGGCAACAATGACTCGACGAGTACTAAGAAAATAATGTGATGATAATAAGAACACTCTTTAACTTCAATGGAAAAGTATAATGACACATGGAATTGGTATGACTCAGAGACAAGAAAATTACCCAACTTTAAGGTGAGACGCAAATAGGTGCCATGTTCAAGGGAAACAACAATAGCTTCCATAATGGATTCCAAACAACTTGACCCACTTCTTTCAATTTTTCCCCCACCATGATTGGTGATTACCTCTTTGTTTTTTAACGATCTCAAGGAGAATAATAGATGCTTGGTACAACTCACCTTCAGTAAGTTCCTCTTCACATATTTAATGAACCTGAAGAAGTAAGGGTTCAATCCCAGATGGGTCCTTCAATGTATATTTTTATGATCCCAAAGAAGGTAAACTCGATCTTTTCACATTTAGAGACTCTGAAAATAACTAAAAGGAGACTCGAAGGGTGACTTTTTCATAATAATAGTCTCCCAAGCCTGAAAAAAGTGTAAAACAATTCAAGGGAGAGCTCTTCTAGTCATGCTTGATTAGCGTATTGTTTTTTTGTAATTAGTCTCATGAGAATGAAAAAGAGATAAACTACCACTCGAAATATGCCCTTTCAAAACTTTTAACAAGTGTGAAAGGAAGAAATCTCACTCGACAATCTTTCCATGTTTAGGGAGTCTGAAAAGATATTGAAGGAGACTCCAAAGAGTTCCTTTTTTGTATATCTTTTACGAGTCCGAAAAAGAGATAAAAGTATACTCGGTAACCTATTCTCATGTATTAACGAGCACAAGAAATAAAAGAGACTGAGCTCGGTAACCTATTCTCATGTATTTATGAGCACGATAAATAACAAAGATTGAGATCGGTAACCTATTCTCATGTATTTATGAGCACGAGAAAGAAAAACGACTAAGCTCGTTCTAGAAAATCCTAGTACATTATGATGGGAATGACCTCCCAGCAAGGATCACTCCTAGCAGTGTGTTTCTCTAGAGGTTTACTGCAAAATGGAAGCAGCATGATGCAAATGGCTAGTCTGAAGAATAATTGTAATGGATATAAGAAAGCGAGACAACAAATAGCACAAAGTAGTAAAAAGCTATAAGTGAGACAAAAAATAGCAGCAAAGCAGTGGAAAGCACAACCATTAAGTAGACAATTTGTTTCATTTTTTAACAATTTTGAAATAGAAAAATAACTGTGTTTGGGTGGTACCCGTGGGTGGTTGGCACTTTTCCCCCAGCTAAAAATATAGTGGGTTAACTCCAACATGATGTTCATAGGTTGGAGACATGTCCCCCAAGATTTGTTTCATTCACTGACTCTTCTCCTATCATCAATGTATATACCTAATAGAATCTTCGTTACTAATAGGAAAATTTTCACCAGAGAGGGAGGAAGAAAGAGGATCAACTGACCCAGGTGGATGAAATGAAGGTTCATTTATGAGTTCTAATGAAAGACTCAACTCACCAGGAGAGGCAATTGTTTCATTTTTTAACGAAATTTACATAGGAAAAGAACTATGCTCTTAACCTATGGGTTTGATTCACAAACCTCTGTTTCATTTTTTAAAAAGCTTGCCACAGAGAAGGAAACTATGCCCATCATCCTTTGTTTCATTTTTTAACAAGATTGACACAAAACTAGGAACTTTTCTCGATTATGGTTTCATTTTTTAATGATCTTGGAACCTAAAGTAAAAGTATTCTCATGACCTCTTCTTGATAATGGCTTCCAAGAGGACAATGCTCTGGAAGAAATACATGTCAAAGGACATACCTCAATCATGGCTTCCAAGATATCTTTGTTGGATGAAAGAAAAAATATCTGGAAGGAATACATATCCAGGGCCACCATAGAGGTAAGGATATCAGTCTCTAATATCTCTATTGAAGAGATCACCATGTCAACTACCCGATCTAGGTCAAAAGAAGATTCATTCGGAGTTGAACGTATGGGACATGTTTCCACATAGTTTACCTGTGGTAGGAGCAATACCACTTGCACATAAGGACCATTTAGGGAAGGTGGGTGGTTGGAAGTCAAATGAGGATCAACAAACTAAAGTTGATCGATAGTCACAATTTTTCCATTATGCGGGAAATATATCACTCGAAAGAGAGTGGACACGATAGATTTCATGGAGTATAAATAATCTCTTCCAAGGAGAAAAGTGAAATCCAAAGGGTCGCGAACTACCATAACATCAATATAGATGGTTTTCCCTCCTAAAGTAGCAGGTAATTAAGGATCCCTAAAGGTTGAGTTATTAGTTTGTTAATAGCTAACAGATTCTGGATGACCAACACAAGCTCATGACAACCCAAATATTGCCAATTAGTTGAGGATAGAATACTAATGGAAGCACATTCATCTATGATAGTCTGAGGGATGCTCATACCAAAAACCTGAATAATTATTTGGAAAGGTATGTAGGAATGAAGATGGGGTTCGATTATCCCATGCCAATAAAACCGAATGTCCTCACTACTTGGAGGGGGTTCAATAGTAGGAGGAGAAATGCCCCATTGTAGGGTAGAATCGATATTAACAAGAAAAAGTTGAGTGATATTGAATTTACTCTCTAACGGGAGATTGGGATCGACTGATGATGGTATTGGATCGATCACTTGGTGGGTATCACTCTCTAAGGGGAGAGTGGGATATATCAACGAAGGAATCAGATCAACCACTTTAGCTTCACTCTTCAAATAAAGAGTGGGATCGAATGATCATGGAGTCGAATTGACCACTTTAGCAACCAATGATGGGTCAGGAGAGAGATTGCGATAAGAATTTGGAATTTTTAGCTGGGAAACACTTATTTCTTCCCACAATTTCAAGGCTTCATCCATACGAAGGAAAATGTGAGTTTGATGAATTCCTTCTCATAATATACAAGGAAATTTGACTCCACTTTTCTTCTCTTGAGCCTTACATTCACTAGTTAACAGGTTGTCACCAACATAACCTGCAGAGGCTAATGAAACGATTTGTTTGGAACTCATGGACCACACATATAAAACCTTGAGAATACCAGGGAAATATTTGAGAAGGTGGTCATCCTTACAAATCCTGCAACGGAATTTAGGTTTCCTAGTTGTCTTTGAAGGCTTGTGAACCTCATCAATATTCCCAGCTTGATTGACAGTAACTAGTTGATTGCTTCCAACATGTTCTACAGTGGTTGGAAGTTTGGACCCTTGCTTATTTTTCTTCTTCCTAAGATTCATTTTCTTATTCTTCTTATCCACTTGGTTACTAACTTCAGAGCTTTCACTAGGTGAAGGAGAAGAAAGGGAAGAAGACATAATAGGAGAAGAAGGAGAAGGGTCAACATGAGGTGGATGTTCTCAGGGTGAGAGTTGTGCATTTGAATCACTATGAGCATTCGAGATCACCCGAGTGGAAAACAACCATACCAGTAACCTGATATTGAGTCTGAGAAGACTCAGTGTGGCAATATAAGGAGGACTAACGTTTCCACAAGAAGGAAAAACAAAAGGTTCCTCGGGAGAATGGGTTCCTTCCTTGGTAGTTCCAAGAACTGACACCATATAAAATAAATCAACCTAAGGTCCACTAGGGAAAACAAACAGCATACGCTAAAAAATATAGGAAGCAAACAAACAAACAAACCTTCCCACATTGAAAAACTAGTTGGTGATGAAATCCAATGTTGCGGGATCAATATAGGAAGGGGATAAGATAGAATCAGTCAAATAGTTATGTTGGAGACCTGCTTAACAGACTTACACCTTGGTGCAAGTTCCCACATGGAAAAATTGTGGGTTACCCTCCAAGGAGAACTAGTGATTTTGACCTACGTTTGTTTGAGGTACAACAAAGACTTTCCCCTTCATCGTCACCTTGTGTACGAGCCCTAAATATTATGGCCACTAAGGTTACCACTTACAACAATAGAGCTTAGGGAAACAATCGACAGTTGGGTATACACACAAGGGAAGGGCCAAAACCCGAAATCCCCTTGAGAGGTGCCTCTGACTGAGTTGTGAACCTCCCAAGTGATCCCCAAGTGTGTATTGACACGATTTGTAATACCTGCAGACCACTCTACCAAGACCAACTAAGAGGGATTATTTACTCTGCTAGCCCGAATGTGACCTCGTGATTGACCCTTGTGTGAGAAGGGTTGCCCAGGACAGTGATGTGACAAATGGATTTATCTCCCTAACTCAATATTCTATGTTTTTTTGTTATCTTTATAGAGTTATCTTCACCACCTACTCCAAATCCCTACAACTAATCTAATGTAGGTTTGTATATCCATAGAAATAAAAAACTCTAGATGGATTTTATTTAGCGCTTTAATTTTATGGTTGTTCGTTTACTCAAGAGTATGGAGGTGCAACTGATGATATTGTGACCTGACTCTTAAAACCATGAAAAACTAAAATGAAATGAAAAAATTTCAATTTCAATGAATGCTAACTATGCAATGCACATGACTCTTTTTTCCATTCCCATATGCATAAACCCAATGCAATCTACCAAATTCAAATTACAAATATGCACCACCCAAAAACTAGAATGCAATTTTTTTTTCCATTTGATCCAATGCAATGAGATATGAAAAAAACTTTAATGCTTCACTACTTTCAAATGGAATGAAAGGAATCAATGTTTGACACAAAGAGATATGAATAAAGTAAGAATATCAAACAAAAATGCACTCAAAAAAATCAACAAGTACCCAAAGAATACAAATGTTAGAATTCTTCCAACATAAGTTCAAACAAGAACCCAAATAATTTAAAAGAGAGAAAACAATCACTCTTGAAAATCCTAAAAACTCAGCAGCAAGAATCAGTGTTCAAGGCTAGTTTGTGGTAAATAAGAGGTTCCTAATCATTGAAAAAGAGAGATGTTTCAACTAAGACAAAAAGGGTTCAATGCCAAACAACCTTTGAAAACTCTAGTTGATGAAAACTCCTAAACAATCAAGCAATCTAAAGACTTTGTGAGATGAAGATTGAATGACTAAAAGGTAGTATGAACCAAGGGATCTTGTTAACCCAAGGGGATCAAACAATTTCACAACTAGGAGAGGTTTACAAACTCAAAGAAGGAAATGCAATTAGTGATGAATGTCAATTTCTCAATCAAAACAAAGTCAAAGACAAAACAAGAGACTCTGGGCTAAATGCCTCTCAACAACAGACTGAGTAAAGTAGGGAAGAACCTTATGAAACCACATAAACAAAGGGAGTGGCACTCCTGTAATCAAAGAGACATAGTGTTATGGTGCTCCTATAAGGATAAAGGGGAGTGCCATTCAGGCCATTGGTGCCCTGATAGCCATTGGAGGGGAGTTTTGGTCCTGAAAAAGCTTAAAAATGGATTCCACAAGATAAAACTCAATAGAGACTCAATCAATGACTATGTAAACTATTCAATCAAGAAGAGGGAAGGGGAAATAAATCATAATCAAGCATCAAACAAGAAAAATCTAATCATAAACAAGGGTTAGATGAACCAAAGGAAAGACTAGTCAAAGTACTTCCCCAGTGGAGTGGCCATTATTTTGTTATGAGAAATATTACCCTGCAAACAGGTTAAGCTCCCCTTTAGACCAAGACCCCTTATTTGGTCCAAATGCAGAAGTAAAAAAATGATTTCTACTTTCATTATATATCTAGTTCATTAACCTATAGATAGAAGGAGGATGGAAAACTTGTTTTCCCGAAGTTTGTCCTCGTTGCTCCACTCTTTTCCCTCGTTGTTCCAATTTCTTCAGCGATTAAAGAGACCTGCAAGACAAGGGAAAACATTTCTACTTCTACTAGATTTTGTTAGACAAAAACCACATTTATCTATACCTGATTTAACTTAAGAATATACATTACAATGAATAACATAATTAAAGGAATGGGCCAAGTTGCTATTAAACAAAAAGCCAAAAGAAGGCGCTTACAAATCGAGTTAATGTCGCCACAATATTATCCAAGCTCTCCTCATCCATCCCTTGCATGAAATTATTGAGATCAAAATGTTTATTCTTCAATGAATTCTTTCTCCCAGGATCAATGTTAGGGACCTAACCTCCCTAACCTGTCACGTAGGTAGAATAATATGTTTCCATGTAATAAAAAAGGCCTAGCAATAAGGGAGAATAAGTCAAATATAAGAATACCCAATAGAACCTTTCGCTTCTAGAAGAATCTTCCTCTAGATTGTTCTTTTGGATACATATATTTAGTATAAATAGGAGTAGAGGGTATGAGAAGTTTTTTCTTGAGAATTATTGTAATAGAGCGCTTCTCTGATGGAGGTTTCTCCGTTGAAGAGGCATTAAGTGAACATTATTTCCTATCAATAAAGGTATTATTCTCATGTTGTGGTTTCATCTATTATGTTGTCACGTTGTTATTCTCTGCAATATTTCTATTTTCAGCTATTATAATAGATCTGGTACCTTACAAGTGGTATCAGAGAACTTTCCTTGGCAAAAAATTGTGGGTTAATTTTTTTCAGGGTAGAGATGTATCCGACGTCTTAAAGCTTGTTAAGCCCTAAATAGTGGCACATTACACTTTAATTAGGGAATATTACATTAGTAATGTTATTTTATTTAGTTTTTCTTAGGTCCATTAGTTGTAACTGTACCTCCTACTCTCCTATATATACCAAGGAGACCTTTTCATTTACAATCATCTTATATTTTGAAATCTATGTGGTGTATAAGGAGGTTTCCCCCTCGAAGAGGATTATTATCTGAAATTATCTCTTTTTCAAGGCCTTGAGTACTTATTCTGAGGTTTTTCTTTGCTATCTTGGTATTTGGTTCCTAACATTTGGTATCAGAGCTCAAGGTCTTGGGGTTTCACTGCTACATCCGAGACACCTTGGGATTTTCACTATAACTTTTTTTCTATGGTATTTCATAAGGAACCCCTTGGATCGTATTTATTAGACAGATCAAGGTACGTGGGGTTAAAATTTCAGCTCCAGAGGCCTTATAATTTCAGAGATATAGCATGTGTAAGATAGGGTTCTTGAATCATCTTGAATTTAGTCATCACGTAATTTTTGCTATAAAAATTTTTCTATACAATTTTAGACCCTAAAATCCAGAGTTTATTCATAGAAGTTATCAAGGTATCTTTTATAAAAATTGCATCTTCTTTTTCATCCTACTATTTTAGATACACCTTGTGTGAGATAAAGTATCTGACTAGTCTTATTAACTAATATCTAACAAGTATTCTGAGTAAAACAATGATATATTCTTCAGTGACTATCTAAATTAAGTGAGACTAGTTTCATTAGATATTGGAAAGTCTGTAGTATTTCTGGTACAAGTTTTGGAATCAAATATCATATATTGTGTTCTTGGCACACTTTACAAGTATGCTCTCTTGGAAGGGACAAAATTCAACAAGGTGTGGGGAAGTTGCCATAACTTCCACTTGGGACAACCAGTTTTGATTAGGATTTTGGCATTGCAGAGAAGACGTATTAGAGAGCTACAAAATTAAATTTTCAGACCCAGAAGGGTCAAAATTTTGGAGATACAATAGAATAAATATCGTCTAGAAAAACCACCTCGAAATCAAGGTTTAAAAATGATACTTGGCCAACATGCCACCAAAAAAGGGAACTTCTACACCAATTAAACCTCCATACAATCGTACTTGGAATCTTGATGAAGGTGAAGAAATGTGCAGAGACATAAATAATTTACAAAACAAGACAGTAACAAAAGCTAAACTACAAGGGATGATGGATTCAAATGAAGCTAAGTTGGAGGCAATAATGGATACTAAGATGGAGGATTTAAAAAGGGAAATCATGACGAGGATAAAAGGAAGATGAATCAAGAATGGAGAAACTCCAACTTTGGGTTCAAGACCAACCACTTTCCTAAGATCGATATGAGGAAGTTTTATGGCAAGGATCCAATCACATGGATACTTCATATGGAACAATTCTTTGATCTACATGATGTGACACATACACAAAAGGTACGAATTGCTTATTTATACTTAGCACCCAATCAATCTGTGTGGTATTGATGGATTTGTTCTTGCAAATCACTCATCACTTGGACAATGTTCAAGGAAGAAATGATAGCACACTATGAGGATACAAAGAGAAATACCTTTTTTATCTGATTGATAAATCTCAAGCAAAAGTGTTTAGTTGCAGAGCACATTGAGAACTTCCAAAGATTGAATATAAAGGTAATGGATATTCCAGATGAGCACATGATTGATGTATTCATAGGAACTTTAAAGGATAGCATTCAACATGAGGTTCTCCTTTGGGAACCCAAATCATTGGAGAATGCATTCAGGGTGGCAAGAAATTTTGAAAGTAAAAATATGGCTATGGCTATGAGAAGGACCTCTCCTAACATCTATCGAGAGAATAATGTTCCATCTTCTAAAACACCTATACCTACAATGTTGACACCTAAACAATTGGAGGAAATAAAATAAAATGGTTTATGCTATAATTTTGATAGAAAGTACAATAAGGTACATAAGTGTGGTGAGAAGAAATTATTCTACATAGATTGTGAAGAGGAAGAATAACAAGAATAAGAGCAATAATTGTCTCTAGATGAAAACGTAGAAGAGATTTATTTTGAAGAATTGACTCCCACGATATCATGTAATGCATTGGCTGGAATTAGCACTCCTCAAACCCTAAAGATCGAAGGATATATCAAAAAGAAAAAGGTAATAGTACTAATTGATTCTGGTAGTACTCATAATTTCATTCACTATAAATTAGCCAAAGATCTCTATTGGTTTGTTTATCCAGCACCAGAGTTTCACGTAATGATTGCATATGGAGGAACTATCAATTTCTCAGCAAAATGCAATAAGATCAATCTTACTATGGGGGAATATGTAATGAATATTCCAATGATTTCTATACCCATGGGTGGTGTTGATATCATACTAGGAATCCAATGGTTACAATCATTAGGAACAATGGATTTTAATTTTCAAGAACTTTTCATGAAATTTTCATTGGAAGGAAAAGAAATTGAGTTAAGGGGTATCATAGGGAAACCCAGTAAGGTGATAAGCTCTAATGGCATGACAAAATTATTGAAAAAGGGGCAGCAAGGTGTAATTGCACAACTATGTGCACTATATGTTCAAATATCTAAGCCATCTATTCCCCTAGATCTCCAAGGTATCATTGATAAGAATTCCAAAGTATTTGAAGATATTCCCAAAGGTATTCCACCCACTCGAAATCATGATCATGATATTCACCTAATTCTTGGGAGTGTTCCTCCTAACATTAGGCCTTACAGATACACTTATGCCCATAATAGTGAAATTGAGTGTATGGTTGAAGAAATTTTAGAGGCTATTAATATTAGACCTATCCAAAGTTCTTACTCTGCACAGGTGGTAATGGTATTTAAGAAATATGGTTCATGGCGTATGTGTACAGATTATAGAGAGCTCAACAAGATCACTATTAAATATTAGTTTCTCATTCCCATCATTGACGAATTGTTATATGAACTACATGGAGAAATCTATTTCACAAAGTTGGATCTTCATTCAGGGTATCATCAGATTAGAATGAAGGAAGAATATATCCTAAAAATAGCATTCTGAACTCACGAAGGCCATTATGAATTTTTATCATGCCTTTTGGCCTTACAAATGCACCTTCCACATTCCAAGGGTTGATGAATTCCATTTTCAAGCCCTTCCTTCAAAAAAATTTGTTAGTATTTTTTTATGATATACTAATCTATAGAAAGTCTTGGGAGGATCATGTGCGACATGTTGACAAGGTGATACAACTACTAAAGGAGCAACAACTATATGCCAAACCATCCAAATGTTTCTTTGGGTGAAGGAGGTAGAGTATTTGGGTCATATCGTATCTCATGAAGGTGTCAAGGTATACCCTAACAATATTAAGTCCATAATGGACTGGTCGATTCCCAAAACATTGAATAATCTTAGAGGATTTTGGGGTTTGACAAGTTACTACCACAAGTTTGTTCAGAACTACGGAAGATTAGCAGCACCTTTAACGACATTAACTAAGAAGGATTCATTTTCATGGACTCCAATGGAAACTCAAGCTTTTGAAAAACTTAAAGAGGTGGCGTGCAAATCTCATGTCTTGACCACACAAGAATTCACAAAAACCTTTATTGTGGAATGTGATGCCTTGGGAAATGGCATTGGTGTTTTTCTAATGCAATAAGGAAGGTCCCTTTCTTTTGAATGTCATCCACTCAAGGGAAATACTTACAAAAACCCATTTATGAGAAGGAAATGATGGTAATACTACATGCATTGAAGAAATTGCTCCCTTACCTAATAGGTAGGAACTTCAAGGTCAAAACAGATCATGATAGTCTTAAATACTTCTTGGAACAAATACTATCCTCATAAGAAAAACAAAAACGGGTGACCAAGATATTGGGTTATGATTTTGAAATCATCTATAAAAAAGGGAAGCAAAATGTTTTGGCAGATGAACTCTTAATAAAGGATGAAGATGTTGAGGCCTTTCTATGTGCTATCTCGATCATCCAACTCGATTGGATAATAGAAGCGAGGGATGAATGGAAGAATGAAGAAAATGTGTGGACTCTCATTCAAAGGTTGCAACAGGATTCCAATGCATCAGATACATTTACATGGAAAAATGATTCACTATGGTAAAAAGATCGCTTATATTTATTTAATAAATCCCAAATCAAACAAAAGGTACTATTGGAATTGCACACTTCTCCAGTAGGAGGGCACTCGAGATTTTTGAAAACATACCATAGGGTCAAAAAGGAATTTTTTTGGGCTGGCCTTAAAACTGATGTTGAAAGGTTTGTGGCAGAATGTTTGGTTTTCCAACAAAATAAGGTGGAAACAATTAAGACCCCAAGTCTTTTACAACCATTAGTCATCCCAAGTCAGCGTTGGGAGGAGGTTTCCATGGATTTCATCACAAGTTTATTGAATTCTAAAGGAAAGAGTGTCATCATGGTGATTGTTAATAGACTGACCAAGTACGCACACTTTTGTGCACTCTCTCATCCCTTCAAAGCCAGTACAGTTTCCACCACATTCATGGAGATAGTTCAAAAGATACATGGAAGCCCAAATATTATTGTAAGTGACAGAGATCCCATCTTCACTGGACATTTTTGGAGAGAATTATTTTCTTGTTTGGGTACTCAATTGGTTCATAGCTCATCCTATCATCCTCAATATGATGGACAAACCGAGATAGTGAAAAAATGTCTAGAAGGATACCTTCATTGCTTTGTCTCTAATAAACAAACACAATGGTTCAAATGGTTACCCTTGGAAGAATGGTGGTATAACACTTCCTTTCATATTGCAAAAAAAATGACACCATTTATGGCACTCTATGGATACCACCCGCCTTCCATCACTTCTTATCTAAAAGAAAAATCTAAGGTTCAGGCAGTGGAATATCACATTGAGCATCAACAACAAGTTCTCCAAATCTTAAAGGACAATCTGACCATGGCACATAATCGCATGAAACAACAAGTAGATCAACATCATAGTGAAAGAAGTTTTGAAGTAGGGGATTGGGTATTTTTAAGACTGCAACCACACGAACAAATGTCCCTCAAGCAAGCCAAGAAGGATAATAAATTATCACCAAAGTACTATGGCCCTTATAAGGTGTTGCAAAATATTGGTACTATGGCATACAAATTGGAATTGCCTGCATCTTCACGAGTACACCCAGTTTTCCATGTTTCATGCTTAAACAAGGTTATAGGTGACAAGATCCCAGTTCAAAATATATTTCCATAACTTGATGAGGAAGGAGAAATCATATTGGAGCCTAAATCTATCACTGACACAAGAATTCGCCATCTGAAGAATAGATCCATTTCAGAGTATCTCATTAAGTGGAGGAAACTTCCTGCTGAAGACTCCACTTGGGAACATGATTCTTTTATATAGAAACATCCAGAATTATTCAAGCATTGTGGAAAACACTTGTCTGAAGGGGAGGGGCATCTTAAGCCCTAAATCGTGGCACACACCCCTTAATTATGGCACATTACATTAGTAATGTTATTTTATTTATGTCGTCTTGGGTCCATTAGTTGTAATTGTACCTCCTAGTCTCCTATATATACCAAGGAGACCTTTTCATTTGGAATCATCTTTTATTTATAAATATATGTGGTGTATAAGGAGGTTTCCCCCTTGAAGAGGATTATTATATGAAATTCTCTCTTTTTCAAGACGTTGAGTACTTATTCTAAGGTTTTTCTATGATATATTGGTATTTGGTTCCTAACAAAGATACAAAGATATGCCATTCAACGCATAAATATGTGGTCGGCTGTAATATTCCAGATATAAAAAGTATGCAGAACATAAATAAATAGATAGAAATGGTAGATCAACAACAATATAACCAGAACAACACCACAATAATAACCAAAATGATACCAGAAGAACACCAGAAAGAGCACTTTGATTACTGAGAGAAATGTTCACTTGCCTCTTTGAGGGGGAAACCTCCAGCAGAGAAGAGATCTATTACAATAATATCCAATACAAGAGTTCTCATACCCTCGACTCCTATTTATACTAAATATGTATATCAAAAGAACCATCTAGAGGAATATCCTTCTAGAAGCGAAATCTTCTATTAGGTCTTCTTACATTGAACTTATTCTTCCTTATTGCTAGGCCTTATTAATATTGACATTTATTACATGGAAATACATTATTCTACCTACGTGAGGGGTTAGGTCCCTAACATGTCCTCCCCCTTAAAATAATATGTGTCCTCAAGGATTGATATGGGGAAATTGTTGCAGAATGGTAGTTGGTTCCGAAGTGGCATCTGCTGGAGTTGTATCTTTCCACTAGACTAACACTTCCTTGATGGTTCGTTGATGCAGTCGATGCTCACACTGGTCCAAAACTTCTTGTGGTTGTAGCCAAATGGATCCTTCTTCGTCCAACTTGGGAAGGTTGGTTTGAGTTTGGCACTTAGTTTCAATCACCTTCTTTAAGCAGGAAACATGAAAAATAGGATGGAGTTTAGAATTACTAGGAAAATTTAACTGATAGGCCACCTATTCCACACGCTTGAGAACAGTATAAGGACCATAAAATTTGGGCACTAGTTTTTGACAATGGTCAGCCTTGAGGGAATTTTTCTTGTAAGGTTGCAGTCAAAGAAACACCTAATCCCCTTCTTCAAATTGATGTTCAGAGTGACCTTGATCTTCTTTTTTCTTCATGTGATTCTAGGCCATGACCAAATTCTCTTTGAGGGTATGGAGAATAGCCTCTCGGACTGTAAGCGTCTGATCAACTGCCTGGACCTTCGAGAGACCTAGAAAATATGAGAGAACTAGAGGTGGCTTTTGTCTATATACAACTTCAAAAGGATTCATGCGCATAGTTGTATGGTACGAAGTGTTGTACCATCATTCAGCGAGTGGTAACCATTGAGCCCACTGATTCTTCCTTTCCGATGCAAAACACCTCAAATATGTTTCCAAACATTTGTTGACAAATTTAGTTTGACCATCAGTCTGGGGATGATAATTTGTGCTGAGATGTAATTTGGTGCTTTGAAGTTTGAACAGGTCTTGCCAAAAATTGTTGGTGAAAGTTGGATCACGATCAGAAACAATATAATGCAGCATGCCATGAAGCTTGAAGACCTAATCCATGAAAAGTTGAGCCACGGTGGATGTTGTAAATGGGTGTTGAAGAGAATAGAAATGAACATACTTGGAAATATGATCAACTACCACCATGATGACTGATTTATTGCCCAATTTAGGTAAGCGTACAATAAAATCCATAGAGATATCTTGCCAAATAGAAGGTGGAATCGAAAGCGGTTGTAGTGTGCCAGGAGATTTGACTGTTTCTCCCTTGTTGTGTTGACACTCATCACATTCATCCACAAAATTACGAACGTTATGTTTCATACTCTCCCGGAGAAAAGAACGTTTGACCCGGTCATAGGTTTTGGTAAACCCCTAGTGCCCAGTTGTGGGTGTAGCATGAAGCTCAGAAAGTACCATGGATTTAAGTTTTGACTATTTAATTAAATACAAACGGCCTTTGTATTGAATCTCATCATTCAGCCATGAGTACCCTAGGAAAACTGGAGAACTCAACTGCAATTATTGAATGTGAACTTTTGGGATCGTGTAGCCATTCCTAGAAAATAACTTGGAGCCAATTTGGTACAATGAAAGAGAGAGAAAAAAGGGACCCTTCATCTTCATATTTTTTGGAAAGTGCATCATCAACCACATTGTCTTTTCCTTTCTTGTAAATGATCTCATAATCATATCCAAAGAGCTTGGTCACCCATTTTTGTTTCTCAGGGGAGGAAAGGTGTTGTTCCATAAAATACTTGAGGCTTTGAAGATCTGTCTTAATTTGGAAGTGTTTCCCCAATAGATAAGGGAACCAAATATCCACGACATGCAGAATATACAACATTTCCTTTTCATAGATTTATTTGCCCAAATTTCTCTCAGACAGATGTTTGTTGGTAAAGGCCAAAGTTAGACCCTCTTGGATAAGGACAGTGCCAATTCCTTTCCTGGAAGCATCACATACCAGAACAAAGGTCTTTGTGAAATCAGGAAGGGCCAAGACTGGAGTGGTGCATGTGGCCATATTCAAGGTTTGAAAATCCTGTGCAGCTGTTGGAGTCCAAGTGAAAGAATTATTTTTAAGGAGTGCAATGAGAGGTGTCACAATCTTTCCATAATTCTTGCCAAACTTGTGATAATAAACTGTTAAAACAATAAATCCCCGCAATATTTTGAGAGTCTTTAGGTGAGGCCAATATTGCATAGCTTCAATCTTTTTAGGATCCACCCTGACATTAGCCTTGCCAACAATATGACCCAAGTACTTGACTTCTGAGGAGCCAAAAGCACATTTAGATTGTTTGAGGAAAATTTGGTACTGAGAGAGTAGATGGAGAACTCGATCCACATGATCAAGATGGGTTGTCCAGGTTTTGTTGTATATGAGGATATCATCAAAGAAAACTAAGACAAAATGACGGAGAAAAGGATGGAATACATGATTCATGAGGATCTGGAAAGTGGAGGGAGCATTACACAAGCCAAAGAGAATGACCAAAAACTCATAGTGTCCCTCATGAGTTTTAAAGGCAGTCTTAGGAATGTCTTCCTCTTTCATACGGATCTAGTGGTAGCCAGAATGAAGATCAAGTTTAGTAAAGAACAGGGCACCACTTAATTCATCCAAGAGGTCATCAATGACAAGAATGGGAAATTTGTCTTTAATGGTGAGATTTTTTAGGGCTTGGAAGTCAAGAAACATGTGCCAAGAACCCTCTTTATTAAGGACCATAACCGCATGATAATAGTAGGGGCTCGTAATGGGGTAGATAACACCTGCATTGAGCAGTTCTTGAACCATTTTCTCAATTTCATTTTTTTTGGAAAAGGAGTGACGATAGGGACGAATATTGGGAGGAAGGTTGCCTGGGACAAGGTGAATAGAACGATCATGAACACCACAGGAAGGAGGGAGTCCCTAGGGAGTGGAAAAAACCACTTGAAGTTCAGAGAGGATGGATTGGAGGTCTTGCAGCACAAAGGGTGTCTCATTTGCTTTTATGGCATGGAGTTGGGCAATAATTCTAGAATGACCTTTTTTGAGAAGATTTTCCATGTGATGGGAACTAATGATCTCCAGGGAACCGACAGTAATGCCTTGGAACTTATATTGTTGGCCCTCCTGGTCGAATTGCATGGTTAATTCCTTAAAATCCATAAGAATGGGACCCAAACTCCTTATCCATTATGCACCCAACACAATGTCACAACTGCCCATGTCAATAGTAAACATATGAGATTTCAAGTGGTAGTCACCAATTTGGAGATGCACATTTTCACGATGCCCTCCACATTTCATGGACCCACCATTGGAAATCATGATTTGGAAATTATTGACTGCATGGATATAACAATTAGTTTCGTGGGCAATGCGACAATGAATAAAATTGTGGGTGCTTCCAATCAACAAGAATGATGACCTTCCTATGCATGATGTAACCAATTATCTTGAGGGTTTGGGGAGTAGCGAAGCCAGTGAGAGCATTTAGGGAAATGATCGGTTCTACTTCGGGAGGGTCTCAAGGAGGGGTTTTGTCAGTGGGTTTAGGTGCCACAAACACAAGGGGAGCCTCAACATCCTCTTCTAAAACATCCTCCGAGATGGCCATAAAAATATTTTGTTCCTTAGACTTATGTCCCAGAAAATATTTGTCATCACAATTATAACAAAGGCCTTTGATTTGGCGTTCATCCATTTCGGCCTTGGTCAATTTCTGGATCTTTAGTGGAGTAGAAGGAGGAGTGGGAGTTATTGGTTTAGTGTGAGGAATAAAGGAGGGTTTTATGTTTTGAGAAGAGACAACATGTTGTGCTTCCTTAGATATTTTAGTAGTTTCCACCCAACTCTGAGGCTGAGCCATGAGGACATGAGCATGAATCTCATCCTTGAGGCCACTGATAAAACATTCTTAGAAAAAATCATCAAACATGCCCTATGTATGAAAAGTCAGTCTCTCAAAAGCATCTATAAAGTATTCCACAGTGCCAGATTGTTTCAACTTTGTCAAATGACCTAAATGGTTGGTGTGAGTATCAAAGCATTCATAAAGCTCTGCCATAAAGTGTGTCCAAGCCACATACCCTTGGCGGGCATTTTTTCTCCATTGCCACCATTGCCAACGTTCTTGATCTAGATGGAGAACACCATACCGAAGTTTGGAAAACTCATCCATAATTCCATACAAAGAGAAATAATGTTCCATTTGAGTTACCCATCCAGCAGGCTCTGATCCATCATACTTGGTCACATCCACAAGTGGAAGGCGTAGGTCACGCTGAAAGTGATGGGGCTGAAAATTCTAGAAATGAGAGGAAGTTTCACCTTTGGTATACAAAGGTGGGTCAGATACGGGAAGATCTGCAGGGATATGTAGCTTAGCACAGATCATCATAGTGATAGATTCAAGCGGGTTAGTAATGTCTTGTTTGAGCTTGTCTTTGAGTTCCACGACTGAGGCGACGATGAAGGAATGCATATTTTGATTGATGGTGGAAATATTAGCACTGATTTTTAACGCTTCTTGTTGGGTTTCTGTGAAATTAGAGTGCAAGGTAATGAAGCGAGTTTCCAAGTCTTGGCTACGGGTATAGGCCATGATAGCAAGGGAACATGAAAAGGGGCGGGTGGGACCACACAAAAAATGGGTTATGGGTAAAGTGTATCACAATGATCAGGGTGAAGAGATGGAAGGGGGTCGGGTCCATAAGAAAAAAAAGTTGTTGAAAAATGATAAGTACGATTGTGATAAGGGTGAAGAGATGGAATACCCAAATACTTAACAGGAAGAAATGTGTAGAAATTTTGCAACTCGAATGCAGGAGACACGATTGTGCCGCAATAGATATTGTTTGTTTTGTTTTTGTTTATGTCCCAAGGGTTCTATAGACAAGGGTTTACATTGTGCTATAGCTCTCTAATATACATGTTGGGTCCAATAGTATTACTCGGCCCAATATCTCAGGGCACCAACTAAGGAGGCTAGACCGTTCCCTTAGCCATACTACTCGACTACCCAATACTAGAGAGTATCTTCTTGAATGACGTTCTCGGTGAAACTATAACAGTCAGGCGACCGATCAATTTATCTATGGAGGGATTTAGAAGATCTAGGTCGATTCATATACAGGTGATGTCTGATGCACTACCACTCGAAGGGGTACCAACAAGGGTTACAAGGGTGGCCAACAGATTTGTGCTTAAGTACCACTTGTATTTCTTGTGTGTATGAATCCCCAACTGTGGGTTTATGCACGTAACGACATATCTCTATAGCTTAAATATGTTGGAATACATCTCTACCCTAGAAAAAAATAACCCACAATTTTCTATCGAGGAAGATGCGCTAATACCACTTTTAATATTCCATATATAAAAAGTATGCAAAATAGAAAAATATAACTAGAAATGGAAGATGAACAACAATATAACCAGAAAAACACCACAATAATGCCCAAAATGATACCAGAAGAACATAAGAAAGAGCACTTTGATTACTAAGAGAAATGTTCACTTGCCTCTTTGAGGGGGCAACCTCCAGCAGAGTACAGCTCTATTACAATAATATCCATGACAAGATTTCTCATACCCTCGACTCCTATTTATATTAAATATGTCTATCAAAAGAACCATCTAGAGGAAGATCCTTCTAGACGTGAAAGCTTCTATTAGGACTTCTTACATTGGACTTATTCTTCCTTATTTCTAGGCCTTATTAATATTGACCTTTATTACATGGAAATATATTATTCTACCTACGTGAGGGGTTAGGTCCCTAACATTGAGGAATCATACACGAAGGAAATACAAGTGGTACTTAAGCACACATTGTTGGCGACCCTTGTAACTCTTGTTGGTACCCATTTGAGTGGTAGCGCATCAGACAACACCCACATACGGATCAGCCTAGATATCTTGAATCCCTTCGTAGATAAACCAATCGGTTGTCTGACTGCTATAGTGCCACCGAGAACAACACTCAGGAAGATACTCTCTAGTACCTCAGTAGTCGGGTAGTATGGCTAGAGCACAGTCTAGCCTCCTTAGTTGGTGCCCTAAGATATTGGGCCAAGTAATATTGTTGGAACCTGTATGTATATCAGAGATCTATAGCACAAGGAAAAACCTTGTTTGTAGAAACCTTGAATACCCTAACCTTTGAGATGGAAACAAAAATAGAACATACAAGATCTATTGTAGTGCAACAACACCTCCAGCATTCTAATAGTTAAATTCCTACACATTTTTTCCTGTTAAACATTTGGCCATTTTGTCACTGCAGTATTATTCAGATCGGATGCACCATTATTTGAGAACTATCCCATTGGATTCCTCTCTTCACCCTGATCACATTCATACCTGTCATTTTTTAGAAAACAATTTTCTATGGACTTGACCCCTTCCTAGCACCCCTATTGGGCATATATCCCATTGAATTCCCCTATTTTCACTAATCGTAGTGGTACCAATCACCGATAACGCATTTATGTGTGGTCCCATTTTTTTCCCTGTCCCATCCCCATGTCCCACACTCAAAGCCAATATTGGGAACAATGTCTCACCACCTTGACCAAATATCATGACCAAAACTGGAGTGATATCTCTTCCATTATGTCCAGTATTGGTAATATCAACTCCGAACTTTTTCCTCTCAAATAACTTCCCACAACCATCACTCAATTAACTGCCACCTATCAGCAATGTCAATATGACCTGAACACTTTGACCACCTTATTTAATCCCACCCCAAATCCTTTCTCTGATTCCACACCTTATAAACCTGATGATCCTAAATCTTCCCAGTCCACCTCTTTTCCTCCCCACAAATTTCAGCGGAGCCTGCATCCCCTTTGCATGGAGATGAAAAAATTTGATGGCTCAGATCCCAAAGGATGGATCACTCAAATGGAACACTATTTCTCTTTGTACAACATTACTGATGAGTTGGCAAAACTAAGGTATGGTGTTCTCCATCTAGATCTGGAACATTGGCAATGGTGGCAATGGCGAAACAATGTCCGACAAGGATATCTGGCTTGGACACAATTTGTTGTGGAACTTTATGAACACTTTGACACTGACACCCACCATTTAGGTCGTTTGAAAAAGTTGAAACAATCTGGCACAATGGAAGACTTTTAGCTACTTTTGAGTGATTGGCTTTCCACACAGAGGTCATGTCTGATGATTTTTTTTTAGAATGTTTTATCAATGACCTCAAGGATGATATACATGCCCATGTCCTCATAGCTCGACCTCAGAGTTGGGTGAAAGCTACTAAAAGAGCTAAGTAATAACAACATGTTGTCTCTTCTCAAACCAGAAAACCCTCCTTTATTCCTCGCCCTGAACTAGTCACTCCCACTCCTCCTTCCACTCCACTAAAGATCCATAAATTGACCAGGGAAGAAATGGATGAATGCCAACTCAAGGTATTTGTTTATAATTGTGATGACAAATATTTTATTGGGCACAAGTGTAAGGAACAAAATCCTTTTATGTCCATATTTGAGAATGTTTCTGAAGACGATGTTAAGGCTCCCCCTATGGATTAGTCACCTGAACCCACTAACATGACTCAACCTTCCGACCCTCCCGAAGTTGAACCGGTCATTTCCTTGAATGATCTCACTGGATTCTCTTCTCCCCAAACCATCAAGATAATTGGTTAAATTAGGCATCCAGAGGTCATCATCCTTGTTGAAAGTGAAAGCACCCATAATTTTATTCATTGCCACATTTCCCTAGAAAATAATTTCTATATCTATGTAGTCAATAATTTTCAAATCATGATTTCCAATGGAGGGTCCATGAAATGCAGGGGGCGTTTTGAAAATATGTGTCTCCAAATTGGTCAGTACCACATGAAATCTCATATGTTTGCTATCAACATTGGTGGTTGTGACATTGTGTTGGGTGTCGAATGAATAAGGGCTCTAGGTCCCATTCTCATTGATTTTAAGGAATTAACCATGCAATTCAACTAGGAGGGCCAACCGTATAAGTTCCAAGAAATAAAAATAGGTTCCCCTGATATCGTTAGTTCCCATCACATAGAAAATCTCCTCAAAAAAGTTCATTCTGGAATTTTTGCACAACTCCATTCCATTCACGCCACTCAGACACCCTTTGTGTCATCGGACCTCCAATCCATCCTCTCCAAACATCAAGTTGTTTTTTCCACTCCCCAGGGCCTTTCTCCTTCCCATGGTGTTCATGATCATTCCATTCCCCTTGTCCCCAATAGCCTCCCTCCCATTGTTTGTCCCTATCATCATCCCTTTTCCTAGAAAAATGAAATTGATAAAAAATTTCAAGAATTGCTCACAACAAACGTTATCCATCCTAGTACGAGCCCCTATTCTTATCATGTGGTCACGATACTTAAGAAACAAGGCTCTTGGCGCATGTGTCCTGAGTTTCAATCCCTGAACAAACTTGCCATCATAGAAAAATTTCCCATTCTTGTCATTGATGATCTCTTGGATGAATTGAGTGGTGCCCAGTTCTTTACTAAACTTGATCTTCATTATGGCTACCACCAGATACGTATGAAAGAGGTCAACATTCCTAATACTGAATTTCGAACTCATGAGGGCCACTATGAGTTTTTTTTCATTCCCTTTGTCTTTTCTAATGCTCCCTCAACTTTCCAAAGCCTCATGAATCATGTCCTCCATCCTTTTACCCATCATTTTCTCTTAATGTTCTTTGATGATATTCTCATCTACAGTAAAACCTAGACATCACATATTCATCATGTCGATCGAGTTCTACATCTTCTCTCTCAGCACCAATTTTTCCTCAAACAATTGAAATGTGATTTTGGAGCCTCGGAAGTCGAGTACTTGGGTCATATTGTTGGAAAGGTAGGTGTCAGGGTGGATACTAAGAATATTGAAACTATGCAGGATTGGCCTCACCCCAAGACTCTCAAAATATTGTGTGGTTTTTTGGGTTTAATAGACTATTATCGCAAGTTTGTTAAGAATTATGGAAATATTGTGGCACCTCTCACTGCTCTCCTTAAAAATAATTCGTTCACTTGGACTCCCATAGATGATCATGCCTTTCAAGATTTGAAGGCGTCTATTTGCACCACTCTGGTCTTGGCCCTTCCTGATTTAACAAAGACCTTTGTCTTGGAATGTGATGCTTCCAAGACAAGAATTGGAACAGTCCTTATACAAGATGGTCGGCCTTTGGCCTTTACCAGCAAACAAATGTCAAAGAGAAATTTGGGACAATCAATCTATGTAAAGGAAATGTTGGCTATTTTCCATGCAGTGGCAACTCTTCAAAATTAAGACAGATCATCAAAGCCTCAAGTATTTTCTGGAGAAACACCCTTCCTCCCCGGAGCAACAAAAATGGGTGACTAAGTTCTTTCGATATGATTATGAGATCATTTACAAGAAAGGAAAAGAAAATGTGGTTGTTGACACTCTTTCAATAAAATATTTAAATGAAGGGTCCCTGTTTTTCCTCTCCTTCATTGTACCAGATTGGCTCCAAGTTTTTCTCCAAGAATGGCTACAAGATCTCAAAATTTCGCATCTGATCCAACAATTGCAAGCCAATTCTCCAGTTTCCCCCAAGTACTCTTGGCATAATGATGAGCTTCGCTACAAAGTTTGTTTGTATTTAACTAAACATTCACAACTTAGATCCATGATGCTTTTTGAGCTTCATGCTACACCCAAATCTAGGCACTCAGGTCTTACCAAAACCTATGACCGAGTCAAACATTTTTTTTTGGGATGGTATGAAACAAGACATTCACACTTTTGTGGTATAATGTGATGTTTTTCAATGCAACAAGGGAGAGACAGACAAATCTCCCGACACACTAAAATTGCTTCTGATTCCACCTGCTATTTGGAGGGATATCTTTATGGATTTTATTGTGGGATTACCTAAATTAAAAAATAAGTCAGTCATCATGGTGCTCGTTGATCGTCTTTCCAAGTATGCTCATTCATGTTCTCTTCAACACCCATTTATCGCCTCCACTGTGGCTCAAATTTTCATGGATCATGTCTTCAAGCTTCATGGCATGCCTCATTCTATTGTTTATGATCGAGAACCCATTTTCACCAACAATTTTTGGCAAGAACTGTTCAGACTATAGGGCACCCAATTTCATCTTAGTACATCCTATCATCCTCAGACTGGTGGTCAAACTGAATTTGTCAATAAGTGTTTGGAAACATATTTGAGGTGGTTTTCATATAAAAGGAAAAATCAATTGGCTACACTAGTTGAATGGTGGTACAACACTTCTTACCATACAACTACTCTCATGACTCTTTTTGAAGTAGTATATCGATAAAATCCACCTTCAGTTCTCTCCTACATGCTAGGTGTCTCGACGATCTAGTAGATTGACCAAACACTTATAGTTTGAGAGTTTATTCTTTGTACCCTCAAAGGGAATTTGGTCATGGCTCATAATCGCATGAAGAAACAAGCAGATCAAGGTTGCACCGAATGTTAATTTGTTGAAGGAGACTAGGTCTTTCTTCATCTGCAACCTTATAAGAAAACATCCCTCAAGGCTGACCATTTTCATAAACTGGCACCCAAATTTTATGGTCCTTATAAAGTTCTTAAGCATGTGGGACATATGTCCTATCAGTTAGCTTTTTCCAGTCATTCTAAGATCCATCCTATTTTTCATGTCTCCTACTTAAAGAAGGTGATTGGAACTAAGTGCCAAACTCAAACCAACCTTCCCGAGTTGGAGGAAGAAGGATCCATCTGGTTGCAGAAACAAGCAGGTTTTGACCAACGTGAGCATCGTCTTTGTTAGTGCACCATCAAGGAAGTGTTATTCCAGTGGAAAGATACAAGTCTAGAATATGCCACTTGGGCGCGAGCTACCATTCTGCAAGAATTTCCTCATCTCAAGCCTTGAGGATAAGGTTGTTTTTAAGGGGGAGGGCATGTTAGGTACCTAACCTCCCTAACCCCTCACGTAGGTAGAATAATATATTTCCATGTAATTGTTGATGATTGCAGGTATGTGAGATGTTCTCCAGCTTACAAACCTGTGAGATGTGGATCATTGCAGCTATGTGAATCTTTCTCTCAGCTTACAACCTTAAGAGAAATCCCCTAAGAAGGGTACGTGGTTCTTGCCTCAAACAGAGCTAGTAACGTAGATATGACCTCCTCCATTCAGAGAGTTGAGAAGAACTCCAAATGATTATCCAATGGGAAAGGCAATCTGTTGAGTTAGACGTGCCTGTGGCTGAGCACAAGGTGAACATGTGAAATCCCAAAGTGTTGGGTGCATCGTCATGTGAACATAAATGAAGATGATGTATTAGCCTCCCCTAAGCATCAGAGTTGATGAGAAGACTCTAGATGATTCTCCTTTGTGAGGAAGTGGGAAAGAAGATATCTAGAGTGGACGTGCATGTGGACGAGCACGGGTGAACGTGTGAAGATCTGGTTCTTCTGTGTAATGCAGTGAACCAGAGATATGACATCCCTATGGATGTGCCTCTGGTGGATGAGTACTAGTGGGTGTATCAGATCCTTTTCTATATATTTTTCAAGAGTCAAACCTTTTTGTAACCCTAATTGTTATGTAAAGGGTACAGGTCGGCCCCACCTTAATGTGATTAATAGTAAATGTAAAAGATAATTAATCTAGTTAATATTAATTGTAACATAATTATTATTATTATTATTATTATTATTATTATTATTATGTGACTTAGAGAGGTCGGCCCTGTTGAGCCAATAGACACTTCTATTGACAGGTTTAGGTGAGTATAAGTAAAGGTAAAATCCCCATTGTGGAAACACATCTTTCTTGTGAGTTTGGAAATTTCAGCAAGTACATTCTCTTGGGAAAAGTGCGCACCTCTCTTGGGAGCTAGTCTTCTAGGGTTTGAGCACCCTCTTGTGTGCTAGGTATTTCTTGGTGGTGAAGTTCTTTCTCTTGAATAATATAACAAATGATTTGGCTAGGTTTTCTTCCCTTGTTGAGAAGGGTTTCCCAGGATACTTCTTGTGTTCTTGTGCATGGTGTTTCTTCTTGTGATCTTTGTTGTTGCAACATTCTTGTTTATGGTTAAGAAAAATGCAAATTGAAATGAAATACACTATTAACCTATCATATTGAAAAATAAACATGGTATTAGATCATAGGTCTTGAAAGAACCCATTGCACAAGCATCTACCAAGTCTCCTCTTTCTCTTCTACAAAATCGTACGACCCTCCTAGGGTTTCCAAAAATTCCATACGACCTACTTCTTTGAGGATTTTTAGCACTTGTCTCTTGGACATTGGGGATAAAAATTTCATAGGAGTATATAGCCTCCTTCATCGCACCTCCAACAATATTCAGATTGTGTTTCCGAGCATTTTGACTTTTTTTCCCTAGGGTTTCTAGGGTTTCGTTGATTTCTGCAGAATTTCAGAATTAGGGTTTTTGCAATTCCTTGAAGGAGCTCTTCAACTCACCAGTGTTCTCCTATCTCTCAAAAGGATTATTGTTGGCAGTCACAATTCCAACTAAAACTAAAAGTGCTAGCCTATCCTAGCCATTAGGTTTAATGGCCAAGTTGACAAGGGTTTGTGAAGAATCCAAAAATGAGAAAAATCTATGATGGAATATAAGCTTGATGGATCAACCAACTTCAAGTTCCTGGAAGGCAAGACTTCAAAGGAAGACTTATTGTGGATGATACAAAAAGGTGTCACTATGACATACCTCCTTCATGAATATGTCAAAGGATATAGATAATCCATGTGCCATTAGAGAAATCATATCAGCACCCTGAGGTATGCACTTGTATATATATTATTTGTATCATTGTCATGAGGGTAATTGCAGGACAAAGGAACCTTTTGTTGAAGTCTTGGATCCAGATGGATCTCAGTGCATTCAGAGGAACAAACTGGAAGTGAAGACTCTAGGTTTGATTGTTGACATTGTCATTCCTCTAACCTATATTTCTAAAGTTTTCTACATTAAAAGTAGGTGTTGTAAATGGGACAACAATCCTTAAAATTGTTTTGATTTTAGAGATGTACTCATTATTCTCCTTTAGGAGATATTCTTGTTTTTTTTCCTCTTGTTTTCTTGTTCTAGACAGGTTAAGAACAAAGGAAGATTCTTATCCTTCAGAGGGAGTCACTTGACTCACAAGGAGTCAAAAACTATTTGAGAAAGAGGAAGAATAGAACCATCATTGAGACAACCAATGCAATAATGCATGACCAGAATATTTATAGGATTCCATGGGCAAAAGCATGCATGATACAGTATATGTTCAGAACAAGAGTCTTCACCAGACTTTGAAAAATATAACTCTCGAAGAAGTCTTCATCAGAATGAAGCCTGAGATTGAACACTTCAGGTTATTTGGGTGCCCAATGTATTTTCATATACCAAAAGAGAATAAGTCCAAGCTAGATCCTTTAGAAAGAAAGGATACAATGAATCTTCAAAGACATTCTGAATCGACATCCCTGATCAGAGACAGATTGAGACAAGCAAAGACATTGTCTTTGAAGAAGAGATAATATTTCAAAGATCCATAGAATCTCAGATAGAGATTGATAGTAAGACAATACCTTCTCCCCCTTCAGTAGTTCAGAGGGAGACAAACATTGCTCCAATTGATATGTTCATATATATTGCAGTAGGGCATAAAAGGCCTACCTAGACTCACTCTTCAAGAAGCAGAGAAACATACAAGCCTCTCAAGGCACATCCCAAGAAAGCAAAAGAGATTTTCTAGGTATCCTTCAGTCATAAGCCACTTCATTGTTGTTGAGCATCCTTGTCTTAGAGAAGAAATAGGAGAATAGGTATGGCAAGACGCCATAAACAGAAGAATACCATTATATCTTAAAAAATGATGTATAAGATATTATTTAGGGACCAGAAGGGAAGTCTGTGGTAACTTCCAAGTGGATATATAAGATCAAACATGTAGTTGATGGAAGTGTCAAAAAATACAAAATGAGATCTATAGACCGAGGTTTCTCGCAAACAGAGGGAGTCATCTATGATAAGACACTTGATACAGTAAACCCAATACACTTCCATTTGTACTACCATCCATGAGTTAGAAACTATATCAAAGAGATAGATTCTTGATGAGTTTGGATTTCAGCAAGAATGTTGTTGATGAAAAACCTATATTATTATAGTGTTGGTGACAAGAGCCTGATTTTGATGGATTATTCAGAAAGACTTGTTGTTGGATACAAGTAATCCATGACTTCTGAATTTGAGATGAAGAAATATGAGTACGATGCACTACTTCTTGGGACAAGAAGTATGACAGAGGACCAATGAGATTTTCCTGAGTCAAGGAAAATATACAGTAAAGATAATAAAGAAGTTCAAGTATGACAGAATATAAAATCCACCATGATAAATTTAAAAAGAGAAGATTGATGATGATTCAGAAAAGTCTGATCCACATCGGATCACTAATGTATCTGGTTAAAACCAGAATTGATTCATGCCATGTAGTGAATGTGTTTAGTCATTACAAGAGTCAACCAAGACAGACTCACTAGACAACAACAAAACATGTATTGAGATATATCTGAGGCACAGTTGGATATGGCTTGAGATATGCCTCCAATGTGAAATTGAGTTTGCAGGATATGTCGATTCATATTGAGAAGAAAGTACAGTGGACTGAAAGAACACATCCAGTTGTTTTTCTACCACGAAGTTTTCCATGATTTCTTGATGCAGTAGGAAACAAAACATTGTATCCTTGAGAACCACAAAGGAAAAGTATATAAAATCAAGTGTGCGAAGAAATATGGCTTCACAAGCTTCTGACAGATTTACTTGACCATGATATGGATTCTATGATGATAACCAAGAGCCGTGTGTAAAAATACTTGAGAACCCAATGTTTCCTGATCAATCGAAATGCGATGAGATGAAATATCCCTATATCAGAGATATGATGTAGAATAAAATCGTACACATGAATTACCTTCCTACACATGAGAAGATTGAAGAAATCTTCACCAAACTAACTTGGTGAAGAATGCCTTACTAGTTGAGAAAGAGTATTGATGACTCCAGCCAAGACAAAATTTAGAGCACATCTGTGTGAGAATTGGCATGATGAAGAATGCCTCCCTAGCTAAGAGGGAGTGTTGATGATTGCAGTTATGTGATACATTATCCAACTTACAAACCTGTGAGATGTGGATCATTGCAGTTATGTGATTCTTTCTCTCAACTTACAAACCTGAGAGAAAGCCCCTAAGAAGGGTACATGATTACTGCCTGAGACAGATCTAGGAACGTAGAGATTACCTCCTCCATTCAAAGAGTTGAGAAGAACTCCAGAGGATTATCCAATGGGAAAGGTGATCTGTTGAGTTAGACGTGCATGTGGCTGAGCACAAGGTGAACATTTGAAATCCCAAAGTGTTGGGTGCATCATCATGTGAACATAAATGAAGATGATGTATTAGCCTCCTCTGAGTAGCAGAGTTGACGAGAAGACTCCAGATGATTCTCCTATGTGAGGAAGTGGGAAAGAAGATCTGTAGAGTGTACGTGCCTGTGGACGAGCACAGGTGAATGTGTGAAGATCTGGTTCTTCTTTGTAATGCAGTGAACCAGAGATATGACATCCCTATGGATGTCCCCCTAGTGGATGAGCACTAGTGGGTGTATCATATCCTTTGCTATATATTTTTCAAGAGTCAGACATGCATGTAACCCTAATTTTTATGTAAAGGGTACAGGTCAGCCCCACCTTAATGTGATTAATAGTAAATGTAAAAGATAATTAATATGGTTAATATTAATTATAATATAATAATTATTATTATTATTATAATGTGACTTAGAGAGGTCGGCCCTGTTGAGCCAATAGACACTTCTATTAACAAGTTTAGGTGAGTATAAGTAAAGGTAAAATCCCCATTGTGGAAACACATCTTTCTTGTGAGTTTGGAAATTTCAGCAAGTACATTCTCTTGGGAAAAGTGTGCACCTCTCTTGGGTGCTAGTCTTCTAGGGTTTGAGCACCCTCTTGTGTGCTAGGTATTTCTTGGTGGTGAAGGTCTTTCTCTTGAATAATATAGTAAAGGATTTGGTTGGGTTTTCTTCCCTTGTTGAGAAGGGTTTCCCAGGATACTTCTTGTGTTCTTGTGCATGGTGTTTCTTCTTGTGATCTTGGTTGTTGCAACATTCCTGTTTATGGTTAATACAAATGCAAATTGAAATGAACTACATGCTTAACCTATCATATTGAAAATCAACAGTAATAAAGGACAATATTAATAAGGCCTAGCAATAAGGAAGAATAAGTCAAATGTAAGAAGACCTAATAGAAGCTTGCTCTTCTAGAAGGATCTTCCTCTAGATTATTCTTTTGGATAGATAGATTTAGTATAAATAGGAGTAGAGGGTATGAGAAGTTTTATCTTGAGAATTATTATATTAGAGCACTTCTTTGTTGGAGGTTTCCCCTTCGAAGAGGAAAGTGAACATTGTTTCCTATCATAAAAGGTATTATTATGGTGTTTTTGTTTCATCTATTATGTTGTTCCATTGTTATTCTTTGCAATATTTGTATTTTTAGATATTATAATAGATATGGTACTTTACAATCAATGTTTTGACACATGAATTTTTCCCCCTTTTCACCATGGAAGTGCCTTCAATTTATAGGATTCAGAGGCTCAACCACCATGAGATAATAAGGGAATTGGTTGAGGATATGGCTCCATGACTTGGGATTTGATCCTAAGATAATTTCATAGGATAGGATTCGACCCAAAACAACCTCATCTCTTAAGATTTGTCCCTTAAGAAAAGGTGGGATTTGCCATATTTTCCTCTAACCAAAGTGGCGCTCCCCCTGAGTTAGAGACAGTGCACCAGTGGCGCTACATGAATGAGGTAAAGGGAGAGTTGGCACCCCCTAATATTGGGTATGGGAGTGACACCCTTCATAAATACCCAAAAATGGTCAAATTTTCCAAGTGAAAGGTGTGGTTCTGGACCTCAAACGGTGGGTTTTCTCTTCCAAATTGACTTAGGGATTGTGACAAATGTGCTTCATGGTGTCAATGGGTTGAAACACTTATCAAATTTCATGAGACACTTAGTAAGGTGCATACAACACTTGACAAAGTGCATGCAACACTTAACAAGGTCCATACGACACTTTGTGAAACTTGCGACACTTGAGTGTGGAATTTTGATGTGCAACAGAGGGTTCAGAAAATAGTACCAAAACCATGTTTGATATATACAAGTGACTAGAATTGGATCAATAGTTTGTAAAAATGTATGTACACACTGATTGTGTATTAAGTTAACATACATAGAGACCAACTATAAGAGGGATAAGATCATATATGTTCCATTTCTTATCAATGCGTGATAAGACAACCTATGAAGTCAAAGATAAGTTAGAAACATTTTACAACAATATGGGAAGACAAATATAAGTTAGAACAGCATAAGTGAACTCATTTTCTAAACCTTTTTTTTTTCAGTCAATATGTAGGACCGCATTCTCCTCATTTAGTGTAAATTTTATATGCACTCGAAAGACACGTAGCATATAGACAATGCTTGGTTATTTTTGTAAGCATACTTCATATGGAAATTGTGTTATGACAGAAAGTACATGTTATAATATAGGTTTTCTAATGGTACATTGTATAGTGTTGTTGTTGAGGGTTCAGATAATAGTAGTGATACAATGTCTATATATGTATGGATTTTTCGATTGCATCTCACACAACCAATTGTGTCATCATTTATTAAATTTAGATGCACAGGAAGGAGAGTTTCATATGGCACATATGGGTTCGAATGGGGTCAAATATGCATTTGTTTCTATCAATGTGCCTTCAACCTATGTTCATGACATAATAGTTAATATATTGAACAATAGAATATATTTGCGTAAAACCAATTATGTATATGAAGTTTGTGGTTGGAGATATATATGTATACTTACAACAGTTGTGGAGCTAGTTAGTTTCTTCAGATCCTGCACTGTATCTATTCTCAATTATGTTATAAATGTTGATTGCATTGTGCAGAAGATATTCTCTCTTACATCTCTCTTCTTGGTTATATTTTTAAAGAGAATTTGAGGAAATTCCCCTTTTCGCAATTGATATTCCATTGAAGAATTTTTTTTGCATGTGTGTCAAACAATTGGAGTTGTAACATGGAATAGTATAATAGTTATGTAATATGATTGGGGACATATTAGCATGTGAAAGAAACAACAAAAAAAGGATATGCAAACTCGTACCATTTCCTTGTCATCATCAAAGTCACCATCCTTTATATCCAAAATGTGTAGCAACCTAGTTTTTTTTGCAAGTGTGATGGTAGCGCCAATTGTTCCAATTCAGTACATGTCTTTATTTTCTACAAATTGTATTATTGTTGTGTCTAGTATGAAATTGTATTATGTACAAGTTGTTGGAAATGTTTCTACAATACTTCAGTCATCAAGAGACATAATATGATCACAGTCACCATTATCGTATATATTTTTTGTTAATATTTTAAAGTTTGTAATGGATATGCCACTACTAGGTAAAATATTTTCCTCGTGTTTATAAACAAGGTGTGAAGGGATAGTTAATGTGAGTGTCACCATTCCCTTCTTTCATTTCATATCAGCACGCAAAATGCAATGTTCTCTATTTTCTTTGTCCAAATAGGTGTTGTATACAACCATTATGTCTCTGATGAATACTTTTCCAGTCCAACGATTGTTCTAGTCTTCTATCGATACTACTTTTGGAGATGTAATTATAGGTCTGTTGGAAATGTTTGAAAAAATTAAGTGATACAAAGGACACTTTGTATACATTTTTTTCATATCTTCACAATTTGAATGAGTTGTATTGGTTAGAGTTTCATATACATACCTTTTAAGTTCTACAAGTTGTAGTATGTCAGTTTCTTCACTTGTACTTGTTGATATTTCTTGTGAATTTGTAAAAGTGGTTGTATATGACAATAAACATATTTAACATGGCATATATAAATAAATAAGTGAGAATATTTATTTTCCAAATGAAATAGAAACATTATTTATGAATACTTGCACATGTGTCAGTTGTTGTTCTAATGTTTGTGATGATCGACTACTCATTCTTTCCTCACTTCTCCAAATTTTCCTAGTGTAAACATTTGTACATTGACTATATGAAAAACAATCATGTACAATGTATTTTATATGGATTTCACATCTTTGAAATTTACATTTTTTGTAGGCATAAAAAACCTTGAAACATTGGCGTAGACAACATAAATATAACATATTGTGATACTAAAACATGATAACATTTTTCAAGGGAGGCACAAACAACAATAAGTAGCTAGTGTCGGTAAACAATGTTGAAACAAGCATGTCAATTGTATGGTCTTCATAGTCATTATGGGCATACCTTTGGAACCTTTTTGTTGAGTTTCTTATCATGTGCCACTTATGACTTATTCCTCTTGTTCAGTTATTCTATTTGTGTCAATGTTGGCAATGCAAAGAATATAATGTACATGAAAACAAGTTATTATGTAAGAACAATATGCAATACCAATATAAAATAAATGAGATGCAAATTAATAGAGAAAAAAGAAAGCTAGAAGCATGTACCTTTCTATTTCATGCTCCATGTTTGTGTTTATTTTTCTTTCTTCTAAAAGTGTTGATGGTTGATAGTTGATTTGATATAATCTGCATTGGACAAAGTAGCCAAATGTGAAAATAAATTTCATTTAGATGAAATTCAAATATGTTATTTATTTTTCTTCATTTATGAGTTACATACAAACTATATGAACCTTTTTCCATCTATGACATAGTTTTCTAATCCATTGTAAAGAGAAGGGGGATTTGTATATATGTGAAAAATATATGCAAGTATGCTTTGACATATGGAAAATATCTGATTTTGTAATATGTTTTATATGTATTTCATAATTCAAGTAGAAGAAAAATTGTATTAGGGTCAGTCCAATATGTTTCTAACATAAAGAGTTTGGATTGTCCATCAAGCACATTTGATTGTATATGATCAACAAGCAGTTTTTGTACATGATTTAGCTTGTCCTATAGGATGTGGATATTGTAATTGCACATGTAGTTTTATAAATTTTTTGTTATGTCATTGCTTTGTAACATGTTAATAATGAAGTCCCCTAGAATGATAATGATTTCATTTGAATGTAAAGGGTGCAATGCTTTTGCAATGGTATTCATTATGATGGTCAAAGTTGCATGCGGCACGACATAGATATTCAATATTTCAATTTGTGATTCATGAAATA
>ML776999.1:1504094-1555592 GCA_009831015.1 Picea engelmannii
TATATATATATATATATATATATATATATATATATATATATATATATATATATATTATCATCACTCCATGTTTACTACAATTTGATATGCAATTGAAGTTTGGAAATTGTTCATTTTCCATGTGTAGTTCCCTGTATGTTTCTTGCAGGCACAAAATATCAAATTGCATTATGTCATAAGCATTGAGTATATCATTAATGTGTGCATTTAGACTATGCATTTTTAGTGAGAGAATTGAAATGGATGACTCTAACTGTATGTCCTAGTAATCATATTCTAGATTCCATTTTGCGCTACTTTGAAGGCTTTGCATCTCAATATTGACTTTGTTGACCTTGAAGTTATCCTTTGTAAGAGCATTTAGAAAATATAAGGATTGTATGTTTCTTACATGGGATAGAATTGCGTATACTAATCCATGTATTCATATCCTAGTAGGTTCAAATGCAACACTGTCAAGCGTTAAACCTTGTGATATAGGTATTGTACATGCACATGCAAGTTGAATTTGAAATTATTTTTGAATATTTAATCGACATGTATTTGTTATTATCAATATTGGTTTTTCTATTCACATTACAGGTGTCTAATCTCGGGGAATGTCCAAATTATATAGATAAGATATCTTGTTAGATTGCCAATGTCCAATATGCAGATCATGGAACTTAATCCATAAAACATCAACTTTATCTATCTTGGTATATTCTTTGATTATTCCATCTACTCCATTGACTAGGCCATCTTGTGAATCGTAATTGCATGCATATATTTCAACTAGCATGATTAATTTTAGGACAGACTGGAAAGGAAAATTAGATGTATGTTGATGGTATGGCATATTTCCATGGTTTGCTTCTTCTTGGTCAATTGTTAATGATAATTTTATTGCTAGGCATGAGTGATAACATGTACCTGTTATTCATTGTGAATTTTTTTTTTTTGTAAAATAGGTAAGGAAATGTTGGGTCATTTGGAGGAGGTCACATGCAACTTGTGTTTATATATGCCAATTCATCACTTGTTTGGTTGTATGTTCACATTTTGTTCAAAATTGCAATCAAATTTTCATTTGCCTGGTGCATTATAGTATGAAATTCAAATCATTTTATATTTTCTTTGTAGAATTCATGTGTTATTATTTGCATGTTCACTCTAGGTTGTTCAAAAAATATAGAATATTGTATGTTGTTCTTGGTAAATATCAACATTTCCAAAGTATTTGGTTTTCACATGTTTTATGTTTCGTAGTCGGTCATCGATGGAGTATAAGAATCGAATTCCAATTAAAATAGCTTCATATATGAAGACAAGTTGTAGTTCATCATAAATCTTTGATAAGGTTTCTAACATTTATTTGTTAAGTGGAAGAAAATGGGACTTGTGAAAAGGAATCAGCAATGCGGAGTGGATTGTTGTTCCACTTGTATTATATGCAACTTTACCTATGTATGGAAGTATGATTCCCTTTGGTTTCAAAGGGTCTCTTATAGTGCATGCACCATAGATTCGTATAAGAATTTGGAATAATACTTTCATTGTAAATGTCTTGCACATTCCTACCTCCCTTGTAAGGAACAAGTGCACATGCATGTATATGTCATTTTGTTTCTTTACTGCAATATCCTTGACAATTACTTGTTTCTCTCTATTTATTATCCTTCTAATTATGTAATATTCTTCAGTTTCCAGAATAAATGGATGATATATGACTTGAAAGACAAGATTGATAATTTTTTTCATTTTGGAGTCTCAAGGAAATTGCAAGTCTTATTGCAAAGCATACTCTTTGCAATGAGCTCTAGTTGTTTGGTGTTTTGCTACTATATCATCAATATTTGTAGGGTTATCTAGTTGCTCAAGTGCACCTTATAAATTTCCCCATGCTAGGTTGATGTTGTATGTAAATTTAGCCTCATTGGTTTGTATTGTACTCTCATAGAAAGTATATGCATCTTTCCATGTAGTCAAGTTATGTTTTAAAGTGTATTCACTTTGTTCGAATGGAACATATAGTAGTAGTTTCTCTCTACAAAAGTTTTCAGAGTCAATGTATTTGTTTTATTAGGAAAATCATATTACATATATTTTTTTTCTTTTTGATGTGTATACCATTTTTCTTATAATTAGATGCAAATTCTTCAATGAAGATATGCTTAGTAGCATGTGTACGCTTGACGTAATAATCAATAATAGGTGACACATCATGTCTTTTGAATTATCAAGTCCTTGTTTTAATAGGAATGGTGGCTTGAGCATCAATGTGCATTCATCTAGTGGATATGTGCTTATGAAGATACATTCTCTTGAGTTGGAACTCAATGGCAAGGAAAGTGCAATATGGACTACTTGTTGACATGACATTTTTTAAAGATTAAGCAATGTATTTCTAAGTGTACCTATCATTTGCATAGCATCGATTTAACATTATACATGTTCCTTGTGTATTCTTCTAAACGAAATTGTCATAGTTTTTTCAATTTTGGTCATGTACGGGCTACAGTAAGATGTTGTAGTATATGCATTGAGCAGATATTGTGCATCTGTATTCAAAATTCCATATATTTGGCATGCCCTTGGAAAAATTGTTGTTCAAAATATGTGAAGGTTTTCATTTTAGGAAGATTATTGGTTGCTTTAGTGTAGATTGTAGTACTTGGATGTACTCATTTTCTATTATCTTTAGTTACACTAAGTCCTCAAAGCTCATTAAGTCATCATAATTTGTTTTCTCTAGATATGTGAACAGGGAGTTTGATTTCGCAATAAGAGATTTGTCTACTAAACGAATTGGTTCAATGAATTTTGTTGTTTTCATTGGCAGCATAGGGAAGTTATATCTGCAATGAAAATTCTTTCTTTTTTTACATCTCCTTGTATAGTAATCTTATGCACTTTGGCAAGTTCTGAATCCAAATGATTTGTGTCACAAGTTATGTATTTGTCCAAAAACTTCTCAATTTGTGAGTTACTATCCTTTCCATATATTGGAGCATCTTCTATACACAATAGTCCATGTTCATGTTCACTTCCCCTATTTTGGAAATGTGTTACAAAGTAGTATTCTAATATTTTTCCAAAGAATGTGTTGTCATGAAATATCAATTGCTTTAAAGAATTGATTATATGTCTATATTAATGAGTGCAATATGTAACTATATTTTTTTATGAGGTAATCAATGTCATCATTTTCCAATGTTTTAGTTTGCTTTCTCTTTTTCTTGTTCCTAAAAAACGCAGTTAGCGTAGTCACTAATGGATTCCATCAATTATCTGCACTTGTAAATGTGACAAAAAAAGTTGGGGGGGGGGCAATTATTGAATAATTGTAAATATGGTTTTCTTGATTTGTTTCAAGTAGTGAGGAGAGATGCGAATGCTCTTGAAATCTACGTATCCAATATCAAATTTCAAGACTTTCTCTAACTTTTCTTTGTACTTGGCATATCTTGCTAATATCTTTCTTCCTCTTAGCTTTCCTTTTCTTATTCATATCCATATGCAGGAGAGAACATTCTCAATTATTATTCACATTGTTTTGAAAAACAAATTTGTTGTGTGATATGAGAAATCAATGCTTGCTTGCAACAATTCCCATTGCAATATTCTTTGGTAGCTAAATATTTTTGTAATGTCATTGTTTCATGGGTCTCTGTAGAATAGTGTTAGGAAGTTCATTTGTTCTACATATTTGTCCTTGAAAATACCAAGTGGACATTGCCCCTCAATAGGTGCAAGTTTGATGATCTTGTCTTGCAAGTCACGAATGCATTCTAACTTTTTGAATCCATGTATTAAGGTTTCAGTAAGTCTTTCACTATTTGATTCATCATCTGTATCACTTAACTATTAGTGTTTTCATTTTACATGGAATTGTCATTTTCTTGTTCAAGAACATCATTCCAGTACTCATTTATATAGATGTTTTCATCCTTGTACAGAGTTCTGGAACATAATTATTTTAACGCTCTCATGAAAATTTCTACACGTCTTTACCTGTTTGGTATGAATTATTGTATTGTAATTGCCTCTTCAATCTAACAATCATTTCCATTTTTTCATTCATGAATTGTGGAAATTCTTTCTACACAACATCTATATGGACAAGCATGTTGATGATTGATCCTGTCAAGCCCATTTGGGATCGTTTCAACCCCATGGTCTAATATGTGCAAATGAAATTTGTAGTGATACAATTTTTTCTTCAAGTTCTTAAATCGTACTCACAACTAATAGTAGTGTGCTACATATTATTTGGTCACGTGTTGCAAACTGTGGCACTTTTCCATTCTGAAGTGTTATTTTGCATGCAACACATATTTTTCTAGTGGAGAATGTTTTGTCATTTAATTTCAAGATCACATATTATTTTTCCAAGTCTTGTGTGAAATATTTAATGTTCTTTGCAAAACGCAATTCCTCACAAATTCCACATGTCATCTTAGGCGTATCTTCAATTTGTTCCATATAAATTTTCTTTGCATCTTTCTTTCTTATATGGGAATGTTGATCTTGATTTTATGAGAAGAACGAAATGACTACATATTATTAACAGGTGCTTAACACAAAATAACAGAGATACAATAAAACCGGTTTTCTATTCAATAACGAAATAAGATGAAACTGTTAAATGCAGCGGAAACAAGCTTGTTGGAATGGGGGCGGCTTATCTCTGAGAAGAGATGTGATAGCTACACTCATTCGCAAGAAGATGATTACAATGAGGCTCTAAAGGCATTTTTACAATAATCAGGAATGCCAAAAACCTTAGACATCCAAAAACCTAACCCTAGGAGATGCAGCGTCAAAAGTCATGTGGGCCCCGTTTGGGTAAGTCAGTACATCAACTTCCCGGGGTCATAACTTTTGCATACGATATTTGTTTTAGGCGTATGATAGCCCATTGGAAAGGTATCGTCGATGAAATTCATTTTATGCACAATATCAAAGGAATTTCTATATTGAAAACCTATGTTCCAAAAAAAAACATCGTTTAGAGCCTCAAAACATCTCCGAATGTCAAAACTGCTAAAAATAGTAAATTACCAAACTTGCCAGAAAATTGTTTTGAGCGAGTTGGAAAAGATGGGTGGCCACTGACATCCACCTGGATCAATCCTCCCTCCTTAGGAAGCAATGGTCTCCATTGCGTTGAGGTCCTCCATCAAATGAGGAAATTTCTACTGAATTTGGCCCCAGGTGAGTCACTTGCCTTGGTGCAGGAGCTGCCCTACTTTGACTACTCGATAAAGATGGACCCTTTGTTGTCGAGTTCCCTTTATCTGTGTGTCCACAATATGATCATCAGATTCCCATTGTATGCAGTTAGGGTTGAGCTATGTTGGTTTCAGTTGTTCTACTACTTATGAGGTGTCCAATAATGGTGGGAAATAAGGGTGAAGGAGATCCACATTGAACACTGGGTGCAAACCAAGGAAAGGAGGAATGTTGAGCTCAAAAGAATTATCCCCCACAGCTTTGGTGATGGTGTACGACCCATAACGGAGTGGGCAAAGCTTCCGATGGGGTCCTGTAAGGCATTCTTTCTGCAAGTGAAACCAAACTTTGTCTCCCACCTGAAACTTATGTAGCACCCTATGTTGATCATGGCGATGTTTGTACTTGTCATTGGACTTCTGTAGGATATCCTGAAACTGTTGGTGGATGTGCTAGATCCTCTCAATGAAACATGTGGCTTTGTCAGCTTCAATTGGAGCAAGAGATGAGTCGGTTGAGGCGACTGCAAGGGGAAGTGAAACATTTATGGGACCCAATGGTTGGAATCACAAACCCACCTGAAAGGGGTTGTGGTCGGTTGAGCTATGCAGGGCTCGGTTGTAGCTATGTTGGACATAGGGAAGGCTCTCATCCCATGTGCGATGGTGCTTTGAATTATACATGTGAAGGATATGCACAATCATTCGATTTATGACCTCGGTTTGTACATCTATCTGGGGGTGGAAGGTCGTGGATTTGGTGAGCTTCGTGTCCAACAGTGACTAGAGGCTCAACCAGAATGTGTTGAAAAATCGACTGTCCCGATCTGAGACAATGGTTTGTGGGATTCCAAAATGTACCCAGACTCATTCAAAAAAGAGCTTGGCAATGGAATATGCTATGATTCTCTTCTTGTAGGCAACCAGAATTGCCATCATAGAAAAGTGATCAACCACCACGAAAACAAAGTCATTTCCCCGTTTGGTGGATGGGAGGCCCGACATGTAGTCCATTGATATGGATTCCCATGGCCTGTTGGGAGTAGGAAGAGGGGTGTACAGGCCCTATTTCTCAGTGGTTGGTTTGGCAATAGTGCAAGAAGTGCAGGACCTGATATACTTGTTGAACTCTTGTCCAAGTTTCGACCAGTAGAAATGTTTTTGTAGCATCATGATTGTCTTTTCGACGTCGAGTGTCCTGCCACCCGACTGTAGTGGGATTCTCAGATCATCTTCACTCGCTTGCTTGGTGGAACACAGATATGTCCTAGACGACATAACAACCCAGTGATTCATCTTTAGTAAATTTCAAGATTAATGCATGGTGTGAATGCTTACAGTTGAGAACCTGTTTTAACTCAAAGTGTACCTCTGAAATTTTTAAGTAAAATAAGGATTTCTCATTAAATTTTGTATTGTTTAGCTCATTGTTTTGAGGTTTTTCCTATATTTCAATTTGTTCATATCTCATACTTTTGATTTTGCAAGAAAATGTGTTTTATCAGATGCGGGAAGAAGAAGAGAAAGAAAGTTCAGATTGAATCCCTAAATTTTGTATCAAATATACATGCATAATCGAAACTTGCAAAATTCATTAGAAACCCCAAATTTGTTCGATCCCCTGGATCAAAGGCTCAGATTGATTCGACATTTTTAATCAACAAATAAGAATTGGTGGATTTCTTCTGGATCTGGTTTTTATAAAGTCTCACTTAAATTTGTTCTGGATTCCAAATATCCAGATATCTAGACATTTCAGAAATCCTAGATATCCAAAAATCTGGGATATCTAATAAATCACATTTTATGAAACTCTGGATCCCAGACTATGAACCTTTTTGAAGACCAATTACAACATGCAACTAGTCCACTCAAGTTGTCAAACTAGCATCCAACGTGGAAAATATGTCAAATGTATGATGTGGCATCCAGGTTATTAGTTTTATTTCCAGATCATTTATTTAGTTGACGTGTCTTCCTATATGTCTTGTCATATGTGGCATCCGGATTCGGGAATTTGAAGAATGGTCTTATTAATTTTCTTCCGGATGTCAGATATTCGGAAATCTAGACATACAAAATTCTCTATAATTTGCATTTTCAAGAATCCTGGATCCCGGATGTGGAACCTTGAGTTGGAACCCAAGTTTACGTGTCTCAATCTGAGCCTACCATCCGTCCTAACAGTACTGGTAACCTACTCTCTCCTCGAATCTGACATGTCACTTGAATCTGACGTATCTTTCTACATGTCATCTGACCTCTCCAATCCTATGTGGAATCTCCAGAAATATGAAAGTTTCAATAAATAACTTATCTCAGAATCCCAGATCTCAAATGAGGAACTATGACCTTACGGATGTGGAAATTTGATTTCCCACTACCCTCTCACTACATGCCACTTGTATTTAGTCGATTAGAGTATTTTTTTATCGTGGTATTACGTTTCCACCTGACTCAACATCTGGATTTTCTCAACATCATCACACCTTGTCGGAAATAGTCTCTTATTATTTTATGTGGCATCCTCATGTTGTGATGACATGTCAATCCCACGTGGTATCTGGATCCTTCATTTGGATTTTTCATACTTATGAATATCTGGATATCTAGACATCTAGTGTTTTAAATAATATGCATTTTTCCAAATTTCATATTTCGGATGTACACATTATACACCAACTCATGTACACGTCATGTGCCACCTCACATTTGTTAGATCAATATACTTGTATGGATCCATGGATTGACCTGCATGGAATCTTTGTCTCAGTGACATGTCTTCCTACGTGTCTTGTCTTACGTGGCATCCAAATATTCGACATTTTCGATAATCTGCATTTTTCAGAAGTATAGATTTTTGGATCTCGGATTATGGTAGCTGTGACCAAAAGTAAACTACACTCGTCAACCGCACAGGGTTCCATGCTTTCTCCGACCACAGATAGGTTATGTTGGGAGACTTAAACTTTATAAATTCGTTGAAATCAAATTTCACGAAGCATGTAGGATTAATCCATAAACCTTAAAAATCGATGGTTCAAATTTCCTCCAAGACTCATTTAATGGTTGTTGAGTCTTATGTTCTTGCAAAGAAGAATTTGGATTTTCCAATGGTTGATCTGGAAAATAAGACTTCAAAATGAAAATTGGAGATAAGAAGGATGATTAAAAATATTGTTCCTGATATTTTGATATTATATTTTGCTTGATATTTGTTTATCTTCCTCTATGATTTATTTTTATATGTCACAATAATTATATATTGTTTATGGGTTTTGAGAGGAACGTTGATGGTTTAGTGATTTGCACCGTTGGTTACAAATGATGTGATAATTTTAGATAATGGAGTGTACAGACATGAATTTATGCATATCCAGTATCTAAGATTGATCTCTGCTAACTCTGCCATCCCAAATCGAAAGTTCCATCGAGATAATGTTTCTAATTTTGGAAGAGGTAGTTATGGAGACCGAAGTTGTAAATGGAAGAGATGGCATAGAGAAGAGGGATATAAATATAATTCTTTCATTTGTAATATAGGGGATTTTTCTCGAAGAAAAAAAACTTAGGAGAATGGTCAGAAGATGTATTTATTTGTGTGAAGAGCTTGAGAGATTCATTGTCTCATTTGTCTTAGTTTGTAAAATCTCTTATTTTTATGTTATCCTATTATACATAAAGCTATTCATATCCTAGGTATCTGAGTTTTTATTATTTCTTAAATAAAATTACAAATAACAATTTGGTATGACTACCACTGTTATAAATTGAGTTAAGAAATCGCATAAAGTGGTAGATTTCATAATGATACCGAAAGTACTATTGTGGCCTGTAGCTCTTTTGTAACTTTTTTATTTTTTCGCAGTATTTTGAAATATTCATTGTTGTTCATTCTTAAACATATATCTTGAAGTTTTTAAGATACATTTTGTTACTATTGAATTCCAATGGTTCGGTAGATTTTTCTCCATTTGTAAGGTATTGGAATTATTCATTTAGAATACCCATTTCTCCTCTATCTTTTTGTTATTTTATTTCTTTCATCCATTCACCTAAACTACTAAATTATCTAGTACACTGAAACAATTTCCTTGAGAGTTCATATTACAACTTATATCTCTTTTGATTTCCCTAAGTGATTGCCTTCATAGAAGTTGTTCAACATAAAGCTATGTTCTTTGAACAAAAATCAAAATCATTATTTTAAAATTTCAAATTGAGTTAAATATGGATGCCTTGGCATAGTTCCTGATCCAGTTGGCTATTGGTGGCCACCCACCTATTCCAATTGGCTCGTCTTGTCCGTTTTTAGTTCAACGTGTTCTTTTGTACTTCTTTGTAATTGTGGGTTCTACACTTCTGGGGTTGTTTGAAGCCCTACACATATTCTAGGTGGATATTGGTGGCCTCTCCCCTAATCCAACTGACTTATTTTGTATGTTTTCATGTCAGCACATCGTGTTATACTTTCAAGGTCGTTTTGGAGGCCTAAAAAGTGTTTTTTTGGGTCACCACAGTCAAATTGTAAACTGAGTCAGAGTTTGACAGTGGAATGTGTATTTCTATGAAAGACCTTTCCAACGGGCTATCACGCACCTAAAACAGAGGTTGTATGCAAAAGTTACGACCCCAAGAAGTTGAGGTACCAACTTACCCATAGGGGCCCACATGACTTTTGACGTTTCACCTCCTAGGGTTAGGTTTTTGGATTTCTATGGTTTTGGAATTCATGAGTAATATAAAAACGACCTCTAAAGCCTCATTGTAATTCATTATTCTCAGACGGATGCACGTAGCAGCCACATCTCTTCCCAGAGATAGCTACCACCATTCGAGCAAGTGTTTCAGTTCTGCAGTTTTACAGTTTCATCTTATTTCATTATTCAATAGAATATATTGTTCATTGGATATATGTTTTATTCTTCATATCTCCGTGTTTATTATATTTAGTATGTTAATCAGTTCGTTCCGCTCCTAAATACGGATCAATGGTATCAAAGCAATCTGCTCTTCATTTATTTTTCTTCGTGAATGTCGCCAACAAGATCTAGGTACAAGAAGTTGGGACTTGAACCAATCGATCCATTGCAATATCGGTCATGCCAAGCCCAACAACAACCCATGGGGGACGAAAAATAAATATGCTAGAGTAGGAGATCCTATTAAAATGTTTCTCGAGGAAGCCCTCACATGACAAAGGAACGAAATGATGGACAAATTTGCGCAGATCCTTCGACGAATGGCACACGAGAAGCATCTTCATCAAGCGGCCATGCAACCCCCTTCAAGGTATGGGTAAATTTTGATATTCCATTATTTGAAGGACTAGTAGATGAGGATGTTGTAGATAAATGGTTGAATCTGCTCGAAGGGTATTTTTCGGTCCACAATTTTTTCGATAGGGAAAAGATCACTTTTTCACTCCTCAAGATCATTCCCCATGTTAAAAATTGGTGGGATACTTACTCTGAGCAAAGGCTGTAGAGGAATCTACAATGCTTTTGCTAGCCCCTACATGGGATTCTTTTTAAGACGTCATTAAAGAACAATATTACCCTATTCGAAGCTACGAGGACCAGTACACCAGATGGACCACCCTACGTCAAGAAAGGGACTAGACGGTACCAGATTTCACCAATATTTTCCATACCCTGTGCACCAAATTGGGTATCAAATACTCTGAGTGTCATCCAGTGCTCAAATATAGTGGTTTTTTTCATAGATACATTCAAACACAAATGGATTTTCTGGACATCACTTCATTGGGCACGACTTATAGATACGCTATCAAGATCGAGCAAAAATTTAAGAAGAAAAGGTGAGAGTTTGAATCTGCAAACCCCTCACAGCCGAAGCAGGGAAAAGATGACTCCAACCCACACAACAAGGAACCAAGTCGAGATGGTCGCCCTTAGGACAACCAGTCCAAGATGCACCATAAGAAGGGCAATGATAAGATGAAAAAGGACACGAGAAAATGGTGTGAGTACCATAAAATCGCTTGGCACAACACCGAAGAATGTCACTCCAAGAAGTCACCCATGGTCGAACTAAATTTTTCTGAATCAAAGGTTGATTTTGATTCTGAATCAAATCCTGAAGGAGGGAAGTGGATTATCGATGTTGAACCCAGTGCCAATGTCATTACAACCAAATCTCGGCCAAGTGAACTAGAAGAACCAAAGGAAGGGGAGTGCCTCTATCACTCGTAGATGTGGGTAAAGGGGGCTCTGCTTCACTTCATTGTTGATAGTGGTAGTCATAAGAACCTGATTTCATCAGAGGTCATCAAGAGGATGGACCTACCAACGAAACCGCACCCGCAACCCTACACCATCGGTTGGCTTCACCAAGGAAGATATCTTTGTGTCGGCCAACAATATTGTCCACCCTACGGCATCAAGCCTTTCAAAGATGAGCTACTGTGATATTTCTCCCCTTGATGTTTGTGATGTTCTTTTAGGACAACCATATTTGTGGAAGCGTCATGTTGTGTATGAGTCTAGACCTAGCAGTGTTATTATTACTTTGGGTAGACAATTGTACAGGATACCAGAGGTAGCGCCACCTACTGCTATTTCTTTAATCTCTACTAAGAAATGCATAAGGTCATTTCACAGACCAATAATTTCGTCTTCTTTGTGATCCATTCTCACAATAAGTAGAAGGTCGCCACCACATCTGTGGCCTCTACACAGAGCCTCTCTTTGCAGCAGAAGAAAGTGGACAGGATCATGGAAGAATACAAAGACATATTCTCCTCACCTACAGGGGTACTAAAACACTGCCAAGTCAAGCATCCAAATGATCTGACCCCCAGCACACCTCTACCTAATGGACCAGTCTATTGATGCCTGTTGATGGAAAATGACGAAATCAGGCGTCAGATCCAAGAGCTTCTTCAAAAGGGGCACATCATACTTATCTCCTCCCCTTGAAGAAGCCCGATTGTACTAGTGCAGAAGAAGGATGGGACTTGGCGACTCTGCATTGATTACAGATCCTTAAACAAAATCATAGTCAGGAACCGATACCCCATTCCCAGGATCGATGACCTTCTTAAACAGTTCAAGTGGGGAAATTTATTCATCAAGATTGACCTAAAGTCTGGCTACCACCAAGTTCCCATCAAACCAACTGATGTATGGAAGACAACCTTCAAATCTAAAGAAGGTCTCTTCAAATGGTTAGTCATTCCCTATGGCTTAAACAATGCACCAGCCACTTTCATGAGGTTGATGGATGATGTATTGAGACCCTTCACCAACTCCTTTTTGGTGGTATATTTGGATGACATCCCCATCTTCAGCAGAATGTGGGAGGAGCACATGCGACATATTCAACAGGTTTTGAGCACTCTACAGCAACACAAGCTATATGCCAACTTGGAAAAATGCTCTTTTGACATGAACAAGTTCCAATACTTGGGCTACATTGTTGATGAGCATGGGGTACATGTTGATCCAGCTAATATCCAATTCATTCGTGACTGGCCAGCCTCGACCACATTGACCGAGCTTCGGAGCTTCTCGGGACTAGCCAACCTCTACTGAAGGTTCGTGTTTGGATTCTCCCATATTGCATGGGCTCTCAGCCAGGTGACCAAGGGTGGTGGCAGGGCCAAGTTTGTGTGGGGTAAGGAACAACAATGAGCATTTGATGATCTGAAGCATCACTTGTTCTCATATCTAGTACTCTCCTTTCTCGATATTCAACAACCATTCGAGATTGAGACTGATGCATCTGATTATTCTATGGGAGAAGTTCTCACTCAACATGATCATCTGGTAGCATGCCATAGTGAGACACTCTCAAAACTGTCCAGAAATACCCCACCTATGACAAGGAAATGTATTCCATTGTACAAGCCTAGCGTCAATGGAAACATTACATTATGTGAAAGGAAACAATCATACACATTGATCACAAGCCTCTGTATTTCATACAGACACATGGGAAATTGCAAAACGACTGCCATCAAAAGTGGTCCACCTACCTGCAGTAGTTCCATATCAACATCAAGTATAAGACAGGTATCTAAAATCGTGATGTTGAATGCCTTAGTCAACCTCATGTGGATGCACTCACCACTATGCTCCATTCTTATGGACATGAAGCATCTGAGTGGCCCCAACTTTATCAACAAGATCTGGACTTTGCCACCACCTATCAGCTCTTGGGTATAGGCGCGAATGTCATAGATTTTCACATTCAGGATGGACTATTATGCCACCTAGTCCATCTCTGTGTTCCTACAAGTGAGCATGCAGAGCTTATTTGGGAAGCCCACGAAATTCGAATGGCACGACATTTTTGGCATGGAGAAAATTGTGATCGTTCTTCAGAAACATTTTTATTGGCCAAATATTCGACAGGATGTTAGCAAGTATATCGAATACTGCACTATATGTTCCATTGCCAAGCCAACCATCAAGAATCAACGCTTACACACCCCTCTTCCTACTCCCGAGAATCCTTGGGAATCCATCTCAATGAATTACATGTCTGGCCTTCCATCCACCAAGCAAGGAAATGACTGTGTATTTTTTTTCGTTGATCGGTTTTCGAACATGGCCATCCTCACAGCCTGCAAGAATAATATCACAGCGATAGATACTACCAAGATCTTCCTCGAATGAGTGTGGGTCCACTTTGGGATTGTTGTCGCACAATTTGTAATTTGATAAAAGGAAAGGTAAAAGGAAAAACAATTAGCGTAACTTGAGGTTATCCTATCATTGTCACCTCAATAAGATTCCTCCCTCTCTTTAGGGTTGTAGGCCTAGGGGAGACGTCCCTGGTGACTTGGCGGTTTGAGAAGGAAAATTCAAGAAGGCTATTAAAAGTTCCCCTCTCACAACTCACCATTGATAAGAAAGTTTCGTGTTTATAACCAATGAAGTAATAATATATCAATATGTACCTGTCGGGAACAAAGCAACAAGAAACTATATATATTTCAAGTACAACTTGTTGGTTAACACTTCATAAAACCATAGACTTTCTCAATAAAAGCAATTAGCTAATAATGATGACGTAAACAAAAAATTATAACAACAATATTTATGAGGCAATACTTCACAATAAGTGCCTTGAAACAACTTCAAAATGACTAAAAATAATCAACCATTAACATCATAATACTAACATTTATTAGAAGCAAACAAGGCAATGCATTAATCAACCTTTTCAATTTCTTTTAGAAGCTTTTAATGCTGCAATGTATGGTTGTATCTTACTTTAGTAACAACAACAATAATGTAACTATGTTAGGCTATTCTAGTGTTAGAAGTAGTTAGTGAAAAGCTTAGAGTGTAGGTTTTGATGTTTTTTTTTATCAATCACTCAATAAGGATTCTTAGACTAGTGCTTTTAGGGAAAATGGAGTCAATTATATGGCATAAAATGTTGAAGGAAAATGATGATAGTAGGAGAGTCAAAGACAAGAGATATAAATAGTTGGAGTGTTGGTAACTCAGGGCTCCAACTATCAAACCCTATGGGAAACTAGCTACTAAGGTGTAGGTAACCCTAGGCCTTAGTATATTTTCCTCCCTCTTTAACTCAATGATGAAGAAAAACGACTAAGATGAAGCAATAAAAACTAGGGTGTTGCAATGTCAAGGCCCTAGAAAATGATTCAAGAAAATTGGCCTCTTCACACGATCTAGTAGGTGAAGTCTTTTAAAGCTAGGACAATAACATGTACTAGTCTTCCTAGGGTTCAAACAAGCAATTTCACAATATTAATGTAAATTCAAGATAAACATGACTATAACTATGCAATTAAGAAGAATTGCAGAAATTTCACTTACATACATCAAGAATCATCAAGCAAAACCCTAGCTGAACACTTCCACCTAGAAACTTGCCAAAATACTCCAAAATTTTGCCTTCCTCAACAAGTGTGCCTAAAATTTCAGCCAAGTAACCCTAGATAGGGCAAATATTTTAGTCCTCACAAGTGTGAGTGAAAGATGATGAATAATACAAGGGCTAAAACCCTTATTTATACAATATCAATGACCAGAATTAGGTCAAAAAGGCCAACATGGCATGTTACATGTAATATCCAATTTTTACATTAAATTTCATAATAAAACCCTAAATCAAGTTGTAACGATGATGTCATGCCCTTTTAGGGTGATGTTGGGCTTTCTCAGGGAAACGTTGGCCTCGAGGAGAAAAACATTAGGCCTCATTGGGACTCTGGATCCTACCACACATGCCACTTGGCACACAACTGACTCCAAAGTGTCCAAAACGTTGGGTGACGTCATGGGTCACATGCTTAACGTCATGGGCCTTCCAAGGCCTACATCATGATCAAAAGGGAAATAACCCCATGGGTCCAAGCCTACCAGGATGTCCCTGGTGGAACATCCCTCTCTCTCTATGGGGAAAACCCCTAATCTATCTTTGCCTCTGGCTGGGGTCTCAGCATCCATCTAGTGGGATTTTATCCCTATGGAGGTATGAACTAATCATATCCCCATACGTACCTGTCCATCAGGTGTGGCCCTGCAACATCAACAAGTACACCCTCCATGGGCTTATCAGTCACGAGGATCTTAGCAATGTCAATCACATCTAAATATCAAGTTATTTAAACATGTGCATGAAACCCCCTTTCCTAGAAAAGTTCTCAAATACTTTATGCTATTCTACAAGCCAGGTTTGTAGGGAATGATAGGATTTCCTATTGGGCTAGTGCTCATTGGATGTGTGATGTTTCCAGGTGAAGTCAAATCTAGGCCATGTAAGTGGATGAGGTTGTAAGGGATGTATGGGAAATGGGTGCAGTGATAACAGGGAAATGTATGGATTACCTATGGGTGTCTTTGAAGAGGGTGAGTTGCACCTTGTCATGGATGGAAATGTTTCCAAGACCATTCACACCTTTATCTTTTATTATTATTTTCTTTTTATTTCAAGAGACTAGTTAGGGGACACTGCCCTGATGTGGTGACCAATGGTGACAATGTTACCCACAAGAATTTCACGGAAATGAGAAGGTTGGCTCATGATGAGACCCCCTTTCTCTTGGATATTCCACCAAGAGCCACTACTGTGGCATGGTGACCAGCTGAATGTTAATTCCATACCACTACATGCCCATGGACATAATAGGTTTGCACGTGATGAGACCCCCTATCCTCCAACTAGGTCTTGATTTATTATTTTTACGGGTCCCTCTCTTTCTTGCTGAGAAGCCTTTTATTTATTTCTCAGGGATCCCTGGGTGAAGCATCTAAAGGTTTCATTCTTTTTTATTTTATCTTTTTCCAACTACTTTTACCCTCTGGGCCTTTAGCCCCTTCTTCCCACAAGGTAAGGTACAACCCTTTGCTAGTTTGGCCAACCCAATGCCTAGACCAATGTATGGGATGGATGAGCGGGAAAAGGATGAAAAGTGGTAAGTATGGTGGGAACAAATGACGACCTTTCATGAATCCCCCTAGTGGAAAATCAAACCCTATGGGAACTAGCTTACTAGGGCATCCTGTCATTCCCCCCAGGTTTGGTCAAGTGGAAATACATAAGGTCCAAGCACACGTTATAAGTAAAAAGAATTAAATTCACATATTAAAATGTTTTGAGAATCAAAGTGACACATACCATGATACTCAGACTCATTACCTCATGGAGCAAGACCCATTTCTACTGCCAGGACCAGGCCGATGTGATGGATATTACTACTGTTGACAAAGTGGAGGCGTTGAAGAAGAAAAGCATGGGCCCTCCAAGGCCATTCTCAAGTTGATATGGCTCTTGGTACTCCATGTCTAGGACCTGTGGGCCTGGAGACATAATCTCCTTAGTTATCCCTAGGCTAGGGGATAACATTTGTCTCCAACTCGGGGACATGTGCTCACCGTAGAGCCCATGAGAACCTCAGCATCTCTGGCATAACCTGTGACCTAATTCATCTCAACATAAGACTATTAGTAATCATTTGGGGTGGTGATATCACCCCGATCTCATATATATAGTACAAAAAATGAAAGCAAGCATATATACAAATGGAAATACAAATTATTCTAGTATGAAATGAAAATGGTATATACGATGAATGCAAATGCCTACCTACTTAACTTCACTTACCTGTCATGTTGTTGGTGGGTGGTAACGCTTGATGTGTATACCGTTCACTGGTAACTTCAAATCCTCTCCTTACATGGTCCTTAGATTGAAAGAGTTTGTTCCTGCAGGACTCATGATATTGTAGGGACCTACCCATAATCCATCCAACTTATTGTGCATAATTGCTTTCTCCCTTCTATTATCCCATAAAAAAACTAGATATCCTTTGGCGAAATCTCTCTCCTTTGTCTTGCAAAAAAGGTGTTCTTGATATTTTCTTGGTTTCTTTCCATTTGGCTTAGGGAGGTCCTTCTAGATTCATCCAACTCTATTAACTAGTTAATTCTCCCTTGGATTTCTTTTCCATCGGTAGTATACTACTGAGAAAAACGGAGGATGGAGATTTGGAGGTTTACAGGAAGTTTGGATTCTGACCCATACACTAGCTCAAAAGGGGTCCTTCCTGTTTATGTCTTTATTGTTATTCGATCTACCCACAAGGCATATTTAAGTTTTCTATCCCAAGATCTCTTGTTTTCCCCCACAACATTCTTGATGATGTTCATAAGGTTCTTATTTCTCGACTCTGTGAATATGTTTCCCTATGGATAATAATTGGAGGAGTGATATAGAATAATGTCGTACTTGAAAAAGAATTCTACTAATGCATGAGAATTCAAAGCCTTGGCATTGTAGGTGGTAATATTGGATAGGACACCAAACCTAGTTATGATTCTTTCCTCCAAAAATTTCATGACTACCTCCTCAGTGGCCTTATTTGTGGGTATGGACTCTACCCACTTGGTAAAATAGTCTGTGGTTGTTAAAATCCACTGGTAGCCATTACTTGAATTATCTTTAGATTCCCCAATAAAGTCCAACCCCCACTGTTGAAAAGGAGCTTCTATCACTACAGATTTTAAAGGCGGAGCCGGGAGTTTTGGTTTACCAGTAAAGTATTGGCAAGGCTGGAAAGATCGGACATATTGGTGAGTATCGGAAAATAATGTTGGCCAATAGTATCTGGCTCTTAGGATTTTTTGGGAAGTAGTACAGGCTACAAAATGTCCACCAAAAAATAAAGAATGTAATTCCTTCAATATTTTATCAGCTTCTTCTTGATTGACACATCTAAAGAGAACTCCATCAGGATCTTTCCAACCAAGGCCATTCTTGGTTAGATAGTATTTCATAGCCTTAAGCCTCAAAGCCCTTCTTTTGTAGTCTACTAGGTGATCTGGGCACGATAAATTCTTAAGGTAGTATATTATATCAGAGTACCATTCATCATGTTCCAATTCACTGACAACCACATTTATTTGTTCACTTTCTCCCATTTGTATGGCCTCTTGGTTGCTCTCAGTCAACATCTGGTCCATACCTTGTCCCTTTATAATCTTGGTGGGTTTTATCTCTAGGTCATACTCTTGGATTTTGGACACCCACTTTCCCCTGGTACCCATACAATCTTGTTGTGATAAGACATCATTTACCATCGGGTAAGGGACATAAGCCTTAATTTTGTTATAACCCACATAGTTTCTAAAGTTCTTAAGGGATTTCACTAAGGCGTAATCTTGTTTCTAGATATTGGAATAATTCAGGTATGAATCCCTAAGGACTTTTCTCATGAATACGATAGGGTTTTCATAGTCCTTGGCATCTTTTTGCAACAAGACACATGCAATGGTTCCCTGGGAGGCAAAAGAGAAGATTATGAAATCTCATGAATAGTCAGGGTTGATCAAGACTGGGGCTTGGGAGATATAATCCTTTATGTCTTCAAAATATTTAATGGATTTATCATCCCATTTAAATACCATATCCTTCTTAAGTAAGGCACTCATGGGTTTTATCCTTTCGGCAAAGTTTGGAACAAATATTTGAATGAAATTGTTTTTCCCAAAAATGGATTGTAGGGACTTCTTGTTGGATGGGGGATGTACATTTTTAATAGATTGGACCCTCTCAGGGTCTATAGAAATTCCCCCTTTCGATGCTGTGTCCCAAAAGATTCCCTTTGTCTATCTCGAAAACAGATTTCTTAGGGTTCAAGGAGATTCCATAATTTCTACATCGCTCAAAAACAATTATAAGGTGTGATACACGGTCTCTCCTCTCTTTTGACATGACTGTGAGATCATCTTGGTAAATTTCTATGATTTTTTGGATAAGATCCCTAAAGGAAAAATCCATCTCTCTTTGAAAGGGAGCACCAGCATTCATAAGGCCAAACAGAATTCTCAAATACATAAATGTTCCTCATGGTGTGGTAAATGTCGTTTTAAGTTGATATTGTCTTTTGATAAAGACTTGTTTGTATCCAGAGAATCCATCCAACATGGAAATCATCCCTACCCCTGTAACCCTTTGTTAAAAATGTTCCATATTTGGGAGGAGGTAGTTGTCTTTCAAGGATAGTTGGTTAAGGTTTCAAAAATCTACACATAAGCGGATATCACCACTTTTCTTTCAGACAACTACCAAATTTGACATCCATGACGAGTATCTGATGGGAGCTATGATGCCAACATCGACCATCTTTTGGATTTCCTTTTGTATCTAGTTTGCCAATTTTGGGTTGATATGTCTCAGTTTTTGTTGGAAATATTTTGATCCTTTTGTCAAAGGTATAGCATGTTGGATAACATCAACCCTATAAGCCTTTAGTTCATCATAATTCCAAGTGAAAGAATCCTTGAATTCTCTTATGAGGTCTATAATTTCTATCCTTTCCTTTTCAGTAGTTCCTTTCTCTATTTTGACCATCCTTGGATCCATCTTCATGCCAATGTTGAATTCTAGGGCTTCATCTATATGTTTGTTGGGCTTCTTTCCCTTGCAAACATCATGTCTATCAAAGGGGTTTTCTAAAGGGACACATACTTTTGGCAAGATGTTATTTTGTAGGTTGACCACATCTAGGTTCATGAATCAGCCAAGAAGTTTACTTGTGAATCGATGAATTCTCTGGTATTTTCCATGAATCTAATGATCTGGTAATCATCTTCAAAAACTTGACAATGTTCCAAATTGTCAGGGATTGAAGGTCTAAACAAGACTTGCATCTTGCATAGGTTTTGGAGTGGGCCATCACAAGGTTGAAGGGTGGAAGCGGAAACAATCAAGGAATCTTCCACATAGTTTTCTTCTCGGGGATAAGCTTTGATTGTCACCATTTAAAAATATTTTGCAATGGATCGTGCAAAGTCACGGTACTTTTTTAGTCTCTCATTCTTAGCAGCGAAGTCTAGTAACACTTGTGATACTATCAGGTCTGAGTCCCCTATCACTCTTAGGTGTGTGACACCTTTATTGATTTCCAAATTGAGACCTAGGATCAAAGATTCGTATTCAGAAACATTGTTTGTACAGTGATATTCAATTCTATAGGAATAATAGAAGGTCTCCTTGGATGGGGTTGTCAAGACAATACCCACGCCTAAGCCAAAACTCGAATGGGCTCCATCAAAATCTAAAGTCCACATGCCCTCAGGTGTCTTGGTAGTCTTACCTTTTGAACCTGCCTCTTGGATAAAACAATTCTCAATGTCATTATAAACACATAGGAGTTGATCATCTGGTTCACCAAGGGCCTCAATTAGGCATCCGGTAATGGGTTCTTTGTGAAGGGTAAACAATCCTCCTTCAGGGTGAGGTATGATATATTCGGACCCTTGGTTCTAGAAACCTCTATTTAATTTCTCTACAAGGTCCTTACGAAGTATGATCCCCTAATTGCTTAGAGCATCTATCACCAATACATCAATAGTAAAAGGATCATCGGGGAAAGCATGGAAAGCAACACTTAGATCCTTAATAATTCCCTTTGTAAAGTCTTCTTGTGTGTTTGGCTGTGATATTATTAGACCTAATTGGTGCATGACTCTCTTGTCATAATATTAGTAGGAGCATCCAGGTCAAAAACACAATTATGGAGGAGGGAGTCATTCACTTGGAGGGTGACATAAAAAGGTGTAGTTTCCCCATACTTTAGTCCACTTCTTCCTACGTGGTACCAAAAAGGATATTCTTCTTCAAGAATGTCATCCTCATAAATTTATGGTAAGGAATATTCAATCTCTTCATCCTCGTGCACTCCAAACATGTCTTGAGTGGATTATGTGTCCTCGGGAGATTCATTTTGTTGAGAAAATAAGGAAGAATATTCCATGTTTGTGAAGCATGTGCTCCATTTTCTAGGGTAAGCACTATATTCCACCTCAAGGATATCTCGGAGGTCATGCTCTAGTTCTATCATACTCTCATCATTCAATTCCCATAAGTCATTGTAGTTCAAGAGGTTAATATGATGGATGGAATCATTGAATCTAAGGTTTTCCTCAATCTGGTAAGCAACCTCTCGTGCTTCTTCCAAGTTTGAGAGTAGTCGATGTTTGAGGGTGGATTGCAAGGTTCCCTATAAGGATTTTAAGCAACGGTGAAGAATAGAACATTTCAGGTGAAAGTTGGGTTGCATATTTCTAAGGAGAAAATTGAACCTATCATTGAAATCCCTTATGCTTTCATTGGTTCCTTTGAAAATTTCAAGGTATTGAGAGTAAAATAAGTCTATAATTTATTCTTTACACCACATATTTTTAACATCTCATTCCAGGTCCTCGGGGGTTTTGAATCTCCCACTTCGCTGAGTGTTAATACACTTTCTGGCAGTTCCAATGAGTGATCTTGCAAAGAGACTCATAAAGACATCAGGGTGTTCCTGTCCAAATTGGTGAAACTCAAACCCTTCACAAAACTTGGTCCAATGTGAGTTACCATAGGATTCCCCCTCTCCTGAAAACCTAGGCATCTAAGAGTCAACCTTATTGGGTAGATCATGTAATCCCCCTTGGTTGTTAGCTAAGTCCAAAGAGCCAAAGAGTGCTTTGTGAGACCATTTAGGAGGACTTACAGTGGTAATAGGATTTCCAGGGTAATAAGGATTACAGTAGTAGAAGGGAGTGTGTACTGACATCCACTACGGGTCATCATTTGTGAATTCGCAAGATAATTTTCTATAAATTATCAAACGAATAAGGGAATCACTCTTAGTGGATTCGCCAGGTAATCTTGTAAGAAAAATTATTTTGATAAAGGCTTACCGAAAAAGTGTCATTTGAGGAAAATTGACTCAGTGTTCCTCGGAAATGGCACCAAAATTTTATTGCACAATTTGTACTTTGATAAAATGAAAGGTAAAAGGAAAGAAAATTGGCGTAACTTGAGGTTATCATATCACTTTCACCTCAATAGGATTCCTCTCTCTCTTTAGGGTTGTAGGCCCAAGGGAGACATCCCCGATGACCTGGGGGTTTGAGAAGGCAAAGTCAAGAAGGATATTAAAAGGTCCCCTCTCACAAGTCACCAATGATCAGAAAGTCCCTAGTTTATAACCAATGAAGTGACAATATATCAATATGTACCTTCCCAGAACAAAGAAACAAGAAATTATATATATTGCAAGTACAACTTGCTAGTTAGCACTTCATAAAACCACAGGCTTTCTCAATAAAATAAATTGGTTGATAATGATGAGGTAAACATAAAATTATAGCAACAATATTTATGAGGAAATACTTCACAATAAGTTCCTTGAAACAACTTCAAAATGACTGAAAATTATCAACCATTAACATCATAATACTAGCATTTATTAGAAGCAAACAAGGAAATGCATTAATCAACCTTTTCAATTTCTTTTAGAAGCTTTTAATGTTGCAATGTATGGTTTTATATTACTTTAGTAACAACAACAATAATGTTAGTAGGTTAGGATATTCTAGTGTTAGAATTAGTTAGTGAAAATCTTAGAGTGTAGGTTTTGATGGTTGTTTTGATCAATCACTCAATAAGGAGTCTTAGACTAGTGATTTTAGGGAAAATGGAGTCAATGATATGGAAACAAATAATGAAGGAAAATGATGATAGTAGGAGAGTCAAAGACAAGAGATATAAATAGTTGGAGTGTTTGTAACCTAGGGATCCAACTATCAAACCCTAGGGGAAACTAGCTACTAAGGTGTAGGTAACCTTAGGCCTTAGTATACTTTCCTCCCTCTTTAACTCAATGATGAAGAAAAATGGCTAAGATGAAGAAATAAAAACTAGGGTCTTGAAATGGCAAGGCCCTAGCAAATGCTTCAAGAAAATCATCCTCTTGACAATATCTAGTAGGTGAAGGCTTTTAAATCTAGGACAATAACATGTGCTAATCTTCCTAGGGTTTAAACAAGCAATTTCACAATCTTAATGTAAATGCAATATAAACATGATTATAAACATTCAATTAAGAATAATTTCAGAAATTTCACTTACATACATAAAGAATCATCAAGAAAAACCCTAGTTGAACACTTCCACCAAGAAACTTGCCAAAATACTCCAAAATTTAGCCTTCCTCAACAAGTGTGCCTAACATTTCAGCCAAGTAACCCTAGATAGGGTGAAAATTTCAATCCTCACAAGTGTGAGTGAAAGAGATGAATAATACAAGGGCTAAAACCCTTATTTATACAATATCAATGACCAGAATTAGGTCAAAAAGGTCGACATGGCCTGTTACATGTAATATCCAGTTTTTACATTAAATGCCATAATAAAACCCTAAATCAAGATATAAAGATGACTTCATTCCCTTTCAGGGTGACATTAGGCCTTCTCATGGCAACATTGGCCTCTAAGAGCAAAATGTTAGGCGTTCTCAGGGAAACGTTGGCTTCCAGGAGCAAAACATTAGGCCTCCTTGGGCCTCTGCATCCTACCACACGTGCCACTTGGCACACAACTACCTCCAAAGTGTCCAAAATGTTGGGTGACATCATGGGTCACATGGGTGACATCATGGGTCACATGGGTGTCGTCGTGGTCCTTCCAAGGCCTACATCATGGTGAAAATGGAAAGACCCCCCTGGGTCAAGGCCTGCCATCTTGTCCCTGGTGGAATGTCCCTCTCTCTCTCTGGTGCAAACCCAAGATCTATCTCTACCCCTGGCTTGGGTCTCAGAGGTCTGAACTAATCATCTCCCCATATGTACCTTTCCATCGAGTGTGTCCCTACAACGTCAACAAGTGATCCCTCTATGGGCTCATAAGTCACATGGATCATAGAAATGTCAATCACATCTAATCATCAAGTTATTTAAACATGTGCATTAAACCCCCTTTCCCGGACAAGTGCTCAAAGACGTTATGCTATTCTAAAATCCATATTTGGAGGGAACAATAGGATTTCCTATTGGGTTAGTTCTCATTGTATGTGATTTGTTTCCGGGTGAATTCAAATCTAGGCCATGTAAGTGGATGAGGTGGTAAGGGATGTATGGGCAATGGTTGTAGTGATAAACAAGGAAATGTATGGCTTACCTATGGGTTCCTTTGAAGAGGGTGTGTTGCACCTTGTCATGGATGCAAATGTTTCCAATCCCATTCATTCCTTTTATCTTTTATTCTTATTTTCTTTTTCTTTCGAGAGACTAGTTAGGGGACACTTACCTGGCGTGGTGACCAATGGTGACAATGTTACCCACAAGCATTTCACGGAAATGAGAAGGTTGATTCGTGATGAGACCCCCTTTCTCTTGGATATGCCACCAGGAGCCACTACGTTGGCACGGTGACCAGTTGAATGGTAGTGTCATACTTCCCATGGACCTAATAGGTTTTCTCATGATGAGACCCCCTATCCTCCAACTAGGTCTTGATTTATTATTTTTACACGCCCCTCTGTTTCTTGCTGAGAAGCCTTTTATTGCTTTCTTGGGGATCTCTGCGAGAAGCATCTAAAGGTTTCATTCTTTTGGATTTTATCTTTTTCCAGCTACTTTTACCCTCTGGGCCTTTAGCCCCTTCTTCCCACAAAGTAAGGTACAACCCTTTGCTATTTTTGCCAACCCAATGCTCGGACCAGTATATGGGATGGATGAGAAGGAAAAATATAAAAAGTGGTAAGTATGGTGGGAACATACGATGACCTTTCATGAATCCCCCCAGTGGAAACTCAAACCCTATGGGAACCAACTTACTAGGTCATCTTGTCATTCCCCCCAGGTTTGGTCAATTGGAAAGGCATAAGGTTGAAGCACATGTTAGAAGTAAAAGGAATTATATGCACATATTTAAATGTTTTGAGAATCAGAGTGACACATACCATGATACCCGGACTCATTACCTCATGGAGAAAAACCCATTTATGTTGCTAGGACTAGGCCGATGTGATGGATGTTGTTGTTGCTGACAAAGTGGATGCGCTAAAGAAGAAAAGCATGGGCCCTCTAGGGCCAAGCTCAAGTCGATCTGACTCTTGGTACTCCATGTCTAGGACTTGTGTGCCTCGAGACATAATATCCTTAGTTGACCCTAGGCTAGGCGACAACAAGGATACCACAGACCATCATCTTTGACCAAGACAGCAAGTTCCTCAACACATTTTTGTCGAGTCTCTAGTCACTGTTGGACACCAAGCTCACAAAATCCACTTATTTCCACCCCCAAACAAAGGACCAAACATAGTGCATCAATCGGATGATTGGGCACATCTTGCGCATGTACAACTCTAAGAATCCATGTACATGGGACGAGAGTCTCCGCTATGTTCAGTATAGTTACAACAGGGTTCTCCATAGCTCCATCGACCATATCCCATTTTAGGTGGGGTTGGGATTCCAACCCTTGGGACCCACTGATGTTTCACTTCCTCTTACCACCACACAGAGAAACTCTTCCCATGATCAGTGTGAGATCATCAAAGCCACTAGATTCATTGAGTGGATTCAACACATCCGCCAAAAGGTCTAGGAGATTTTGTAGAAATCCAATTCCAAGTACAAGCATCACCATGATCAACACACGGTACCACTCTAGTTTCAGGTTGGCAAAAAAATTTGGTTACATTTGCATAAGGAGCGTCTCACGAGGCCCCATCAAAATATCCACCCACTTCTCTATGGGCCTTACACTATCACCAAGGTCATGTGTAGAAATGATTTTGAGCTCAACATTCCACCTTTCTTGGCTTGGACCCATTGTTCAATGTGGACCTCCTTCAACCATATTTTCCACCATTACTGGACACCTCAGAGATCACAGAACACCTGAGACCCACAAAGATCAACCCTGACTACATGTAACAAGCATCCACTGATCGGATAGTGGACACATAGGTCAAGGGCACTCGCTAGCAGAGGATCCAGATTTATCGGGTTTCCAAGACAGGGAAAGTCCTACACCAAGAAAGTGGCTCACCCGGGGCCAACTCCAGAAAAAATTTCCTCACTTGATGGGGGAACTCAACGCAATGGTGGCCACCCATCTATTCCAACTAGCTCCTCTTGTTCGTTTTTAGTTCAACTCGTTCTTCTATACTTCTTTGTAATTGTGGGTTCTACACTTTTGGGGTTGTCTGAAGCCATACACATCTTCCAGGTGGATATTGGTGGCCTCTCACCTAATCCAACTGACTTATTTTGTATGTTTTCATGTTAGCATATCTTGTTGTACTTCCAGGGATATTTTGGAGGCCTAAGTAATGTTTTTTTTCCTCGTTGTTGTCAAACTATAGACAAAGTTAGAGTTTGATGGTGGAATGTGTAGTTCTCTTAAACACATTTCCAACGGGATATCACATGCCTAAAAGGGAGGTCGTATGCAAAATTTACGACCCTGGGAAGTTGAGGTACCAACTTACCCATAGGGGCCCACATGACTTTTGATGTTTCACCTCCTAGGGTTAGGTTTTTGGATGTCTAGGGTTTTGGAATTCATGAGTAATATCAAAAAGGCCTCTAGAGACTCACTGTAATTCATTCTTCTCGGACAGATGCACGTGGTAGCCACATCTCTTCTTAGAGATAACTACCACCATTCGAGCAAGTGTTTCATTTCTGCAGTTTTACAGTTTCAGCCTATTTCATTATTCAATAGAAGATATTGTTCACTGGATATTTGTGTTATTCTTTATATCTCTGTGTTTATTGTATTCAGTTTGTTAATCAGTTCATTCCACTCCTAAATCTGGATCAGTTCCCTAGCTAGGAACATCTCAAGGAACAACAAAACCCATCTCTAAGAAAATGCATGGGCTCCTTGGTTGAGTAATTTCCTATCATTTTTGGAGACTTTGCATAATGGGTTATCTTCATTTGAATGTATATGCATAGGAACTGGGACTCTTTATCAACATATTATATAAATACAAAGAACATAGTAAAGAGATATTCACTTAGAAAAATTGTTTCTTTCTCACATATTATCCATTCATTTAATATGATCACAGTCATTCCTTGTACAAAGGGTTTCACTTGTATAATCTTTGACTCAATGTTGAAGAACTGGGAATAGGTTCCCTTCGTTCTTTGACAGAAATTCCTTGGTGTAGAATAATTCCAAGTGTGTGGGTTGGAGAATCCCACATGATACAAACTCCCCTTTGTATTTGAATGTTTTCAGGTGCAGGATTTTAGAATCAAACTTTGAGAATGGTGAGGTTGTGATGACGAAAATTCCATATGTAGACGACGTAGATTCCACATAACTTATTATGTGGAAAACATCTAGTGGTGGTGGCCATTAGTGATGTCATGGTGGTAGGCCATGGGGTTTTGACAATCAAGAAGAGTTAAAATCGAGAAAAATTCACCTAAGTGTCGAAATTCAATCTTGACCATTCGTTGGACAGTGAGATTTGATCCTAACTATTCATTGGGATAGACGATCAGGAAGGATTGTGAGATTATTCTAGCGGGGAAGAGATTGAAGATGTTACACATTATTTGGTCACCTCAGTGATCAACTGACAACATGTGTTCATGTTCCCTGAAAACATTAAAAGAGACTTTCTCCATGAAAAGTGTTTTGTTTTCTTCTTCCAAAAACCATAACAAGGAAGGTCGTTGCACCCTGCTATATGCATGGGGTGTGAGGATGCCTGATCGTCGCACTCTTCTCTAAAATTGAACTGCGATGTCATTGCCACTTCTTGTGCATAGGGTGCGACGATGCTTAAAGCAAAGGAAAAGTCAAAATTCACGAATGTCTTAGAAGGGAATCTTCTAGAAGGTGAGGTGGCCTCGAATCGATTTTGATCTTACTCGCTCCTCTAATTTAGTGGGATCATCCTAATCTCTTCACCCATCTCTCTTTCACACTATATAAAGAGGGATCTCTCATGGAAAAGGCTAAGGTTGAATAGGATAAGATTTGCATGGACAATTCTGCTACAGATTATGCTTGAGAGCTTTTCTTTAGTTCTTCAAGTCAGATTGTGGATCTTCTTCATTAAAGGCATTGGAGCAAAGTTGTGTGTGTTGAAGAAAAGAATCATTCAAAGGGGACCTTGAAACATCAAGAAATAGGTTGTATTCTCCACTTTCCATTTGATTTAATAAAACAATACATTTCTTCCCTATAGAAGCATCTCATCTTCTATTGTATAATTCCTTGATCTTATACATAGAACTCATTAGAATATATATATCTTTGTCTTCCCTCTTTGTTGGTTTGTGATTCTTGGACAGGATTACCATTCTGCAAACTCAAAGAAGGATCTACAAGGACGTCACTAGAGAGGATCAAGCATCATTTAAAAGGTATGTCACTTGTACCTCACTAAACTAGTTTGTATGACAATGAAGTTTAAGGCAAAGTATGTATGTTGTTATGTTTTGTTCTAGTTTCCTTTGGAAGTTAGGGATATTTGTTTGTGTCTACACTTACCGATTAGTCCGATAACAAAATTGGCGACCATACTGGGGATATGAATTTCTTTTGGTTTTTTTCTTCTTATTTTCTTTTAGCCTGCCTTCTTTTGGTTAATTTAATTCTCTGAGTATGTGGGTGATCCATATTGACTCCCTGGGTCTGAAGGTTCAGTGACAAATTTTGTCTTTCTTCCCATTTTCCTTTATTTGCATAGATCATCGCAATGTACTATATAGACATCCCATGACGATCCTCTGACCTTGCACTCTATTGGTGCAGACCAGTGAAACAATGTCGCACTGTACCTTATTGGAAGCATGTGACGACCTTAGATTGTCGCACTATGCTCCACTGCAACCTATGACGTTTCCTGTAGGAATTGTTGGAGATAGCCATTTTTCTTTTTTCTACCCAGTTTTTCTTCTACTGCCTAGGATGAACTTCTGACACTAGTGAATGATTGATTTATAAGTTTGAAGCTTTCAATTGATTGATTTTTAGAAATAGAAACTTTTCTTTGTAAATTTTGCAAGTTTTTGCTTTTGGTTTTTGTCACAAGGGTACAATATCTAGATCTTGGTCCTGAGTGATTGTTTGACAAAGAATCCTTGATTTATCTGGAGTTTTACATTTTTTTTTACTTTCTAGACTGTTAGTTGATCGAGAGACAACTTTTGTTTGTATTAGACAAAATGTTTTCTTATCATTTCATTTTTGTCTACATTATGAGTTTGATTTGGGAATAGTGTTGAGAATGTGCTAATTACACTTTCTTTTCTTCATTACATCTCTAATCTGATTTGAGAAAGAAAGAACTGAAGTCATTCTTATTTTTAGTAGTCTTTTACAAGAAAATTGTTGCATTCAAAATTTTGTTAAATGAGGAAAAATGGAAAATTTAGTAGTTTTTTATTATTTGGTATCTTTTTCATTCAAAAATTGAGAAATTGTGTTTCGTAGCTTTTGTATTTCAAAAAAGAGACACTTTCTCCCTACTATAATTAGAGTTCATTGAATTAAAAGATTGCATAATCATCTCTTCTTTCATTTTATTGGGTCAAGGTCACATACATCATCAGTTTCATTTATGTTTCCCTTTTGAGTTAGCAACAACCTTTAAAATACAACGCAATTTTAAAATTTGTGAGAAACTTTTATTTTTTAGAAATTATCTACACCAACATTATATAGGATAGCGCTTTGGAATAGGTTGTAAGGCACACTCTCCAAAGCACCAAAACACAAAAAAGTATCTTGTGATAGGGATAGTTCAAATCCACTTGCTACATTTTGTCCTGGGAAGCCCTTCTAACACAAGGGTCAATCATGAAGTTGCATTAAGACTGGCAGAGTTACTCATCCTTCTTTGTTGGTCTTAGTGTAGATATTGCACGTATTATTGGGGGTCACTTGAGAAGAAAATCGTGTGGGGACCTTCTCGATTTGATTTCGGGCTTAGATACCCTGCCTTTGCACATGGATCGGACTGTCAATTGTTTCCCCAGGAATCACTATCGTAATTGGTAACCTTAGTGGCCTATCTCTTTAGGGTCTTTACACGAGGTGAATGTGGAGGGGAAAGTCTTCACGATACCTAGAATCGACGTTTTCCAAACTCACTCAGGCTCCTTGGAGGGTATACCCATGATTATGTGTGGGATCTTGAACTAGGGTGTAAGTCCGTTAAGCAGGTTGTCAACGTAACTTTTCCACCCGCTTTATCCCAACCCCTTCTTGTCTTGATTTCACGATGTTGGATTTAATCACCAACTAGTGACTTCGAAATAAGAAGGTTTGTTTGCATGCTTGATTTCTAGATTTTATTAGTGAGTGAGGCTTGTTTCTCTAGTTGGCCATAGATTTGTTTCGTTCTTTATTTTGTGCGACCAACATTAGCCCTCATCATTCACATAGGATGCAAGGGCTACCTCTAGAAGATCTGGAAGATTACATTCCTTTTCTTCCTAACTCACCGGAGGGTTCTCCTGAGGGAGCATTAAATAACAACGTAGCCTCTGAGATTGGAAGTTCAACTCCATTAAAAGAGTCAATACTTCCAATAAATTCATTATTGAGTGTTGTACAAGATCCACATTTTATCTGGATTAATTCATCGAGAGACATTGTTACTGAAGAGTATATTGAAATACCTAATGGACCTCACACAGATTCTAGCGTAGACGATCCATTTTTTCAAAGTGAGTCATTTAGAACTCCAGATCACACTGCTGGAAATTTTCATCCTAGCACTCCTAGTCCTAGTCGTACTCTTTGGAGAAATTATTCGGGACAAGATATTTTTGATAAAATAGGAATGAGTCATTTACGATCGAGAGTTTCTAATCATCCTATGGCATCACATGCATCTATGCCTTACAATACTTATATAGTACCTTTAGATCATTTTGTTGGCTCAACTAGTAATGTTGTCACAGTTTCAGACCAATTGTTGGTTGGTTCTCACTTGATTCTTTATCTTTAGCTCGCTAACTCTACCGTGGTCCCACAAGATACACCTATTTCTATTGGAAATATGGTTATCACCCAAGCTCCTATTGGAACACTGCTTCCTCTTATATCAAATCCGTCACTTCCTCCTAGGTATAATGCTTTGAATACTTCCATTGATAATTCTGTCCATAATCCATATGGAGGGTCTAATCTTTTTTTTCCTCCTGGGTATAATGTTGCTAGTCTTTTTTTTCCTACGCCTACCCAGGTTCTCTCAGGAGGGCCTCAAATTCCTCCTCCACCTTCATCTTGAGGATATAATCGTCCTGGCCCTAGTAGCTCCAATAAATTTGGAAGCACAAGTCATATCTTTGCTTTTGGTTTTCAAATTATTGTTGGAGGGCAACCTCAAGTTGGGGGGAAACCTCAAGTTGGAGGCCATAATCCAGTTTATGGAAAAAATACACCTGGATTACAATCTCAAACTTGGAATCTTCATTTCCAAGGTAATTAACAACCACATGCGGGGAAATATCCTCAAGTTAATTCTTTTATACCCCCTAATCTCAGGAAATCGTATCCAGGTTCTATGAATCCTACTTGGGGTAACATTTTTCAGTCTAATGCTCCTTTCCAAGGAAGATTATATAATCAACCAACTCTTGTTGGCTATTTAACTCAAAATACTCCACCATTTAATTTTTCAGGACTATCTAACTATCTACAGACTGCTTATGGTCCTACTGGTATACCTATGGGACTACCTCCTAAAAACTACCAGTTTCTTCAAGTGAACAGACAGTTTCCCTTTCTTGTTACTTTGGATTTACCGTGTTTATCTAAGATTTTAAATGATCCTATTTTTCATTCTCCTTATTTTCCTGTCATACCTTCCAAGTTTCCATCGGAAATTCCTAAGTTTTACGATCGATCAAGAGAAGTCCCAAATAATCACCTCATGACATTCCATCTTTGGTGTTAATATAACTCATTGATGGATGAATCTATAAGATTACGTCTTTTCCAACGAACTCTTACAGGTTCAGCATCCAAATGGTATATTGAGTTACCATGAGAATTCTTTAATGACTTCAATACCTTAGCCATGGCGTTCTTAACACATTACCGATTTCCAATATGATATGAGATAGGAATTGAAATTTTGAGTTCATTTAAACAATCCTCTTCTACTCACATTTCCGATCATATTCATGAGTCTAGGAGGAGAAGAGGCTTAATCAAAGTTCCCCTTCCTGATAAACTATTGGCCGAGTGGTTACCCAAATCCCTCATTGGTCCTATAGCCCGTGATGTTGCCATGGGCTGTGTCGTCATTGAAGAACAGGCGATTAGTCATGCTCAGTATCTAGATCTCGTTTATTCACAAATGAGCACACTCTATGACTTAATCCCTGATGCTCCTCGTCCATCTACGAATCCTACCCCAACACCTCCAATAGCTTCTCATGTTGTCGATGGCGTGATTGGCACTTTTCATGTTGAGACTCAGTCTAAATAAGCTAGCCATGCCAATCCCAAGTCTACTACTTCTAATGTACAAAATACTCCTAATATAACTCCTGCCCCCGATAAAACCTCTAAAGTTAATTCATTTCAATCTACACCTACCAGTAAAAATAAAAATAAAAAGAAAGGGAAGGGTAGGAATAAGGAGGAAAAAAATAATAATGAACAATCTGAGAAACCGAAAACACAGCCTGTTGATGACAAAGACAAGTGTAAACCTCATTATCCTTGCCTTATTTTTGGTGAGGATAATTATACGAAGGATTTTCCATGGCTTGCTGAGGTCATTAAGTTCCTGTAAGGGACCAGGACACCTCCTACACCCGTCATCTTGTCACAACCATTTCCTTCTCAGCAATAGGCCCAATTGGTCATTCATGACCAACCTTCTCCCTCTACCACATATTATATACTTATGTGTACTGGTGACTCCAAGAAGAATGAGGTTGCAATCGCAACTCGAGCCAAATATTATTCTCCTTCGAAAGAGAAATTTGATGATTCACCACCCCCATTGGTTCAACCTCCTCCACCAACTTCACCTCCAAATGGTCCTCTTCATCTCGAACGACCGGGCCTAGATACAGTTCTTCGTCCTCCTCCCAAGGGCGTTGTTCAAAAGTCCTCATTTAATCCTCACACATGTGCTTCCCAAAACTACAGTATTGTAGAAGACCTTGCGCAAGCACCATCTGCGATGTCGGCTCCTGAAGTCCTTCCAAGTTGTCCTACTCAACGAAAGGCATTGTTAAAGGCTATTGGTCAAATTGATCCTACCGATACCAATTTGGAAATCTTTGACTTGGAAGATCATATTCCAATGCTTCCTCCTTAATTAGTGTTTCTGATGCAAGTTGTTGTGGAAAATAAGAATATTTGTCGAACCATTATTGATAAAGGAACCTCGACTTGTGTTATGTATGTTACTTGTTGGAAATCCATTGGCTCTCCTACCCTTACTGAGTCACACAATACTCTTAAAGATTTTAATGGTACGGGTTTTAAACCTTATGGTGTTCTTCCTTCATTTTCTATTACGTCAGAGGGTAAAGAGTTTAATGTCAAGGTTGAGGTCTCTCGATTAAAAACTTCCACTTGGTCATAGCTAGATTGATTCCATGAGCACAGTTGTTTATACTCTTTTCTGTGTGTTACGTTTCCCACACCAAGGAAAATTCATTACTGTCGATCAACTGTCCTTCTTTAATTATGATTCACATACTAAAAATGTACCTTTAATTTTGAAAACACCTCCCGGTTATGAGAATGTCAGCATGGGTCTTTTAAGAGATTCAAAGTTAATGGGTACATTTCCTATTCCGCCACCCGATATTCCTCCTCCTTTTGTCGCCTCGATTAACATGATATCAAACTCTGTTAGTGAAACCCATGATTCGTATGAACCATGGATAGTTCCTAGCTCTAACAACTATCTCCATTATGGCGATCGAATGCCTTTAAGTCTGGTAGAATTGGCTTATCAAGCTATTCAATTAGCAACTCCTTCTCCTCCTTCTCCCTATGATACGTCTCATGATTTGTTTCATGTGATCTTTCCTAATGATGAGATGATTATGACAGTCATGTCTATGGAAGATACTCCATGGGACAATGGGCATCATCATTCTATTCTCTTCCTGGAACCTGAGACCATAGAGAGTTACCAATAAATTTTGAATTTGTCTACTGTTGTTGTTATTTCCTCTGTTCCTGAATCAACACACAATGTAATATTTCACCAACTGTCCCTCTTGACACTGTCCATATTGACATATCGATTAAACCCGGAGTCGTGGAAAATGTTCATATCGGTGCCTCTTGTTCTACTGATGAGGTCGGTACTTATAAAGCCCTTTTCCAAGAATTTTGTGATGTTTTTTCCTGGAGTTATGAAGATATGTCTGGTATTGATCTTGATATTGTTGTGCATGAGATTAATACTTACCCAGACACTAAATCCATTCAGCAAAGACTTCGCCCAGTACATCCACGTAAAGCTGCTACTATTAATATTGAAGTTGAAAAACTTCTTAAAGTTGGTTTTGTCTATCCTGTGGCTTTGACTGATTGGGTGTCCAATATTGTTCCAGTTAACAAGAAACAAGGAACGATCCATGTTTGTGTAGATTATAGGGATATAAAAAAATCTTGTCCCAAAGACAATTATCCCACCTAATTCGTTGACCAGATTGTTGACGACTATGCCAGGAGTGAAATCTTCTCCTTAGTGGACGACTTCTCCGACTATAATCAAATCAATATTTTTCCTATGGATCAACATAATACTGCGTTTATTTTCCCTTCGGGAACCTTCGCATACCAGAAACTACCTTTTGGTCTCAAAAATGTTGGTGTGACTTTTCAATGCGTTATGTCTTATGCTTTTCATGAAATTAAGCACATTTTACAACCCTATCTAGACGATCTACTGACACATTCTATACATCATCAAGATCACCCGGCACATCTACGGGCCATTTTCCTATGCTGTCGTTATTATCGCATACGATTGAATCCACACAAATGTCTTTTTTGTGTGGAGTTCGGATGACTTATTGGTTTTATCGTGTCTATACATGGGATTAGGGTGGACCCCTTGAAGGTTGAGGATATTCTCAATTTACATCCTCCTTCCACACTTCGCTAACTCTAAAGTTTGCAAGGGAAGGCAAACTTTTTACGTCAATTCATTCCCAACTACGTTGAATTAACGAAAGGATTTACTTGGCTTCTTAAGAAAGGTTACGATTTTGTATGGGACGACACTGCCAACAAAGCCTTTAAATATTTGAAACTTGCCTTAACCTGTACACCACTTTTGTTTCCACCCGATTATAGTCGAGATTATTTCATGTACTTAGCTGCTTCAAACTCTAGCATTGCTATGGTTCTAGTCCAATAGGATGATTCACACTATGAACATGTTATATACTATTTGATTCAGAGTCTCATGGCCACCGAAACCAGATATTTACATGCGGAGAAACTGGCCTTGGGAGTTGTTCAAGTTGTTCAACATTTCTGTCACTACATCTTATTACGCAAAACCACAGTCATTTCCAATTGCAACACATCCTTACTAGACAATTTTTGGGGGGAAATTACTCTAAATGGATAGTTATTCTCCAAGAGTTTGATTTGGAGTTTGAACGCGCCAAGTCAAAGAAGTATTTGGTTTTTTTCGAATTGATATGTGACCTTCCCTCTACTGAAATAGAAACTGTGGTAGAGGATTCCTTACCTGACGAGTCTCTGTTTCTGATCAGTTCTGACGACATATGGTATGGATATATTATCATTTATCTCGAAACCCAAACTTTCCAGCCTGATCTTTCTAGTACAGATCGTCGTTGAATTAGGTATCAAGCCTATCAATACATTATCCTTGGTGAAACCCTTTACCGTCATGGTATTGATTCCATATTTTGACGATGTCTCACCTATTATGAAGCCGAGAAAGGTTTGAATGACTGTCACTCTAGAGAATGTGGCGTTCATATGTCTAGGTATGCCACTGCCCAAAAGATCTTATGATTTGGTTATTTCTGGCCTTCATTATTTAAGGATTGCATTATTGTCATCCAGAAATGCCACGCTTGTCAAACGTACAACAATAATATCCAATCTCACCCTGCTCCTCTTCACCCTGTATTTTCCATTGGTCCATTCACTAAATGGGTCATTGACTTCATGACATGTAACCCTCAATTGGTCGAGGGGCATGGATACATCATCGTAGCTATCAATTATTTCACTAAATGGGTCGAGGTGATTCCTACATTTGATAATACTGGGAGAACTACAAAATTATTCATATTCAATCATATCATTACTAGGTTTGGTGTCCCTCAAGCCATCGTCACTAATCATGGTAGTCATTTTCACAATTTCATGATTTCTGAACTTCCCGAGAAGTTGGGTCTTCGACATGAAAACTCAACCCCCTATTATCCACAGGCCAATGGTCAGGTTGAAGAAATAAACAAAGTACTCACTACTATGCTTCGGCATATGGTAGGAATTCACAATTCAAGTTGGCACACAATGCTCTTCTCAACATTATGGGCCTATCGAACATCCGTTATGTCTGCCATGGGATTCACACCTTTCCAATTAGCATATGGTATTGAAGCAATTTTTTCGATTGAATGTGAAATCCCATATTTGAAACTAGTTGTTGAACTTCTCCCTAACACCTCTGTTGAAGAGGAACGTCTTTTGTATTTGATGAAATTAGAAGAGACCTGACGTGATGTTGCCTTAGTCGTTGAAACCCAGAAAAATCATGTCAAATATCAATATGACAAGCATGTCACACTACGTGTATTTTCTGAGGGTGATATGGTTCTCCTTTAGGAACAAGATCGTGATTTACTAGGGGCCGGTAAATTCGAGCCCATATGGCGAGGTCCTTATATTTTGAAACGAGTGTTGGAGAAAGGGGCTTATGAGTTGGTATATTATGATGGAATTCCTTTGAGTGAACCCAGAAATGGGATTTACTTGAAGAAGTACTATGCTTAAATCATTTTTGAATGAGTTATGTGTATTTTTAGTGTATCATACTCCTGTGTTCTTTTTCATTTTTGGTTCTGCCTTCCAGCTGCTTACCTTGCATTGTGCTTGGTTTCTAGATGTCGGTGTCTTCACTACCCTATATCGGATTCATTGATGGTGCTAGTCGCAGTACTCAAAACTTAGCATCTGTTGCTTGGGCAATCTATGCACCTACAAATGAATTGATCATTCTACATGGTGTTTGCCTTGGTCGTGCAACAAATAGTATCGTGGAATACAGTGCAATTATCAAATTGTTAACTGATTCCATTTCACTTGGAATCCGTCATCTTATTGTACGAATTGATTCACAATTAGTAGTACTACAGATGAGTAACATTTATTCCATCTGGAGTCCTACTTTGTTAAGGGTATATTTACGAATTCGTCTCTTGGAACGACATTTTGATTACATTGAATATCAACACATTCCTATATGTCTAAATACATTAACAGATGCATTGGCTAATTATGTGTTAGATGAAGATTTGAGACATTTATAAATCCAATAACACTTTTTACAAAAGCAAGTAATCCAGTAGGAACTTTATATTTATAACGATAAAAGTTTAGAAAATGTATTTTGTTCGAAGACCAAATATAAAAAATGTGAAGCTCATGAATTCATGTACAAAAAGCATCAAGGATGTTGCTCGCTATAACAAGGGACTGTCTGTGATACTCTACAGATAAATCAACCGAAAGATGTAAACACACCCATTGTGTGTTGTTGATAGTGCCTAGGAAACTCATCCACTATGGCATCAGGGACATGCATGGTTAGTCCCTCCAGATTCTCTTCTATAGCCTCGAGATATGCAGAAGCTACCCCTTCGATAGAACCTCTCTATCCGTGCCTCTAGATGGGATATGATCTCGGCAGATGATAAGGCCCCACATCTGCATTGTTGAGAGCACTCGATTAGTCATCAGATAAATAACACAAAAAACATTTTATATAATTAAAATATCAAAAAAATTATATAAAAAAAAAAATCCTTCTTACCTATGTCCCCCCACTAGGATCCATCAGGAAGAGCTATATCTGGATCCCCACAGAAATCTACCTTGGCATATGCATAGTATTCCACCATGAGCAGTTGATTCCTCGACCATTGGAAAAAAACATCGTCATATTTAATGATGGGAACACCACTGTGTCGAGACATAAGATAAACCCACCTCTTCATCTGTGGATCCTATGGAAAGGGTATACCCCACTCCACCTGTAGACATAGGACAAAAACCCTCTCCAAAAATAAGGACACCAAAATGGAACCATATCCAAATTGCTTCAACCGACCGTTTCAACATTTTGTAAGTTGCTTTTTCGTGTTTTTCAGGACCCCCTCACACCAGTTGAAGACTTTGGGTTCCATGCACTCTATCACATACTAAAAATGAATTTGCAAAGCCATGTGGGTATCTGAACTCCCTGCCATGCGAGTAATGGTGTAAAGGATAGTCCGCAATGATATATCTCGAACATCTTTGATGGCTACCTTGCCACTGTGTTTCTCGGTACCTGGCACGCAATGGTGGTGAACGTAGTAATCCATGGGTTCACCTCCACCCATGTTTCCTGTCAACGATACTCATGAACCACTGGGAGACAACCCGATAATAAATATATATCCTCTATATATATTGTGAGTGTATGAACACCCATGCAAAATGCATGTTCATTCGCATCCCACATGTGAACCAGATATTCTAGCAGCTTCAACTGGGCTCTCATGCCCTGAATCCTGAAAATTTTTAGTAACTCACATTGCCTTAGAGCTATTATCTTTTTAAATTTTTGGTTGTAGTTGTCGTAGGGCTGCGCATTCACGCAAAGAGACATCGTCGCACCCTACCTATAGGGTCACCTGTGATGATGCAATATTGTCACAGTGCACGATATAGGGCACCTGCAACAATCTCAACGCGCAGGTAGCCCCAAAAAATTGACCCAACACACAAATTTGACCAATAAAATAAAAAATTGAAACCATGAAAAGATGAAGAAGAAGAAGGTTACATGTTTGACGGAGACGCCTCGCAAAATGATCCACCACGCGCTCCATAATCGACTGTTGAAATTTAGGGAGAAGAAGGGCTTTGGAGCATTATTTGGGTAAATTTGCAAATGAAATGGTAAAATGGTGTTTTGGGCCTATTTTATGGTTTTTTACCACTTTTTATTTGCAAAATTATATTATATTTATGTTTTATCCATGCCCTAAAGTCTTAACAACTTGGAAAAGTGTTGAATTTTGCAGATTAAAAGGTCTAGAGACAAAACACTGGAACAAGGGTCCACCCTTTTTATTTATTTTTTGCATATTTTTCTTATGTATAGATCCTTTTAAGGTTTTTCGGGAAAAACTCAGAGCGAATTCTTAATTCTTTCTCACGCTCGTGAAACCATGAGAATGTAATTGAGTAGTCTTTTGTCATTTTTTTGAACTCGCTTTGGTAATAATAAAAATGAAAACGATGGAGTATCCTTTAAGCTCTTTTCTAGCTCCCTAAACATGAAAAGATAGTTGAGAGGCCTTGTTCTTTTCACGCTCGTAAAAGTATTTGAAGAAAAAAACTGATGAGCAGCAGGTTATCTCTTTTTCGGTCTCTTCAGATCAACTTAGGTAAAAGGACCTAATGGAGTTCTCTTTAAGTTTTTTTTCAGACTCTCTAAAATTGAAAATCCCCTGAGTTTTATTTCTTTGGACTCATTAAAAAAAACATCGAAAGACCCATATGGGATTGAACCAATCCTTCTTATGGTTCGTTAAACATACTCTGAAGGACTCATCTAAAGGATGAGCTTACATCTACAAGAATATGTTATACTCCTCAATATTGCATAAAAATAAAGAGGTACTTGCCAGAAATGGTGGGGGGAAATTGGGAAAGAAATGTGTCTCTGTATTTGTGTTAGTGGCAGTAATAGTCTCTCTTGAACATGAAACCCCCCTTCATCATTATATCCGGGTTGGAAAATCCATTTGCCTCTCATTTGACCATCCACAAGTTCATATGTTGGGTCCTTCTTGAGTCAATGCTTCCAAGACAACTGTAGTGTCATTCATATGTTCAAGAGAAGTCCAACCTAAACAAGCCTTCTATCAGGTTGGCCATTGGCAGCTATAAATTTTCTACCATGTTGGCCTTCCCTGAGTCAGTTTTGAATCACTTCATACTCTGATCTACTTCAAATTTGTTACATATTTCATGTAATTGATGGGAGATACATCAAGGCCCTCCTATGATGAGTCTTTTCCTGTCAACTTCAATTCATTATCTAGGAACAAGATTTAGAAATCATTTAGTACCTTAGAGCCTACATGCCTCAATGGTTGGTTTCTTCGATTTCAACAGTGGGTTCACATCATTGACCCATGATTGGAAGATTCCATTGAGTGTTTGACTTCAAATAATTTATTCACATTCGTTGGAATGTACTAGGGTACCTTGGGAGTCATTAACATCAATGGTGATTTCCCTTGCACTTGTTAACAGTTTTCATTAATGACTGGTAATCAAGTGGTTTCTACCATGTTCAACTTCGACACCTGTAATCACATGGTTATATTCGTACTTAGAGATGATGGAAATGAAGACCTTGGATCTCATCATTTTGGTCCAGGTTGTGACGGAGTATTCATAAATTTGTACTGACACATAGATCCATTGTATATGTCTCGTGGCTATGTCCGAATTTGAATTCCTTTAAAGCATACATCCACAGTGTATTCCTGGTGGCTATGTTGAATCATGATGACATGGATCCATGGTGTATGTTTAGTGACCATGAATCACTTGACACTTATGATTAGAGTCACTTGTAGTCTGATCATGGGAATTCCTACCTCAGGAAATGGTATGTTATTATGCAGATGCTTGATTGTTTGTAGGTTCTCGATCGATGCATTCCTTGTTTTTGACACACACATTCTACAAAGTATTTCAGATGTCATGAGTTCCATCTCCATACTTTGGGGGCATTCTATCACAAATTATTTTAGTCACCTCAGTGATCAATTGACAACATGTGTTCATGTTCCCTAAAAATATTAAAAGAGACTTTCTCCATGAGAAAAGTGGTTTGCTTTCCTCTTCCGAAAACCATAACAAGGAAGGTCGTCGCACCATGTTATATGCATGGCTTGCGATGATTCCTAATCATCGCACTCTTCCCTAAAACTTGATTGCAACGTCGTCGCACGCTGCTTGTGCATAGGGTGTGACGATGATTAAAGCAAAGGAAAAGTCAAAATTCATGAATGTTCTAGAAGGGAATCTTCTAGAAGGTGAGGTGGCCTCCAATTAGTTTGGATCTTACTCGCTCCTCTGATTTAGCGGGATCATCCTAATATCCTCACCCATATCTCTTTCACACTATATAAAGATGGATCTCTCATGGAAAAGGCTAAGGTTGAATAGGCTAATATTTGCATGGAGAGTTAGCCCAAAGGGGTTGGATCCAATGGTGGAAAGCGAGGAGTTTTTCACTGTTGGGCAAGGTTCAATTCTCATGAGGGCTTTACCTGGAGCCATGGGGACACCTTGAGGTGGTGGTCGAACGTGTGGTTGCACCCAGAGATACTATAATAAATGGTATCGTGACCCGTGCACACATAAGTGGATCAAAGCCCACCCCCATGTCCTTCAACTTTAATTCATTTGTCTAAGTGAGAATAATGAAGTGGCGGCTGAAACGAAATGGAAGCAACGCGGCTAGGGCTTAAACCCTAGCTGCCTCTGAGCTTGTTTGTTTGCAGGGACGAGTCTAGCAACGACCAGGGTTTATAGGGCCGCGGATCAAAGCGTTTCAGTGGAGCATGCATTTGGATTGAGTGCAGGGGCGCATCTTCGACTGAAGCAGTGACCAGGGTTTGGCATGCGTGTGGCCTCTGTGACTTGCTCCGCCTCTTGCTTGCTGGTGGTCGTCGTCTACTACGATGGCCCCAATCCCAAATGCCGAGTTGGAAAAAGATATTTTAGAATCTTTCAAAACATTAGTCCGCTCAGCAGGACCTAAATCCAAGCCTTCTCTCTCGTCTAAGTTTGTTAAGAATATGGAGGAGATCCCTTCTCTGGAGCTATCTCCAGAGGACCCTTGCAAGCTTGCCCTCATTCTAGCAGAAAATGCCCTCATCGGAAAGTTTACGGGGTTGTGGCCAAGCCCCAAAACCGTGGAGGCATGGATGGATGAACGTTGGAAGATGCTGATACAGGGAGAAGTTTCTCTGTGCGCAGTAAGCAGGGGTTTTTTTGTCTTCAGCTTCGCGAGGAAAGTGGACCGTGATCTAGTTTTCAGATCTGGACCCTATTTCATGGGGTCGAGAGGGTTGTTCTTAGCCCCCTAGAATCTTGACTTCAACCCCGGAGTCGAGATCACAGCATCCCCTGTATGGGTTAGGCTGCCTCACCTCCCCTTGCATCTTTGGGGGTTATGCTCTCTGGAGGACATTGGAAATAAGCTTGGGCATTTCCTGGACAGTGCGGAGCCGAAGGGGGATCAGTTTACCTACGCTCGTATTTGTGTTGAGGTTAATCTCGAGAAAGTACTTTCGAACGCCATTAAGCTCTCACTGGGGGAATGGTGCCATATCCAAGAGCTGGACTACGAGCAAATTCCATTTAAGTGCCTCCGGTGCCATGCTTACGGTCATTTCACAAAAAGCTGCCCCAAATCCTCTGAGGAGCCGAGACCAGTCAAAGAAGATGATTTTCAGCCAGTAACTAACCGACGAAGGCAGCCAAGGCGAAAGGATCAGCTAGCTCAAGCCCCAAAGGCCACCCATACGGCAGAGGCATCTCTAGAAAATAAAAACAGCTTTGATGCATTGAAGGATGATGAAGCCCGAGAGCCAGAAGAAACAACAGTTATGGCAGATCCCCCGGCAGATGAAAGCCCTCTGGATTCCACCCCCCCAGAAACAATGGTAGCAAAAGAAACTAGGGCTTCAGTTCCAGAACCCCTTGCCTCTGCAGGTCTAGTTATCTCCGTCCCCACTAGCGGCTCTGTGGAAACTTCTGAACCTGACGACAACTTAGTTCCATCTCCACCCCTTACCCGAGGGTGAAAGACCAATAAAGCACACAGAGAAAAGGAGGCGGCCTCCAACATTTCTTTAGGTTCCCAGAAAAAGTTGGATCCCTACATTAAGGAGAAATCTTCATCCCCCTCGGTTTAATGCTTTGCTTCTGTCTCCTACTATGCTCACAATTTGTGAGAATTTACTCATGTATGCAATTTTTGTCATTTTCTCGAATTAGCTCAATAAGCAGATGGGATCGGTTTCCCAAGACACCCACAAGAAGGTTGGCAGCACTGTTAGAGGTCACCAACCTTCTTCAGATATGTAACTTTCTGATTCTGGCTTGCCAGAAAGTCGATTAATGCAACATAACCGTTCTTGTAAAAAAAAAAATATATTTGCATGGAGAGTTCTGCTACAGATTATGCTTGAGAGCTTTGCTTTAGTTCTTCAAATCATATTGTGAATCTTCTTCATTCAAGGTATTGGAGAAAAGTTGTGTGTGTCGAAGCAAAGAGCCATTGAAATGGGACCTTGCAACATCAAGGCATAGGTTGTACTCTCCACTTTCCATTTGATTTAATACAACAATACATTTCTTCCCTATACAAACATCTCGTCTTCTATTGTATAATTCCTTGATCTTATACATATAATTCATTAGAATATATATATCTTTGTCTTCCATATTTTTTGGTTTGTGATTCCTGGACAGGCTTACCATTCTGCAAACTCAAGGAAGGAGCTACAAGGAAGACACTAGCGAGGATCAAGAGTCGTTTAAAAGGCATGTCACTTGTACCTCACTAAACTAGTTTGTATGACAATGACGTTTAAGGCAAAGTATGTATTTTGTTATGTTTTGTTCTAATTTCCTGTGGAAGTTAGGGAGATTTGTTTGTGTTTGCACTTACCGATTAGTCTAATAACAACAGATAGGTTCATGGGATCATACTTATGGGAATATTTTGTGAGAGGTTAAGTCTGCGCAATTTGTGGGTTGCAGCTTATGGAGAAATCGTGTGGTGGGGCAAAGGGTTGAGCCTAAAGGCGCGAAGCAACAAGCCTTCCAAGCTATGAACTACAAAAAATGCCTTGAAGAGTGGTGGTGTGACAACCCAATGGTAAATCCCATGAGTGTGAGTTTGAAGAAGGAAGAGAGTTGTTGGATTGGTAGAGAGTAGATATGGATCGTGACATCTATCGAGCCCATTGGTCGGTTAAACATGTAGCTTAGGAACCTGTGTTAATTTAGGCCATCAATTGGCATCAATGTCCAACATCCAATCTATCGAATGATCTTTTTACCTCATGAGGGCCATTTGTGGAGGAGGATGCCCCGTCAACATGCTAAGCCAATGTGCCACATTAGCATGTCGTGTTAGGGGCTCGTTAGCAAGGGTAGACGAGTTGGACATTCACATGTGGCCATCATTCATAGGTGGGACCCTTAATTGACTTTGGAAATATTTTGAGTGATATTGAACCCTAAACATTCATCAGGCATTGATATTGGATCCAAACCATCCAATCTAGAAAAGGGTTGAGCCCGAAGGCATAAGGTTGCAAGCTATGTGAAAATTTGTTAAGCATGGTGGCATGACAACCCGATGGTAAAGCCCGCGAGTGTGAGCTCGAAGAAGGATGAGAGTCATTGGATTCATGGGGAGTAGATATGGACCTCATATCTATCAAGCCCAATGGTTAGTTAAATAATGAGCAACTTAGGAACCTATGTTAATCAGGGTTATCAATCAACATAGATGTCCACCATTAGAAAATATTGTTACATTGTGAGGGCCATAAACAGAGGGGATGTCACGTTCATGTAAGCATGGTGAGTCAGTGTGCCACATTGGAAAGTCATGCCAGAGACTCGTCAACAAGGGTAGATGAGTTGGAGACATACAAGTGGTGATCGGGTATAGGTGGGACTCTTAGTTGAGTTTGGAAAGAGGTCAAGTGATATCCAACCCTGAATATTCATCAAGAATTGAGATTGGATTTGAACCATCCAATCTGTTGGGAGAGCTTGTTTTCGTGGGCTGTGACCTATAGGAGGATTTGAGTATGCGTCCATCTGGAGGAGCTAGTTCAAAATTGAGAAAAAATCACTTAAGTGTCAAGAGTCAATATTGACCATTCATTGGATAGTGAGATTTGATCCTAACCAGTCATTGGGATCAACGGCCAGGAAGGCTTCTGGGATTAGTCTCGTAGAGAGGTTCATAGGATCAAAATCGTCAAATAAATCTGTGGGAAGTTAATTTTGTGTGTTCTACTGATCATTGGTTGCAAATAAATCATGTGGTGTGGATAAGGGTTGAGCCCTAAGACACGAGGCCTTAATACCTACGAGTTGCGGAAAAAACCGTGAAGTGCGGTGGCATGACAACCCGATGGTAAATCCTGTTAACACAAAAGATTGATCATGTCAAGGAGGATTTATGGTTTTCAGAGCCTACAATTTAACCATTTCTCCATGGATTATTTCATATCATCAACTAAGATCATCCTCCAAGTGTGCAAGTTATATTTGAGTTGATGCTGCAAACTGGCACTGCAAACTAGTTAAGGAGGAGTGTTGTATCTTGGATAGGTTGCATGCACTCATGTTCGGACTTATCAACATACACAACAAACTTAGAACCATCAGGTACTCCATGAGGTTTTTAATCCTTTTTGAAGGTCTAGAAAGTGGTTTTGTATGTTTTTTCCTTTTGGCGCTATGAACTAGAAGACAGGGGCGTTGCGAACTCATTTCCTGTAGTAGTTACTTCTAATAATTTGATCATAACTCCAAAAAGGTGATGTAGGTTTTTCTGAAATTTGTTGTGGAGGAGAATGATAATGGCATTGACTTGCTGACCAAATTGCAGCCTAACCCAGTTAGTAATTTGAGAGATATAATTAAAACGCCAGTGCGCTACAAACTGGCACTACAAACTCTCTGTTTTGCATAGTTGTTCGATATTCACCTTGTTTAGAGGTTTCCACCTGTCAATGAAAGTTTGAATGGTATCCTAGGAGTTAGTTGGACATGAGGGACATGTGTTTCATCTCCATATCAATCAGGATGACCTGTTTCAAAAGGAATTTATCATCATAGACAAAATCCCCAAAAAAATAAAAATTTGTTAGGCTTTTGTTGGAATATTTTGCAACAAGACTCCTAAATGGAGGAGGATCCTATGTAACTACTTTTTTTCGACCTACTTAGGTTAGATAGAGATTATTCACTATAAATGAAAAGGTTTTTTCTAAAAAAATGGTTGGATTCATGATCCAAGAGAGGAGAGAGCTGGAGGAGCAGTTTTAGTTGCTCCTTTGTAAGCCTGAGGGCCTGTTTGTAATGACATTTTCTGTCGTTAAAGATTCATGAGAATTGTTATCAAATTGTATTCTCTGTTTTCCCATTTATTTGTCATATTCTTGCTTGAATATATTGTAGGTTTTGAGGATCATATATTCCATTGATTGATGGATTCATGAACAATAGAGGATCTATTGTAGCTTGCCCATTAAATCATTGTTCATTGTTTAAGCAATCTTTATCTATTTGCAAAAATGATTTTTGTACAATGCATGTTCTTCCTTTTTTCATATTCACCATGATTCTACTCATCATTATATATCTCTTTGTCTAATATATAGTTTGATTTCCTTTGATTTGTAGGATTTTATGACTCCATGCCCAATGGAATGCCTCTATAGACATTTTGTTTCCCTCTCCCTTTCTTTCCTAGTCTTGTTGATCCACCTACTCAAACCATTTAATCCATTTATATTTTGATGGGTACTAGGCTTACACCTACAACATTATAGGTGTGACTACTAGTGCTAACATTTTTTGCACCGTTGTCCGGGATGACAATGAAGACACCTTCCCTGGGTGAACTATGATGATTAGATCTAGTTTTGGATGGTGAACTAAAGCTAGAAACTTTTAGACTTCTTATATTTCACCCTAGAGACTCCACTGTTCAGATATATATTTTCAAATCCATTGTTTTGAAATGGAAAAGATTCTAGCTCAGAGGTATTCTTTCTTTGATTTTTCAAAGATAGTCCGTTTTCCAAATCCAGTGCCTAGTAGAGATGAATGGGAAGGTTGCCTTCCCATATTTAGAGGAGAAGATTGGGAAGTACTAGTGGAACAATTTCTAGATTTACATGATTTTATTCATATATTTCAGATCGTTCATGAGCATGTTCAGATCAAGATTTTTAGGTACGCATTAGAGGGAATATCTCATGACTAGTGTCGAACTCTTCCAGTTTCTAATATCAACTCTTTGACATGTTTTCATGCTGCTTTTAATTTTTTTTTGTAAGGAGTATTTTCCTGCTGACCATCTTTATGAAAAATGTTATGATGAGTTTTCTTTAATTTGTAAAGACTTTTTTTTCCATGGAAAGAATACTTGTGATGAAGAATTTTCCATAGAAGAAAGTACTTTTCATGATGATCAAGAGGTTTTGAATTATCTTCATTATGATATTCCTTCACAAGAACATGGACTAGAAGCAGATAGATATGTCTCTGATACACTACTTGTTGACAACTCTCATTTTCATTTTGATTATTACAAATGTAAAAATGAGCTAGTCCTAGCTATAGATCTCATGATCCCATTTCATATTCACCCATATTGACTAGAAATTGGTGAAAAGAGTGGAAATATATTGCAATAGTTTTCAAGCCAGCCCATGCTTGAATCAACCAAGGAGGAATTCATTGATGAGACACAACAAGTTTTGTATGGATTTCAAGATCTTGTTTCTATGTATATGGATATGTTTTGCAACAATAGATTTTCAGTTGTTGTCATCATAAGAACAAAGTTCTTGGATTGTAAGTATGATTTTCAAGGAAGTATGTGTAGTTGTAATTATGTCTCTATTGTTACTTAGTGCTCGGTTGTCGAGATGAGGATGAAGATCATTCAGTCATAAAGTTATTTGTATGGTTACTGAGAAAATTTGTATATATTTGAAAGTTCAGTTTTTCAGCAGTTAGGAGTAGGAATGTATATAAATAAGTTTGCCATGCAAGCATTTGGTTTTCAGTTTGAATGCAACCTTCAGTTTGAACTTGGTTTGCAGTGGTTTTTTTTTCAGTGTGAGAATGTTCTCAGATTTCAATAAGGAGCGAAGGTGATCTCGGGCATATAGGTTTTGTGGACAGAGATGGAATGGATAAGGCATTGGAACTGCATGTTCTTGGCAGCTCACAGGGAGCATGCCATCCCCTGTGGAGCCATATGTTAACACATAAGATTGATCATGTCAAGGAGGAAAGTATGGTTTTAAGAGCCTACAATTTAACCATTTCTCTAGGGATTATGTCATACCATCAACTAACAGCCTCCTCGAAGTGTGCAAGTTATAGTTGAGTTGGCACTGTGAACTAGTTAAGGAGGAGCGTTGTAGTTTGGATAGGTTGCAAGCACTCATGTTCGAAATTATCAACATCCATAGAAGCCTTAGGACCATAAAGTAATCCATGAGGTTTTTCATCCTGTTTGAAGATCTAGAAAGTGGTTTTGGATGTTTTTTTCCCTTTTGGCGTTGCAAACTGGCAGACAGGGGTGTTGCAAACTCATTTCATGTAGCAGCTACTTCTAATAATTTGATCATAACTCCAAATCGGTGAGGTGGTTTTTTCGGAAATTGTTTGAGGAGGAGAATGATAATGACATTGAATTTTTGACCAAATTTCAGACTAACCCAGTTTGTAGTTCGAGAGATATAATTAAACACTAGTGCGTTGCAAACTGGTGCTCCAAACTCTTTGTTTTGCATAGTTGTTGGATATTCACCTTGTTTGGAGGTTTCCACCTCTCAAGTAAGGTTTGAATGGTCTTCTAGGATTTATTTCGGCATGAGGGTCATGTGTTACATATACATATCAATCAGGATGACCTATTTCAAAATGCATTTATCATCATAGACAAAATCCCAAAAAAATAGGAATTTATTAGGCTTTTGTTGGAATCTTTTGTAAGACTCCTAAATGGAGGAGGATCCTATGTAACTCCTTGGTTTTGACCTAATTAGGGTAGATATATATTATTCACTATAAATGAAAGGGTTTTTTATGAGAAAAGGGTTGGATTCATGATCCAAGAGAGGAGAGAATTGGAGGAGCAATTTTAGTTGCTCATTTGTAAGCCTGAGGGTCTGTTTGTAATGACATTTTCTGCCATTAAAGATTCATGAGAGTTGTTATAAGATTGTCTTCTTTGTTTTCCAATTTATTTGTCATCTTATTTCTTGAATATATTTTAGGTTCTTAGGATCATAGTTTCCATTGATTGATGGATTCATGAACAACAGAGGATCTGTTGTAGCTTGCCCATTAAATCATTGTTCATTGTTTAAGAAATCTTTATCTATTTGCATGAATAATTTGTGTACAATGGATGTTCTTCATTTTTTCATATTCAACATGATTCTACTCATCATTATATATCTCTTTGTATGATATATAGTTTGATTTCCTTTGATCTGTAGGATGTTATGACTCCATGCCCAATGGAATGCCTCTACAGACATTTTTTTTCCCTCTCCCTTTCTTTCCTAGTCTTGTTGATCCACCTACTCAAACCATTTAATCCATTTATATTATGATGGGTACTAGGATTCCACCTACAACAGTATAGGTGTGAATTCTAGTGCTAACAAATCCTAGGAGGAAGACTCCAAAGAAGGACGAAATTCATTGGATTGGAGGGGAGTAGATTTGGACCGTCAAATCTGTTGAGCCCATGTGTTGCAAAGTCACATGCAACACATGTAGATCTGCCAATGTGCATGCAAAATATGTTCACCATGTTGGAAACCTACCTATCATCATATAAACCCTAACTTGCACATGTCCTGCAAACAGACCTACTCTTTCATCTTACATTTGTCTTTTTGGGCATGCAACTAATGGCCTTATATCTCTTGTAAGTTATATTTCCTTCTTCTATATATGGTATGGTTCAATTTTCTAATAGTGATTAGGCATTTGAGTGTGGTTAGGAAACTTTCTAGGATGGGGTGGAGTGTAAAGGCATATTTTGGGAGGGAGGGATTTGTTTGTTTGCACCATCCATAGTACCACTCTTAGTAGAATTTGTGCAAAATGTCTGTTGATAATTTATGCTTATGTTCCTTTCAAGGTCCTCGCCCTCTGTTGGGATCATGTGCATAGAGGTTTTCATGCATTAATTCTATTGTATCATGTAGGTACCCCTTATTATAATTTTCATCAAACCCCAGTGGTTTTGGCAGTGCTCGTGAAAATGGAAGAAAATTGCAGGTCAATTTGCATGAACTGGACGAACTGGTCAATGAGAAAGGTGAGAACACAATGAGGTGTTAGGACATTCAATCTTGTTCCTTGTAGTGTCCCTAATATGAAACCCATTTGTCATTGTACATATAGGCTGGTGAGTTGTTGGTACCAACTGTAAATGTAAATGTACATATAGGTTGGTGAGTTGTTGGCATCAAGTTGTGATTTTGTGTGCACCTGAGTAGTGCGCGGGGTTTGTTTGTCAAAGAAAGAGTGTGAAAATTCCATAGTGTTGTGTGCACCTGAGTAAGTGTGTGAGGATGACCAAGTCATATATACATATATATGTGTGTATGTGTATGTATTTGAGGTCGAAGATCCTATGTGATTATCGGGATGGTGATCTGCGAAGAAAATATACCAGTGTGCATTTTCTTGTAAATGTAATCATACTCAATTTATTAATAAAATTACATCATTGCACGCAAACAGACTCAAATGAAAATGAGACAGGGGGATAAACTCCACCTAAAAAGGGAAAAGGGGGCTAGCATTTAGGAAAGGGGATAAGATAAGGGGGTTTGTTTGTCAAAGATATAGTGTGCACATTCCATAGTGTTGTGTGCACCTGAGTAAGTGTGTGAGGATGACC